>JASEKS010000420.1:0-65370 GCA_030770415.1 Pleoardoris graminearum | reverse complement strand
TATTTAAGGAAAGTGCTTTATCTCCTAAACGAACTAGAACCGGCTCTTTAATTCTACTAACTAGGTTATTATTTACTAAATAGTTATACTAAACTACTAATCTATTACCTAATTAGGACTAGTTCGCTACGCTAGGCTTATTTAGGTATAGATTTTTATCTTATCTAACTTTAGATAGTAATTTTAGCCTAAATACCTTACTTATACCTTCGGATATAACGTATTCTATATAAGGATTTCGGCTTCCTGTAGTCTTGTATTAATTCCTTAGCGGTGCCCCGTACTTCTAAAAACTCTGCTTTTTGCTAGCAAAGTAGGCGTATTTAAAGAATACTATAATAAGGAGAGGAATCGAACCCCTAATGTGCAGAATATATTAAAAATTCGAGGAATTTGTACATTTCCAGGCACTTGCCCACTGTGCCACCCCACCACTGACGTTATCTTATTAAAATTACTAACCTAAATTAATATTAATATAAAGTTTATAATTATAATATGATATAATAATATATATATATATATATATATATTATATTAATAAAAAAGGTGCAAAAAAAAGTTATATAACTTACCCCTTTTTATTAACGGTTTAACTTTAGCTATAAGAACTTTATTAATATAGTCCTTACTAGTATAAGAAGTAGAAAAATTAGGTATTTTAATAAATACTAAATTACTTTTATCTCCCATCTAAATTACACCCTAAACTTATAGGATAAGGTCTTAGCCTATAAAATAATTAATATAAATAATATTAAAATACTAAAACCATAGTTTAAAAATAGTTAAAAAGTTATATATTTTAATATTTTAAAAAATTAAAATAACTTACTATATAATTAGCTAATAGCCAGTTCTTTTCTAACTCTATTATTACTTCTTTTTCTATAGTATTCCTTTTTAGCTTTACCCCTTTATATTACCAACTTATCAGAAAATATTATTTTTTTTAAATTTATCTTTTTTATATTTTTTTTATTATTTTTTAGCGTATTTTAATGTTTTTTATAGCGTTTTCTTTATTAATTATTAGTTTTTTTTTACTTATATTAATAGAGTAACCCTCCTCTTTTAAAGTCCTTTATAAGGATCTTTTTATAATCTCTAGACTATTTTCTATTAATAGCCTTTTATTTTCTTTTTTAGGACTTCTTGTTAGGTTTCTATTAATAATTCTTTTATCTCTTTAAGTTAACTTTTAAACTCGGCCTTTTTTAATCTTTTTTATATTATAATTTTTTTTTCTTTATTTTTAATACGTTGTATAGTATTATAAATAGACTTTTCTAACTTATTTAAAGTTATAGCAATTAAAGAAAGTAAATTATTTACTTTTAAAAATAGTTTAATATTAGATTTAAGTTTTAAATAATTTATCGCTATTTTAAAGAAATGGGTGTTTAGGTTTATAAAACCTAAAAGATATTATAATATACTATAATATTCATAATATATTACGTAATTAGTGATTATATAAGCCTTTATAAATTTTTTATAATTAATATAATTTTATTATTAGATTACTAATATACTTTAAAAAAACTAGTCACGTGACCTACACTGGGCCTAAAAGGGTATAGTTAAAATTTTAGTTAAATATATTTACTAACTAAAAAGTTATAGGAACCTAAAAAAGGTATTAAAAAAATTGCTATGTTTAGGTAATTTTAATTTATTATAGGTAATAAAGAAGTGTTATTTAAAATTTGAGTAAAATTCTCCCTAACTTTCTCTTTAAGTCGATATTATTCACGTATTGTTAGACTTATTAATTAATTTTATATTAATTATTAAAAAAGGTACCTTTTTTAATTACTCTTTTTTTGTGTCACCCCCCTGTAAGTTCGAATTTAACTAAACTAAAAATATTTTTTATAATCTTTATATACGCTTATTTTTTAACTGTATCTAGGGAAATAACTTTGTTTAGCTTATACCTTTTTTAGACTAGTGTCTTAATAGTATATATTACCTCTCTTTATATAATTAGCCTTAAAAATCTATTTAAGTAATTAAGTTATACTTAATATATATACAGGGGGGTAAAACAAAAAAAGAGTAATCAAAAAAGATACCTTTTTTAAAATAATATAACGTTGTTATTAGTAGGCTAAAAAATACAAAAAAAATAGCGTTTTAAAGAGAAAGACTAGTAGATTCTATTCACCCTATTAGGGGCTGCTTACTAAGGGGTTCAGGGGTAACAAAAAATCAGTAAATATAAAAAACTTTTATGGCCCTACTTTAGGCTATTATAACTTTTTTTTAAAGGTGTAAAATTTGCTTATTTTTATATATATAATAATAGATAATAAGTTATATTAGTAGGTTAAATATTTTTATATATTTATATATTAATTATATAATTATATATAAAAGTCACTTTTTCACATTTTTAACAATAAACTAGTAAATAATATATTACTAGTACTTAGTATAATAGCCTTTAGCTTCTATAACCGCCTTATAACGGTTAGGGAATAATAAAATACAATTATTAATAGCTTCTTAAGGTATTTTATACTACTCCTTATTAATAGCTCTTTTAAAGGCGTTTATACTATTTAAACTATTTCCTACACCTAAATTAGCCTTTTTATTTTTAATTAGCCCTAATTTTAATAAACCCTATATATTTTCTATAGGGGCTAAATCAGGACTATAGGCTAGATAAGGAAATAGTTTAATTTTATTATTTTTAAACTAAGTTAAAACGTCCCTAGTTTTATAAATAGGGACGTTATCTTATTAAAATTGCTAACCTATATTAATATTAATATAAAGATTATAATTATAATATAATATAATAATATATATATATATATATTATTATATTAATAAACAAAGAGGTAAAAAAAGATTATATAACTTACCCCTTTTTATATAGGGTTTAACCTCAGGTATAAGGACTTTATTTATATAGTCCTTACTAGTATAAGAAGTAGAAGAATTAAGTATTTTAATAAATACTAAATTACTTCTACCTCCTACCTAAATTGCACCCTAAACTTATATGGTAATATTATAGCCTATAAAATAATTAATATAATTAATATTAAAAAACTAAAACCATAGCCTAAAAATATATAAAAAGTTATATATTTTAATATTTTAAAAAATTAAAATAACTTACTTCGTAATTAGCTAACAGCCAGTTCTCTTCTAACTCTATTATTACCCCTTTTTCTATATAACTCCTTTCTAGCCCTATCCCTTTGTATTGCTAACTTATTAGAAAATATTATTTTTTCTAGTTTTATATTTTTTTTTTTTTTAAATAAAGTTACGCTTTTAGCGTAGTACCTATATTTTTAAAAAAAATAACTATTAACTACTATAGGGGTTCCTACAAAACAGCTCTATAATAATCTAGATATAATAATAAAAGATACAGCACGCAGTTATATATTAACGCGTATACTAAGGACGTATTTATTATATAATACTCGGTTATAATAAGTTAAAATAGTAATATATAAGTAAGTATTACCTTCTAACCTAGTACCGGACGCCTATTTATAAAAAAAAAAAAAAAGGTAGTATATTTATAGTATAAGAGGGATAATATTTACTATCTATAGTATACTATAGAGTATTAATATAGGCCGGCGCCCCCGCTACTATATATAAAATAATTAGAAAAAGTATAACTAGTAGTCTACTATACCGGGTAACAATTTATACCTTTTACTAGATATCTATAACTATACTATAAATAAATAACCTTATAAAAGTAATACCTATAGCGCGTTTTATATAACTAAATCTATTTTTACAAAGACTGCCCTACTAGTAATTTTTATAAAGCTTTAGTATACCGCTAGAAAACTTTACCTTTATAAGTAAGTAAGTATAAAATAAATAATAACTATAATAGCTATAAACTATAACTTTATACTAGAAATAGGTAAGTATATACTATACCTATACAGCTATAGCTACGGCTATAGTAATAGTAATTATTACTAACCCGCGTAGTTATAATAGTAAAAGACCCTAAAAATTCTAAGAATCCTAAGGATCTTATTATTATAAATACTAACCTAAACTATATCTATAGATAGAAGTAATATTTTCTAGCTATACTAAATACCTAAAATAACCCTAACTACGCTAAGTTTAAGGATAAAATTATAACTATTACTCTAACGGTAGTATAGCTGTAAAATATAAAAGACCTAGTAAGAATAGTAATAATATAAAACTATATAAGAGTTATATATAAGATAGTAAATATAACAGGTAAATATAAAGATAAACGTAACAATAATATATAAAAGGGAGGGAGGGGAGCGTTATAAAATACCTATAAGTGTAGGTAAAATAATATATAACAGTTTAGGTACAAAATATAATAGTTTAAGTATAAAGAAAATAGGTAGTTAGTATTAAAAAGAAATAAAAAAGTCTTTTTTTTATTATAAAACACCTTTTAATAAGCACTACTAATATAACCTATTAGACCCGGCCATCACAGTCGAGCCCGTAGTTTTATATTTTTAATATTTTTTAATTATTCTTTAGCGTATTTTACTCTTTTTTTAGCGTTTTCTTTATTAATTATTAGTTTTTTTTTACTTATATTAATTATATATTCTTCTTCTTTTAAAAACTCTTTATAATTGTCTTTTTAAAATCTTTAGATTATTTTCTAGTAGTATACTTTTATTATCCTTTTTAGGACTTCTAATTAAGTCTCTATTAATAACTCTTTCATCCCTTTTAGTTAACTTTCTTATACCCCCTTTATTAACTTTTTTTTATATTATAATTCTTTTTATTATATTTTTCTTAATTTTTAATCCTTTTTATAGTACTATAAATTGTAGTAGGAGACTTTTATAGAGTAATAGCAATTAAAGCAGGAGAGTTATTTGCTTTTAAAAGTAAATTAATATTATATTCGAGTTTTGAGAATTTTGGCTCCATTTTAAGGAAATAGGAGTTTAAGTTTATAAAAGTTAAAAGATATTATTATATACTATAATATTAATAATATATTACGTGACTAGTGATTATATAAGCCTTAGCACTATTTTTATTATTAATATAATTTTATTATTAGATTACTAATATACTTCGAAAATCTAGTCACGTGACCTATACTAGGCCTAAAAGGGTATAGTTAAAATTTTAGTTAAATATATTCACTAACTAAAAAGTTATAGTAATCTAAAAAAGGGGCTAAAAAAATTATTATGTTTAGGTAATTTTAATTTATTACCCATATTACCTAAGCAGTAACTAAAATTGTTATACAGATCTGTATAACTTTCTCTTTAAAACGGTATAATTCACGTATTTTTAGGCTTAGTAATTAATTTTATATTAATTTTTAAAAATAGTACCTTTTTGGATTAGGCTTTTTTGAATGTTACCCCCCTGTAATATTTAATATCTACTTTTTAAGCCTCCGTAATAAATTAGGAGTTAACTAAATAATTTACTATAGTAGCTTTCTTTAGGGTTTTCTCCTTTATATTTTTTATATTTAATTAATTTTTTATACTATAGAGTAAGTGCTTAAGCTTAGTTAGCTCTTAAATAGTACTTATAAATTTATTAAATAATTTTTTTATAAACTACTTATACTACGTATTTAAAATTTTTATTAATTTTATTTACTTTATAAATAAAACTCTATACTAGTTTTTTTTTTAAAAAAAAATAAGTCTTTTATATTAAGGCTATCTAACTATTTAAAAAAAGTGTTTTATCTTCTAAATAACCTAATAATCGGCTCTTTAAGTAAATAACTAATATATATAGGCTAGTTAAGTAACCTATACTAGAATTTAATTAATTACTTATTTAGAACTAGCGTCCTGTCTATTTAAAAGTAATCTAATATTAATTAGGTTAGGTTACTACGCTAACCTAATTAAGTATTATAACTAAATATATTTAGAAATTTAACTAGCCTAATTAAGTAATATAACTAAATTTAATAAGGTTATATCTAAAACCTAATAAGTGACTAAATAAATTTAAATAGTAGATTAAAGTAGATAAAAATAAGATTTAAACTTATAATCTATAATATTACTATTATAGACAGTTAAGTATATTATCTACTAAGCTATACACCCTCTCGCCCTCTATACAAGTTAAAAAATAGTATTATAAATAACTATATTAATTACTCTAGTAAGCTTATTCTATTTATTATATTTAAAATCTAGTAAAATTTAAATTTTATAAAGTACTAGTAGTCTATCTATATAATTAAGGATTTTTTATTTAATAGAATCTATAATACGGTATACTAATATAATAAAAATATATAATAACGTATAGGTTAGGTATAAGATAAAGTATAATAGAGTAGTAAAAATAAAAAATACTAATTTAATTTAAAAAGTAGTCCGTACGTAATTAGGCAGTAGTACTAGTAGTAGTCTATATACTACTAGCCTAATTATATATAAACGCTTAATTATTACTCTTACTTACTTTACTACTAATTTGATTACTTACTCTTTGTTATTATATATAATTATAATAGCCTAATATACGCCTAATATATAACTAATTATTTACTCTACCTCTATAATATTACGCAGCTACTGAAATTATAGTAAAAAATCTATTTTTTTAATAGTTTTTAGTAAATAGTAGTCTAAAAAAGCTACTAAAAGTTTTAAGTAACTTAAAAAGATACCTACTAGTAGTAAAAGTAAAAAAAGTAGTAAAAAATTTATAAATACTATTAATAGAAATGCTCTAGAAAAAAATACTAATTTAAACTAAAAAGTAAGTTATTATAACTTTTAATAATAGTTAGGTATTAATATTATATAGCTATTACTTTCCGCGAGATTAAACGCTATTCGTAAAAAACTAGCCTACTAATTAAAAAAATCCTTTTACTTAACTAGTACGCGAAATTACTAATATAAAATTATTTTATATAAATTATTAATTTTAATTTATTATACTATAAGTTATATAAACAGCGTTTAAAGCCTTTCTAGTTAAATATTTTAAGGGTATAATAACCTATACTACCTAAGCTTAACCGTAATAATCGGATTTAATAGGTTATAATAATAATACTTATTAAAAAATATTTTATAATAAAAAAGAGACTTTTTTATTCTTTTTTAATATAAACTACCTATTTTCCTTATATCTAAACTATTATATATTATTTTACATACACTTATAGGTATTTTATAATACTTTTTCCTCTACTCTATATACTTATTTATTATTAACTATATTTATTCGTTATTATTTATTACTAATTTATATATAGCATTTATATTATTAATAATACTATAATTACTAGATTTTTTATATTTATATATTAATTAAACAAATAGTGTGGCTGTAGTAGCTAGGGATAACTAAAAGGGATTTTAAAAAAGGAGGAGTATGTGTATACCTTTATTTAGATTTTTTATATTTTACAGTTATACTACTATTAGAATAATAACTACTATTTTATTCTTATATTTAGTTTAGTTAAAATTATTCTAATTATATAGTAGGGCTAGAAAGTACTACTTCTATTTTTAGATATAGTTTAGATTAACGCCTATAATAAAACTCTTAGAGTCCTTTACTATTATAACTATATAGGTTAATAATTATAAAGGTATATATATACTCCTTTTTTTTAAAACCTCTTTTAGTCGTCTCGAGCCAGTACAGCTTCACGATTTATTTAATTAATATATAAATATAGGTTAATAATAATTACTATTACTATACCTATACTCGTGTAGGTATAAGTATAGGTATAATATATACTTATTTATAAAGGTATACACATACTCCTCCTTTTTTAAAATCCCTCTTAGTCGCCCTGAGCCACTACAGCTACACTATTTATTTAATTAATATATAAATATATACTTATTCTATTCTACGTTTATATAAACATAGTTTATAGTTATTATAATTACTATTTTTTTTAGAATACTTATATATTACCTACTTTTTTGACATATTAAGTATAAAGGTATATATATACTCCTCCTTTTTCGAACCCCTTTTGGTCGCCCTAAGCCACTACAGCCACACTTTTTGTTTAATTAATATACAAATATATATAGATTACCTATAAAGGTTAAACCTTATTATAATACTTTAGAGGTTTATAGAAGATATTAGTAAGAAAGTATTAAGTATAAAAATAAATTTAGTTACGTAGAAATTATTATATATATTACTTTTATAGAGTTATTTATTTATAGTATAGTTATAAATATTTAGTAAAATCTAAGATAAAGGTATATATCTACTCCTTCTTTTTTAAAATCCCTTTTAGTTATCCTAAGCTACTACAGCCACACTATTTGTTCGATTAATATATAAATATATATAGTAAAATCTAATATAGTTACCTAGTATAGTAGACTATCTTATTATTCTTTTTTATATTATATTATATATAGTACTAAGGGCGGTAATATATACTAATACTTTACAATATACTACCGATAACTACTATTATAACCTATTAGTTACTTTTTTTTAACTTTATTTTTATATAAAATAGAGGGTATATTTATTCCTATTACTTTTTACTCCGCCTATATATATACAAGTAGTATAGTGTTTAATAATAGTTAATATTTTTTATTTATAATTATATCTCCTTTTTTATATAATAATAATATAACGCGATACTAAGTACGCCTGCCTACCTACCTAGCCTATATACTAAAGAAATTATATATAGGCCCTCCTAAACTTTTAAATATTAATAATTTCTAATATCTCTACGTTTTTTACTATTTTTTACTTATCGCCCTACGGGCTTTAAGCTCTAAGTTTAGAATATTCTTACTATTACTATTATTATCTCTGCCTCCGCTATTACTATTACTTTTATTATTATTTTTACTATTATTGCCGCCTTCGCTTTTACTTCTATTATATCTTTTACGCTAATAAATACCTATTATATTTATAAAATATTTATTTTATATATATTTATATACTAATTAAATAAATAGTGTGGCTGTAGTGGCTGTGTAGGCGACCAAAAGGGGTTTCAAAAAAGGAGGAGTATATGTATACCTTTATATATTTATTTTATTTATTAACTCTGCTATAAACTGTACGTTATATTTTTTAATTTTTTTTTACTTTTATTATACCTATTAAAGCTGCTGCTACTAATACTACTAATCTAATATTTACGACTTTAACCGCTTCCTTTATTAATAATCTAATTAACTCGTTTAACTTATTTAACTTAAGGTAGTACCTATTATTAAAAATAGTTATAACTTTATTTAATAAGTTATAATTAAAGTTAGCTACTTCTAAATAAATAAAGTATTTATACTAGTAAGTATCTACTAAAGTTGTGTCTTTATTACTTATTATTAAGTAAAAGGATATTATAGAAAGAGCTTAGGTAACTATAGATATTTTAAAATTAATTATAATTATTTTATTATTAGTATTAATAAAAGGAGAAGTAGTATTAGAACTTTTAAAGAAAAAGAAGGAGAATAATATTTTAGTAAGTATTTTTTATTATTTAATAAATAGACAGTTTAGCTGTGTTAATTATAAAAAAAGATAAAAAAGAAATATATAAACAGCACTCTACGTATTTCTTTTTTAAATAATATAGTATTAGTACTAAACTTTTTTAATTTAATATTTTTTAGGGGAGCGCGCTAAGCGCGCTAGTACGCTAGCGTAAAATACTATACCTTTTTTAATCTAGCCTTACCTAACTTTTTTAATATATTAAGTATAAAGGTATATATATACTTCTTTTTTTTTAAAACCCTTTTTAGTTGCCTTAAGCTACTATAGCTACACTATTTGTTTAATTAGTATATAAATATATATATAATATACTATTAAGAGCGAGGAGTTATTACTATTATATTTTATATTTTATAAATAGACGTTATATACTAGATTAAAAGGTAATACTTACTTACGTATTACTATTCTAACTTATTATAATAATAAACTGTTTTTAGTATATTACATTAATATATAATAATACGCTATTTATTTTTTATTATTATACTTAGATTATTATAGAGTCGTGTTATAGGATATATATAAAAGTACTATACTAGTAATTTTTTTTTAAAATAAAGGTACTTCTCTAAAAGCGTAGTTTTATATTTTTTTAAAAAAAAAAACTATTCTATATTATTTACTATATACTAACTATTATAAATTATAATATAAAGTATATTTATACTAAAAGAGTAATTATTTAGGCTAAGAATTTTTAATTAGCACTAAGGTAATTATAAAAGTATAACTAAAATTTTAAGATTTTAAATCTATTAGTTTAGTATAAGGTATAGTGTAGATAATAAAAAAACTATATTATAACTAAAATATAACTATTTATTTTATGAACTATAATAGACTATAATAACTAACTATAATATATACCCTAATTAAAAGACCTTAATCTAAATTTTATAATTTAACTCTAACCTATAGTCTATATAACTTTTATATAACCCTAATACTTAGTTTATATAATGTTAATCTAATCCTAACCTATACTAGCGTTAATAAAATAGGTTAAAAGTACTTTTTTAATATATTAAGTATAAAGGTATATACATACTCCTCCTTTTTTAAATCCCCTTTTAGTCGCTTATACAGCCACTACAGCCACATTCTTTTATTTAATTAATATATAAATATATAGGTTAAAAGTATAGTTAGGTTAGGGTCTTACGTAAACTAACTTAACTTTAACCTAACTCTAACCTATTTACTAGTATATATATTATAAGTAATATTCCTTTATATACGTAACTTAAGTAATTTTTTAAATACTAAAAAAAATTACTATAACTATATTAGCGTTTTTTATAAAATAATTTTAATATACCTAAAAAAAGGCTTAGTAAGTAGTAAATATTATTAGTTAAAAATAACTATAATAGAAAGGTTTATATATAGAGTTTATAAGTAAAATTACTTTTAGAGATTATAAAAGTATTTTTAAGTTTTACTATATATATTTATATACTAATCGAACAAATAGTGTAGCTGTAGTAGTTTAGGGCGACTAAAATTAGTTTTAAAAAAGGAGGAGTATATATATACCTTTATTAGGCTTTACTATATAGTATATATTTAGTATAAACTTAAAATTATAATAATTTTTTAAGATAATAATATTACTATTTACTTATAGTATAGAAAATTACGTATTAAAAAATAATTAAAAAAGCTTAGTATAAGTATTAAAATACTACCTCTTTATATATATAAGATAAACGGCAGTACTAAACGCACTAGCTAATATATTATTAATAAAACTATTACTATAAGACTTATTATAAATTTACTAAAAAAACACTAGCTAAAAATTATAAAACTAGTTATAGCGCTTTATAATATTAGTCTAATAGCTTTTAAAAATATATAATTTCTAAATAAGATTCTTTGTAGCTACTTTAGACAGTAATTTTATTACTATAAATTTAAACTTATAAAATATTAAACGGCGAATCTACGCCTTAATTATAGTAATATATATACGTATAGTTATTATATATATTTATTAAATGGACATTACGTAGTTAAACGTAAGAAGTACTAATTTAAAATAAATCTATGTACCTATATTAGAGATTTAATTAATTATATAGCTTTTAATATTTAGTTAACATAAATACTATTATTTAACTAAATTATTATAACGCGTAATATTATATTTAATAAAACTCTGTTTTATAAAAAAAAGATTAGTCTATTTCTTAAAAAGAGACTATAAACCTCGTACATATTTATATACTATTAAGATTATAAATATAGATAAGGTAATTAATAAAATTCTTAATATATTAGCCTATAACAGTAGTAAACTAAAAATTAGTAAAAATATTATATATATTTATATATATTTATATACTAATCGAACAAATAGTGTAGCTATAGTGGCTCGGGGCAACCAAATATAAATATTATATAACTTAAGTAATAACTTAGAGATACTTTAGTATAAGTTTTATTTTATTCTTTTCGCTAGTTAGTTAAGTAAAGCTCTATATAAGTAGTATATATATATATATATATATTTATATATTAATCGAATAAATAGTGTAGCTGTAGTAGCTTAAAGTAACTAAAAGAAGTTTTAAAAAAGAAGCAATATATATATACCTTTATACTTAGTATTAAAAAAGTTAAGTAAAGTTAAATTAAATAAGGTATAGTGCCGCGCTAGCTACTAACGTACTAGTACGCTTAGCGCGCCCCCCTAAAAATAAAATATTAAATTAAAAAAACTCTAGTATAAAAAGTTTAGTATAGATACTATATTTAGTAGGAAAGATATATAAATAGTAGTGGCTACTACTACCTATATATCTTTTAATTCTTACAGTTAATAGGTCAGCCAAATATTTAATTAAATATAAGTAGTATATATATAAGTTACTACTATAACTAGCTAATAGTTGTAAATCCGTATATTATATAATATAAATATTAGTTTAATTTCTCCTTAAGCTACTTTAGAGCCTAAAGAACTTTATAGTATATTTTTTAACAAAAATAAATACTCTAGTATTTTTTATAAAGTATACTTTAGTAAAAGAGTAAAATAATTTAAAATAAAAGGCCTAAAATATATTTAAATAGTAAGTAAAAGCTTATTTAATACTATTACTTTAATTAGTAATATAGAGCTCCTTTTATTAAATAAAATAATTAAAACCTATACTTATAGAACGCGGAAGCCTATAAAAAACTATAGCTTAACTACTTAATAAAACTAAAGATAATATAAGTTAGATTTTAAAAATATTAATAAACTAAAAAATAGAAATAAAAACCTATTACGTATTTATATACTATTAAGTACTAATATAGAGAGGAAGCTATTACGTAATATAAAACTTATAAGTATTTTATTTAATAGTATAAATAGCGCCTACTAGTATAATTTTATAAATATATTTATTCCTAGTATAAACCTTATATAAAGAAAGTATAAAGAATTAATAATTATTAATATAATAATTTCAGCTACTATACTAGATAGGGCTCTAAGAAAAAGAGTATCTTAAAATAAAATTAATATATACAATAATATACTTCTAAAAATTTAGTAATATAGAGAGTAATTTCTTTATATCTACTTAGTCCGCTCTTTTACTAAGCTATATATAAAAAATAGAATATACTCTTTAAAAAATAAACTTAATAAGTAATTACGTACTTTAAAAGTAATATATAACTTCTTCTACGAAAACAGATATTTACTTATAAGTTTAATTAAAATAGTAATTTTATAAAGTATAAAGTATATTATATTAATATATATAATCTCTAATTAAAAGATATATATTTATTAATATATAATATAGCGCTTATAGTACGCTTCTGTTATATAATAATAGTAATTATAATAAAATTTAATATAGAGAATTTATAGCTTAATATAATTAGTGCGTTCCTTAATATACTAATTAACCTCTTAAACCTAATATAGTATAAGCTACCTAATAGTTATAAATAAAAAAAATAACCATATAAAGCTTAATTAAGCTTTATATAGCCTATACAACTTACTTATACTATAGTATAAAAGATTTTCTAGTACTCTAGCTAAGTTTAAACTTATCTACTTATAAGAAAAGTTCTACTTATTCGTTAATATAAATTATATAATTTTTATACTTTTTTATATAGATAATATTTTACTCCTATACTATAAAATTTATTAGTAAAAAGCTTTTAAACTACGTAATAAGCTTTAAGAAATATATAACATAAAAACGCGCAGAGCTATAAAATAGTATCTTAAAATATAGGTAATTAAAAATAAAAATAAATAAATAATTACGCTAATCTATAATGAATATATTAAAAAAATTATAAAAAAGTTTAAAATAACTAATTTAGTACTCTTTTTACTAACGCCTTTACTATTAAAAGAGTAAGTTAAGAATAAAAGAAAAGTAATAAAGTTAAAAATAAAGTATATTAAAAGTCCGTTAAATTTATATTTTATACTACTATTATAATAGAATTAGATATAGTATTTACTATTTTAAAACTCTCTTATTTATTAACTAATTTAATTAAAGAGCACTTTACTATAATAAAATATATAATTATAGTTGTTTTTAAATTTTACTGTTAGGTAATTTAATATAGCGTATATAAAAGTCTAAAACTTATAATTTATTTAGATACTTTATTTATAAATAATTTAAAGAGTAAATAATTGTTATATAACTATATTATTATATTATTTAGTAAAGTAATTATTTAGAAAGTCTTAATATAGACTACTATTAAATTTATATATTTATATACTGTATATATTTATATATTAATCGAATAAAAAGTGTGGCTGTGGTGGCTCGGGGCGACCCAAAAGATTTATATACTAATCGAATAAATAGTGTAGCTATAGTAGCTTAGGACGACTAAAAGGGGTTTTAAAAAAGAAGGAGTATATATATACCTTTATACTTAATATATTAAAAAAGCTAAGTAATATAATACTAAAAAAAGTATAGCGTTTTGCGCTAGTATACTAGCGCGCTTAGTATACCCCCCTAAAATACGTTACATTAAAAAATCTAGTATAAAAAATTTAGTACAGAAACTATGTTTTTTTAAAAAAAAAATATATAGGGTGCCGCCTATATATCTCTCCTCTATCTTTTTTTATAATTAATATAGTTAAACGTCTAAAAATACTTACTAATATATTTTTTAAAGGTACGTTGCGGCGTATATACTAAATTTACTATTAATAGTATCTAGATCCTAATACTACTCCTCCTTTTATTAATACTAACGACGATAAAATATATATTTTAATTAATCTTAAAACGTCTACTATAATTACTTAAGCTTTTTCTCTAGTATTTTTCTACTTAATAAGGAGTAATAAAAATACAACTCTAGCGGACGCTTACTAGTATAAATATTTTATTTATTTAGTAGTAGCTAATAGAGAGTTAATTATAATAAAGTTATAACTATCTTTAATAATAGATACTACCTTAAGCTAGACAAGTTAATTAAATTATTAATAAAAGAAGTAGTTAAAGTTATAAACGTTAGGTTAATAGTATTAGTAGTAATAGCGGCTTTAATAGGTAAAAATATAAAAGTAAAAAAAGTAAAGAAATATAATATACAGTTTATAGTAAAGTTAATAAATAAAATAAGTATTTTATAAATATAGTAGATACTTTTTAGTATAAAAGATATAGTAAAGGCAAAGGTAAAGGTAGTAGTAATAGAGGTAGTAATAGTAATAGCAGCAGAGGTAATAGAGGTAATAATAAAAGTAAAAATATTATAAGCTTAAAGCTTAGAGCCTGTAGGGTAATAGGTAATAAGTAATAGGCAAAGGACGTAGAAATACTAGGAGTAATTAATATTTAAAAGTTTTAGGGGGGCCTATATATAATATGTATTTTTTCTTTAGTGCGTAGACTAGGTAGGTAGACTGGCGTACTTAGTTATTACAGTTAACTGTTTTTATAGGTAGATAAAAAAGGATTTATAATTATAAATAACAAATATTAACTATTATTAAACGCTATACTACCTATGTATAGACGAAGCAAAAAGTAATAAAAATAAATATAACCTCTATTATATAAAAATAAAGTTAAAAAAAGTGACCGATAGGTTACTATACTAGTTATCGGCCGACTACTATTAAAATATTAATTACTAAAATAGAGCTCCTTACGCTTAAATATATAAGTAAAGAAATTATAGCTTTAAAACGCTTTTTTAAAAAAACTTATTTTAAATTTTAGAGGTATATAGCATATATTCTATAATAATTAGTAAATAGTTAAACTAGTTATAAATAAAAACGAGCGTGTCACTACCTATTTACGTTATATATATATATAAAATATATAAATATACTAAAAGTCTGAGCTTAATTATAATAGCCGGGTCTAATAGATTATAATAGTACTTATTAATAGGTTTATAATAAGAAAAAGACTTTTTTATCTTTTTTTAATACTAACTTTTTATTTTTATTATACCTAAACTATTATACATTATTATAAGTTTATCTTATCTATACTTATAGGTATTTTATAATACTTTACTCTCTTCTCTCTCTCTATATATATAATATTCGTTTATATATTATATTTATATATTATTTAAACAAAGTAGTGTGGCTGTAGTGGCTTAGGGCGACTAAAAGGGATTTTAAGAAAGGAGTATATATATACCTCTATACTTAATATGTTAAAATATTCGTCTATTATATTTACTTATTATTATTATATTTATATATTAACCGAATAAATAGTGTGGCTGTAGTGGCTTGGGGCGACTAAAACGGATTTTAAAAAAGAAGGAGTATGTGTATACCTTTATTTTATTATTATTATTAATTACTGTCTTATATATAGCTTTTATATTATTACTAAAATTATTTTTATTAGATTTTATATACTTTCTAATTATACTACTATTAGAATAATAGTTACTATTTTATTCTTTAACTTAGTATGGTTAAGATTATTTTAATTATTAAATAAAATTAAGAGCTTTTACTTTTATCTATAACTATAGTTTAGGTTAGAATTTATAATAAAATTTTTAGACTTTTTAAAATATTTTAAGTCTTTTACTATTACGACTATGTAAATTAATAATAATTACTATTACTATAACTATATAAGTATAGTATATAATTACCTATTTCTACTATAAAGTAGTTATTTATAATTATTAAAAAGTAATAAAGGTATACACATACTCCTCCTTTTTTAAAACCTCTTTTAGTCGCCTACACAGCTACTATAGCCACACCCTTTTATTTAATTAATATATAAATATATAATTATTAAACTTACTATATATTATATACTATCTAACTACCTATATAGACTAAGACTTACTATAGTACTTTAGTGCTTTTTAAAAATATTTAAAAAAAAAATACTATTAATAGTATAAATATAGATTTAGTAATATAAAAAGTATTATATTTATATACTAATAAAATAAATAGTATAGCTATAGTGGCTTAAAGCGACTAAAAGTAGTTTTAAATAAAAGAAATATATATATATCTTTATTATATATTTATATACTAATCGAATAAATAGTGTAGCCATAGTGGCTATAGTGGCGACTAAAAGAGAGTTTAAAAAAGGAGGAGTATGTATATACCTTTATTATCTTTATTATAAAAAGTGTTATAAATATTACTTTTATAGAGTTGTGCGGCTATTATAATATAATATATAGTATATAGTATATAACGTCTATAAAAAATCTAATATAGGTACCTAGCGTAGTAAACTACTTTACTATATTTTTTTATATTATATATATATATATATATAGTAGCGGCGACGCTAATATATATAAATACTTTATACTTTTTTAATATATTAAGTATAGGGGTATATATATACTCCTTTTTTTTTAAAATCTCTTTTTGTCGCCCCGAGCCACCACGGCCACACTTTTTATTTAATTAATATATAAATATATAATACTTTATAATATTCTAGTAATATTCTAGTAATAATTAACTACCTTTACTTTATTATTTTTTATTTTATAAATAGACGTTTAGTACTATATTAAAAAAGATTAATACTATTTTAACTTATTATAATAAATAAATATATTTTAGTACACGCGTTAATATATAACCACGTACTATATTTTCTATTATTATATTAAAAACATTATAGAGCTATTTTATAAAAACCCCTATAATAGTTAATAGTTATGTTTTTTAAAAGTATAAATACTACGCTAAAAGCGTAGCTTTATTAAAAAGAATTATACTAAAAGTATTTAAAAAAAAGTTTTAAAATTAAATAATTTTAGATAAGTACTATACTAGCTAATAAGTTAATAAAAGTATTTATAGCGTAGTAATTCTAAAAATTTAAAACATAATTAAATCTTATAAATATAAATAACGTAGTTTATTATTAAGTAATATACTATTATTAAGTAATGTACTTTTGTTATAAAACTAGTAGCCTATATTTAAAACGCATTTTTTTAATTAATACTATACCTACTAACTTCTCTAAGAATAAAGTTCTTTTAATAATTAATATATCTGAGTATGAAGGCATATACATACTCCTTCTTTTTTAAAAACCCTTTTGGTCGCCCCGAGCCACTACAGCCACACTATTTATTTGATTAATATATAAATATAATAATTAATATAATTTAATTTAAACTAAATTTAAGTATTTATAAAACTGTAAAGCTATATAAGGTCCCTAAAGCTATAATTTACTATAAAATAAAGGGCTAAACTATAAAGTCTAATAGTCGTAATATACGTTTAAATTTAATAATAATAGAAGAGGATATAATTATTAAATATTTATTAGAGTAAAAGGCGTAAGGGCTTTTATATTAACTTATTAATATAAAAGATATAGTAAATCTTTTACGTATAAAGCGTAGTGCGTTACCTATTAAAAGGCGCTAAATAAAATACTTTATTAAATAACGCTTAAAGCTAAAAACGCGTTTTTTATATATTTATAACTACTAGAGAGCCTACTACAAAAATTTTATACTTATTAAGCTATAGTTTAAGAACGTAGCTAATATATACATAAAATATAGTATTCTTAATAAAGATTTTTATAACTTTAATAAAATAGGCTTTATAATAGGTATAATTTAGTCTAGAATAGTTATTATACGCTTAGATTAAATAAAAAAGCTAAAAGCTATTTAGCTAAGTAATTAGGAGTAGGCGATAGCAATTTATAGTATTATTAGTAATAGATATATAGTACTACCTTTTTTAGTAGTTTAAAACTATTTTTATCTTACTAACTAGTATATAAAATACTAAATTTTTAATAACTAAAAAGTTATAATATTATAAAATAGTTAAATAGATAATATAATTAGTCTAAAATAATTATAATCCTTTTATAAGTATACTAAACGCTGTTGCTAGGGCGTATATTATATATTAGTACTTAATAGCTATAAGAGCTATATTAGCGCTAAATTTAAGGACTACTATAAAAAAAATAAGATTATAACTATTTACTTACCTTTGTATTTATTCTATCTAATCTAGTCTCTTAATATTAGGTACTATAGTATTCTAAAAAAGATATATAGTACTAAAATTAAGCTCTTTATTAAAACTTAGATTATATATATTACTAAGCCTAAGTTCTTTATTACGTTTAAAACCGCCTTTTTATAGACTTTTATAAAAGAAAATATTTTTAAAAATTTTTAAGGGGCTAAATTTATTTTATATAATTTATAGGCTGTAATTTTTTAGCTAAATATAAAATTATAGACGCTAATACCCTTTAAAAGTACTAATAAGCTACTTTAATTTTAGATTTTTAAAATGCCTAAAACTGCTATAAAAACTGTTTTATAATTAATTTTAATTAAAAATTAAGTAATAAAATACTAAAAAAGCTTACTAATACTAATTCTAGCCGCTGTTAAGTAGTTTATAAAAGTAGTAGTAGCTAATAACTATAATTTAACTTTTATAGTAGCTAAGGTTAAAATAGTAGGCTTAGTAGTGTAGTTAGTTATTATATTAGTCTAATATTTAGTTAGGCCACTAAAGGTTCTAAGTTTAAACCTTAGCTAAGTTATTTAAAAGAAGTACCTTAAGTTCTACGTTTAATTCGCAGCTTAACTTTTTAAAAAATTAATATAAATAACTGTAATATTTATATATTGGCCTCTTCCCTTATTAGTCTAATAATAAATTAAAAAGGGCTTAACTATAATAAGTTAGGTTTAATAAGTTATAATAGCACTTATTAATAAATTTATAATAAGTAAAGACTTTTTTATTCCTTTTTAATATAGACTATATATCTCCTTTATACCTATACTTTTTATATTATTCTACCTATATTTTTAGGTATTTTATAAAACTCTCCTCCCTTTTTTTTTTATACCTATATATCGCGCCGTTTATCTATATTATCCTATTATATATTAGTTAATATTATTTATTTTATCTATAAGGCTACTTTTTTTTATAGCTACTTTAATAAGATTACTATGTACTATAGCTATAGTAGTTACGCTACTTTATACTTTAGTATTTTTTTTATATTTTTTTACTAATCTAGATTCCCCTAATTGCCTAGTAGCTTTTAAAACCTAGCTTTTTACTTATCTACGTATACTAGGTTTTTACTTATATTTTATAGTACTAAGTCTACGCTATTAGTAATACTATAATAAGTAACGCTATAATAAGTAATACTATAATATATACTACCGGTAAGAGGGCTACTTATAAATAATATATAAGTAGTTATATTCTTAAATTATAATACTTAAAGTATATTAGCTAGTAATAAAGGTAGTTTAGCCTATAAGAAGTTTAAGGTTATAGGCAGTACGCCTTAGCTTTATATAAGTTATACTATTAAGCTAATTAAGAACGTTTAGTGCCTCTATGTTAGTATAGTATATAAAAATATATAGCCTACTAGCCTAAGGCCGCACTATATTTACTATATTTACTATTATTATAGGGTGTCGCGATAGAGCTATAGCCTTATAGCCTATCTTCTTATATTATTTTATATTACTACTATAGCTAGTTTAGAGACGCTAATATATATTAATACTTTATTATATATTATAAATAGTATAAATTATTACTATTATATTTCTTTTCTTTATAAATAAATACGCCGTAGTAAATAAAAACGTATAGTACTTTAAGTTATTTAACTATTACTATATATACTAGGTATAACGCGTTAACCTATATATATTTTTAATATATATATTATATAACTATATACTACGTCTTTTATTATTATACTAAGAATATTATAGAACTGTTTTACAGGAACCCCTATAGTAGCTAGTAATTATTTCTTTTAAAATATAGGTACTACGCTAAAAGCGTAGATTTATTTAAAAAAAAAAAAAAAAAAGCTAAAGTTAACATACTTTAAAAAGCTAATAAAGTACTTTTTAAGTACTAAAAGACTAAACAGACATATTTTTAAAATAAAGGGGTAATTAGTAAATTATAAGTTTAAGAAATAATAGCTAAAAAAGGTAGAGTTAAGAAAAATAAATATATTAAAATAGAAAATAAAAATTTATTAAAATAGTATTATATAATTTTATACCTCTATAGTATCTATTACAAACCCGGCTATAATATAAAAATATATTGAAAGGCTAAAAAAATAAATAGTTTAAGTAATACTAAGTTATTATAGTTAAATTAAGTAATTTTTTGTTAACTTTTAGTAGTTAGTATTTATAGTATTTAGAAAAGTACGTCGCTTAATAATAGTGCATTACTTAATAATAAACTACGTTAAAAGATTTACTAAACTAAATTTTTTTAAATTTATATAATAATAGAGCGTAATACGTATTAAATTAAATATTAAATAGCTTATAAGCTGCTATTTATAATAGTAAATTTAAAATTCTAGCACTTAGAAAAATAATAAAATTATAAAAATTTTTTAATAACGTAATAGATAAGCTTAAGAGATTAATAATTTAACTAGCTTATTAAACTTTTAAACAGCTTAAGTACAGTGTATAGTAATTTTATTAAGAATATTATTTATAGAATTACTATCTAAATTTTTATCTAACTTAATAATCTACTAAATAGTAGTCTATAATTTATTAAATTCTATATTTTATAAGGTTTACGTTGGCAAAAATTAAAAAAAGTAAATTAAAAAAATTATACCTTTTTATAAATAAGCTTTTTTTTACTTATTACTACGGAGCGGCGTATAAAAGAATAAAAAGTACTTAGTAATTTCTTAGATATAAATAAAACTATAGTAGTAAGTATATTAAGTATAAAGGCATACACATACTCCTCCTTTTTTAAAATCCCTTTTAGTCGCCCCGAGCCACTACAGCCACACTATTTATTCGATTAAAATATAAATATATAGTAGTAAGTATATAATTTTTAAATAATTTTTAAATTAAAATATAAATATATATATTAGATTATAGCTATATCCACTCTTATACGTCTAGTAATAGAAGTTTAGTTTTTTTATATTATAGTAACTTCTATTACTCTTACTAAATAAAGTACTATCTAAATAATAAGAATAAAAAACTAAACACTTTAAGTCTATAATCTATTAGTAATATTATAGTATATTAATACTATTAAATAGTTTTAAAACTTTTTAATATTAATATAAAAAAATAGATAAATCTTTAAAAAACTATATATTTATATATTAATTAAATAAATAGTGTCGCTATAGTGGCTCAGGACGACTATAAGGAATTTTAAAAAAGGAGGAGTATATATATACCTTTATTTAAAAAACTATAAATTAAAAAGCTTAAGATATTTTATTTTAATATTATCTTTATCTCTATAGTATAATAAATCTTAGGGAATAAGTAATTTACTATTTTTATCTTTTTTATTTTCTCTAGATTTGCTTTTAGCCTCTTAAGAGTACGCCCTATCTCTTAAACCTAATCTAGTAAAGCTTAAAAAAAACTAAATTAAAAAAGACGGAAATAGCACCTTATATCTAAAAAGGCTTAATAGAAAAAATAGACTAAAAAAAATAATAATTTTTAAAGTTTCCTTAATTCTCTTCTAGTTATAAGCTTATTATAAATTATTTAAATATTTAAGGGCTAGCTAATAAATCACTATTAAAAAGTATAATATACGTATTAATCTAATAGACTTATTAGAATTTTTAGCTTACTATAAGTAAAGAATATTTTTTAAGCTTATAAAAGCTATATATCTTCTTAAACTAAAAGAGTAAAAAAAATTTTTTATAATAGAGACGTAGAATAATCTTTTTATATTTATAATAAAAGTATATTATTGTATAAAAAAAGTAGAAGATCTTTTAAATATTAGAATATAAAATAAAGATATATATATACCCCTTCTGTTTTAAAACCCCTTTTAGTCGTCCTAAGCCACTACAGCTATACTATTTATTTAATTAGTATATAAATATAAATATTAGAATATAAAAATTTTGTATAAAAACTATATAGTATTTTTATTTTATATAGCTACCTATTATCTGCGTACTTAATAATAGTAACTTTTATATTTATTTTTACTTACTTCTTATAGAACGTAATTACAGGCTTAATAATAATAGAAAAAAAAACTAAAAGCTAAAAAACTAGATTATATTAACTTTATACTGAACTTAGTATACTTAAAGTATTATAAATACTAATTACGCTTAATTATATTTAGACTATTAACTATTATATTATAATAGAGATTATATATTAACTATTTAAATAATTAAATAAAGATTAGTAGAGTTTTAAAAAAAAGAAATTAGAAATTAGAAATGTAGAAAAATTCTAAAAAGTAAAGATTAAAATAGTCTTATAGCTTAGTATAGCTATCGTAGTTATAATATAAATAATTAACTTATAGTATTTATAATATTAGAAGAGCTTAAGAAACTATTAAGAAAAATAAAAAGTTATATAAAGAAGCTATAATATAAGACGAATAATATAAAAAAGTGTAAAAGTAATAACTAGAAGTAAAAGAAAAGTAAAATTTATTTTTAAAAAGTTAGTAAAAAAATAATATAAATACTACTTATTGTACTTAACGCTAGCGTACCTATTATAATTAGTTTTTATTTTAAAACTTAATTATTCAGTAATCCTATCCGCTAAATATATATTTAAAAAAAAATTTTTAAAATTAATTCTATAGCTATTTTATATTTAAAAGAATTAATTTTAAACTACTTAGATAGTTAAGCTGTTTTTATTAGTCTAACTAAAGAGTATATTATAAAAAAATACCTTAAAGGATATATTACTAGTTTATAAAACTCTTTAAATTAAAAAATTTATTTTTCTTTAATATATATATAATATAACACTTTAACGATTTCTTTTATAGAAGTAGTCCTAATTATTTAATTTTAGAAACTAGTAATTTTTTAGCTCGTTTTCCCTCTATAATAAGTATAGTATTTACTTAAATAATAATTAAAATAAAAAATTTTTATATAATAATATTTTTATAAGTATTTATTATTAATAAATATATAGCTAAACCATTAATAGTAAAAATAAAAAAAAAATATAAAAGTAGTACTCTACGTATTTTCTTTCTAAATAATAGAGTATCTATATTAGATTTTTTTAATTAGACTTTTCTAATACATTACGTATAAAGGTATATATATACTTCTTCTTTTTTAAAACCCCTTTTAGTCGCCCCCAGCCACTATAGCCACACTATTTATTCGATTAGTATATAAATATATATATATAGACTTTTCTAACTAGACTTTTCTAACTAGACTTTTCTAACTAGACTTTTCTAACTAGACTTTTTTAACTAAATATTTTTAACTAGACTGTTTTAACGAGGTATTTTTAACTAGACTATTTTAATAAGATATTTTTAACTTAATATTTTTTAGGTAGGGGGGGGGGGGGGGTTACTAAGTATACTAGTATACTAGCGTAAATAATATTACTTTAATTTAGTCCTACTTAACTTTTTTAATATATTATTTATATATTAATCGAATGAAAGCGTGTGGCTGTAGTGGCTATATAGGCGACTAAAAGGGGTTTTAAAAAAGGAGGAGTATATATATACCTTTATCTTTTTAAATATATTAAATATCTTTTTCGACACATTAAGTATAATAGTATATATATACTCCTCCTTTTTTAAACCCCTTTTAGTTATCCTAAGCTACTACAGCCACATTTTTTATTTAATTAATATATAAATATACAAATATATATATATTAAATATAAAAGTAGTAGAAGAGTATAGTATAATAAAAAATATATCTAGCTACCTATAATAGTAATATTTTTAATTATAAATTAAAATTTTATTTACTCCTAATCTAATCTACTATATAATTAAAAAGTTTATTAGATTTTAAACTTAATCTTAATAGGCTTAGTTATATTATTTAAATAAACTACTTAATTATCTAAATAGATTAGTATATTTTTATATTAAATTAGCATATTAACCTATACGAAAATGAAAAAGTAACTAGTCCTAATTAAGTAATTAATTAAATTTTAATATAAGTTACTTAACTACTCTATTATATTAGTTAGAAATTAAACAGCCGGTTATTAGTTTACTTAAAGGATAAAAGATACTTCTTTTAATAATTAGGTAGTTTTAAATATAAATTTTATTTAAACAAAATTTTTTAATAGTATATATATACTTTTCCTTATAAAATTTTTTTTAATTCTCTTTATAGCTACTATAGTTACACCTCTTACTTAATTTTTATATAAATATATTAAGTTAAAAAGTTAAAAGATTTAGTATAGATACTATATTAATTTTTAAAAAATCTATATACAGTATATTAATTATTACTATTTATATATTTTTTCTCTATCTCTTATAGTTAATATATATAGTTTAACTAAATATTTATTATATGCAGAATTTATAGGTACTATAATATATATTTTTTTTAAGTATAAATATATATACTAAAGTTTTACAGGGGGTAATAAAAAAAATACCTTTCTTAAAATAAAATAACTTTTTAACTAGTAGGCCTAAAAATATAAAAAAAATATTATTTTAAAGAGAGACTACTGTACTATATTTATTAACCTAAACACTGCTTAGTAGGGGGTATAGGGGTATAAAATAATTAGTAAATATAAAATAGTCTTTAGACCCTACTTTAGCCTATTATAACTTTTTATTTAAAAAGTAAAATTAGCTTTTTATTATATATATAATAATAGATACTATATTTTATTAGTATATATATTATTTTTATATATTAATATATTTATTATATATTTATTACTGAAAGTTAAATGTTCAAATTTTTAATAATAAACTAGTAAATAATATATTACTAGTACTTACTCTAGTATTTATAAGCTTCTATAACTACCTTATAATATATAGAAAGTGTCGTAGAAAGATACCTTAGATCTTATATTACTAGCTTATAAAGCCTTTTAAAATAGAGAATTTATTTCTTCTTTATATATATATAATACGGCTCTCTAGCGCTTTCTTTTATAAAAATAGTCTTAATCCTTTAATCTTAGAAACTAGTAATTTCTAGCTCGTTTTTCGTCTATAGAAAGTAATAAAATATACTTATTAATAACTTACTATAGTATTTTATATTACTTTTCTATATATATATATTTATATATTAATTGAATAAATAGTGTGGCTGTGGTAGCTTAGGGTAACTAAAAGAAGTTTTAAAAAAGGAGGAGTATGTATATACATTTATACTTAATATATTAAAAAATATATTAATTAAATAAATAGTGTGGCTATAGTGGCTCGGGGTAATAAAAAGGGGTTTTAAAAAAGGAGAATTATATATATACCTTTATACTTAATGCGTCGAAAAAGATTACTTTTCTATTTTTACTCTTTTAAAGGCCTCTATACTTTTTAAACTTAGTTCTATACCTAAATTAGTACATTTATTATTTATTTAGTGTATAATTTAAATAATACTATATATTTTCTATAGAGGCTAAATTAGTAGTATAGGCTAGTTAAATAAAAATATATTTCTTTTTATTTTTAAAATAGTTTAAAGCGTCCGTTATTTTATAAATAAAGGTCTTATTTTATTAAGATTACTAGTATATATTAATACTAATCTAAATTTAATAATTAATATATAATATCTTAATATATCTATCTATATATTATATAATATTAAAAAAGGTACTAAATAATATATTAAGTGTACTTACCCCTCTTTATATTCGGTTTAACTTTATATATATATATATATTACTAACAAGTAGTAAAAGAATTAGAAATTTTAATAAATGCTAAATAACTATATATTTTTTATATTTATATACTAATCGAATAAATAGTATAGCTGTAGTAACTCGGAGCGACTAAAAGGGTTTTTAAAAAAAGAGGAGTATGTGTATACCTTTTTACTAAATAACTATTATCTTTTAATTAAATAATGTTCTAAACTTAGACTATTTAATAATTACTTATAGAATAATAAATATAATTAATATTAAGTAAAAAGAATTATACCCTAAAAATATATAGAGTATAATATATTTTAAAATACTAAAATAACTTTATAATTAGTTAATAGTTGTCGCAGTATATAAGCTTTATTTCCTACTAAGTAAGAGGTATTTACCTTTTACAATAGTTATGAGCCCTTAATTCTACTAAAGCTTATTTAAGCAGGCCCTCTTTAGTTTATTACTAAGGTAGGGGACCGCAAAGGCAAAAAAATAGTAACGTAAAACTACGCAATTGGCGTTTGAGCAGTTACTAGTCCTAATTAGGCCTAGTAACTGGGGGGTGTGTCGTAGTATATAAGCTTTATCTCTTACTAAGTAAGAGGTGTTCACCTTTTGCAACAATAGTTAATTCTTTTTTAATTTTATTTTTACTCCTCTTTCTATAATACTTCTTTCTAATCTTTTTTCTTTATATTATTAACTTAATAGAAAATATTATTTTTCTTATATTTATATTTTTATTATATTTTTATATTCTTTTTGTTAATTATAGGTTTTTTTTACTTATATTAATATTATAATAAAACTCTTTCCTATAAAGGTATATATATACTTCTTCTTTTTTAAAATCTCTTTTAGTTGCCCTAAGCTACCACAGCTACACTATTTGTTCGATTAATATATAAATATATATATTAACGCGTTATACTAAGAATAGTTTATTATTATAATAAGTTAGACTTTTTTAATATATTAAGTATAAAGGTATATATATACTCCTCCTTTTTTAAAACTCCTTTTAGTCGCCTACACAGCTACTACAGCCACACTCTTTTATTTAATTAATATATAAATATATATATTTATATATTATAGCTACTATTATAATATATATAGTAATTAAGTAATTTTATACTTTAAATAAATAGTATAAATACTTAAAGTAGAATTCTAAAAATCTTTTATATTTACTAACTTTTTATCTCTAAATAGGTTACTAAGCAGCCCCTATTTGGCTAAATAGAATCTTTTAATTATTTTTCTTTAAATTAGTATTACTCTCGTATTATTAGGCTTAGTAAGTAAAAAGTTATATTATTTTAAAAAGAATATTGGGATTTTATTTTATTTTTTTCATGTCACCCCACTGTATAACTTCTTAAAAAAATAATACATTTAATATTCTATTGTAATATTCCATTACTAAAAATTCATTACACAAAGGCCGCCGACCTCTCTAGTACTATTCCATAAGAACGGTGTCCGCGACAACCTAAAGTTCAAGTATGTGGCGGGCATAGCAGGCAGCCCGAGCATCACCTCCGTCTAAGTGCAACAGGCACAGTACGTAGCGCTTAAAGTATGGTAGCTATACATTTATGTCCCATATATACTAAGTATGATTCATTTGCGTATTTTTTTTGTGGCTACTATTTTATTATTTTCTATTCACATCACTGGGTCGATGTCATCTTCACTATACGTAAGAGCACATTACTAATTCACGTTACGCCGAGGTAGAAGTAGTCTATACGAGTAGGCTAATGCCCAGACCATCAACTCTACTATCATGCCCCAAATCTTAGGACAAGACCTCAATTCAGGCAAAGATAGAAACATTACTCCAACATACAAAGCAGGAGACAAACAAGTACACTTAGATAAGCATATACTACCACGCCAGTAGCACTCAATTCCTTATCCCAACTAACCATCTCCAGATTTCACCCGAAATACATTAGAATGGTATCAGATCGAAACAAAAGAGCGAACGAAGGCCATCTCCAATATGAAGCAAAGAAACCCGCGTTCCTATCTATATACAGTCCATATCCACACTGTCCATTGCCTGGGCGTTCCCTGTTCGAGTTAAAGCCTACTGAAATTCCTCGTGATCATGACTACCATGCCCGCTACAAGTTTGATCGCAATCTTCATCACGAACACCGTCGCCTTGAACGCGAACGTCAACACCGTGATAATCGATCTCGCTACGAACGGCAGCTTATCCTCATCTTTCTCCTTCCTCGTCTTTTTCTTCGCTTCTTTCTCGGTGACCTTGGCTTTCGTCTTGGTCTGTCCGTACCACTCGCCCAGCTCGATATCCTTGTCGAAACTATCGCTTCGCTCTGTAGATGGAGACCGGGACTTCGTCGACCATTTTCGTAGCGCCTCTGCAGGTGCTCTGGGAACCTTGACTTTTCCGCCTACAGCGTTGAAGCCGTCCTTGAATGCAGACTTGAACGCTTTAGTATCGGAGATCTCCTGCGCTGAGGGGTCGATGGTGGAAACTGGAGGCGGTGCGAAGTTCTCCGTGCTGTTTTGGCGCGACTTCCGGCTGCGCACGCTCTCCGCGACGGCGACGGACAGCAGCGTCGAGCACGCGACATCCACGAGGAATGGGTTTCCAAAGCGCGTCAACGCGCCGAGATTGAGCGTCAAAGCATCATTTGTGAAATCCAGCCGCGCGAGCATGGCGTCGTCTGGTGCCGCGTCGGTCGTGGTAGGCAGCTGCGTTACGCTCATCTCACTCGGCGTAACGGAAATCGGTCTTGTGTTCCCGTTGAGACTGTCGAATCTGGGTAGCGGTTGGAGGGGAGAGAAACTGTTTGCACGTGGTGATGAAGGTGAGAGGATGTACGGGTTGAGGATGGTGATGGACGCGGGGTTTTGGTGAGGTGTTTGCGGTATGGGTGACAGATTGTGGCCGTAGATGGCGGTGATGGGGCGAGTGGAAGGCCTGTTGATGACGGAGCAGTCACCTTCGATCTGAATTGGGAATGTGCCTAGGGTGGGATGGTGCAGCTGGTAGGTTCCTTCTGAGGGCATTTGCTGAGCCCAGGGATTGGTCTGGGGTGGCGGAGGGTCGCGGGTCCATGTTAGAGCGCAACATTCGCGTTGAGCAGCTCCTGCTAGAACGTCTTCCGCGAGGCGCTGCGCTGCTGGAGATGTCGCACCGGGGTCCACGAGGGCGATGTGTGAGGCGACCGGAGAGTTTGCGGCCGCATCCAAGGCTTGGAGCGCGGCGAGTTTCGGGAAGATGCTCGTGAGCAGTGTCACGGCCTCCTGCTGGTGAGGTTCAACTGGGCTGATGTTGGCCGAGGGTGGCGTCATGAGGTCAAGCTGGGCAATAGGAAGTACACGCGGTTGCGTGGGATGGTGGCGCTGTATTAGGAGCTCGTTCATTATGCTCTGTACTTCGTTGTCGCCAGCGAGGTTCGACTGTGCCAAACTATAGAAAGGCAATGATGGCGTGGTGCCGAACGTGATTGTGGGGTTCGCCGATGTTGCACGATGCATTCGTAGGGTGTATATTTGTACAGCTGGTTCTTCTTGGCCATTAGCTGCTACCCATAGGTTGTCGAGTAGATGGGACGGTGTAAAGAAGGGCTTTGGTGGAGGGCTGGCAGGTCCACTGCTTGCGACGTTGTTGTGTGGAACATAGAAATCAGGCGAGTAGGGTGATCGGCTAATCTGTGCGCGTGGGATATGTGTTGGTGAAGCTTGGGTAGGCTTGTACGCTTGCTGCGAAAGAGACTTGGTGGGATCAAAAACCGGGAATATTGATCGCATTGGCACCTCTGGCTGGGGCGTGACATGGCGTCGCGCAGTGCTATTTGCTCGTACCAACGTATCTGCCGTCGAGAACGCGGGAGATGCCGTCCGATTCAATTCAGGGCTAGAGGTCTGGGACCGGTAGTTAAATCCATCCTGAACCGAGACAGGCGGCGACTGAGCTCTACGATTAGGACTCCCTCGGGGTGGCGACCTCTGCTGACTGGGTGAAGATTCCCGTGGCCGTGGCGGCGGACCTGGTCTTTGATGCTTAGGAGGAGTTTGTATCGTTAAGGTTGGAAGATGTGCTCGCGGGGGCGGAGGGGGAGGAGGAGGAGGCGGCGGCGGCGGCATTGAGTCGTTTTCTGGCGACACTCGAACTGAATTGACTTGTATAACGAGCTCGTGAAAGTCGGCTGCACTGTCCATTCTTTCCACTTGCCCAGGCTCTGGGCTAGGAGGCTTCGTTCGAAGCTGCCTGCTGTTCGGACTGGCCTGTCTCGGACGAGGCGGTGGGGGAAACAACTGAAGCCCTGGGCCGGCCATGATAGTCCTCTTCTTTCCAGTGGTTAATCTAAAGATACAGCTTTGGTAGTGGGGGAAGTTTGTGAGATGGTCTGAACACGAATTCACAAACTCCAACGTTGGACCATGGCCGACGGATGCACAAAGTCGGATGACGAGGGTCGAGGAGGTATAAGACGGGAGCACTACATCTTTGCTCCAAGCCTACGGGAAACGTGCTGCCATGCAGCAAGCAATAGCGGCTCTGGGGTGTCTTCCCATGCAGACGCAGTATGGCATGTAGCCCAATCAGCATGCACATAATCCTGGGGCGCTTAACTCAGATGATAGGCGGCGGTTATAATTTTGGTGGTTGGTTGTTTAGTTGTAAGCGCTCGCACCTGCAGCTCGCTACACCGCCAATCGAATCCACGCAGGCCCCTGCATATCGCGACGATTCGCCAAACGTTGTGTGCTGGCCTCGCGCACGGTGCGCGGATGTATGTGACGGACCTCTGGCGGCCCGAAGCGGTTGCGATTGGACCTATTTTCAGCGCTTAAGTGGAGTGAGGCTAGGCATCATCTGGAGCAAGCCGACGCGGGGATGCTATGCTTCTGCAGGCCATTTCCGGAGCGAATATTTAGGAATTGGGACCGTGAGGTGGTGATTCATCTGGAACGCTTGCTTCCGAACGGGAGATGCTTGAGTCTCGCTATTTCGGGGATGGGGTGAAGGAACTAGTCTACGGTCGAAGAACTGACGGTGGAATCGTGGATCGACATGTTTGTTTACTCGAGATGTTCGAAGCGCTGAAGCATGCAGCCATAGAATCATGCTGGGTCGTGGTGGTGTTTTGTAGCCGCCAACGCCAGCAAAAGTGGATCTCCACATCGCTCAGCATCTCTGTTGTTGCTCGGTCCACGTCTCTCAAGCATCAACGCTGTTGCAGTTCGCAGGAAGCCAGGCTGACTGCGGATTCTGCCCTGCGAGCGCAGACCGAAGGGTTCTCAGGTTCTCCTTTTATCGTCGTTACCGACCTAAACAGATCATACGACTACCAGTATAAATAATAATATATTAATTATAATAAAAAGTCGTACTAAATAAGAATATAAAAAGTAACTTTTTACTAAAATAGAAATAATAAAAGTAGAGGGGGTATATTAGGTAATAGTAAAGGTAAATACTAACTATAATACTATAACTAAAGATAGTAATCTATAAAGACGCTTTATTTAATATCTTACTTACTTAGTTAGTATATATAAATACTATAGTAGTATTATAAGCTTTATACTATTTTTTTTACTAATATCTTAACTTTAGTATAAGAATTAATAGCTCTATTATTATAGGTATAAAGACGCTCTTAATTTAAATATAAATACTAAAATAGATATACCCGCGCTAGCGACGCTAGCGTTTTAGTATATACTCTTTTAATAAAGGTATATATATACTCCTCCTTTTTTAAAATTCTTTTTAGTTGTTTTAAGCTACTATAGTTATATTATATATTTAATTAGTATATAAATATAAAATATATACTCTTATTTTATTATAAAATACTTAGTTAGTTCCTTATAGGTAGATTCTTATTAAATATTAATATTTAATATCTACTTTTAAGTCTTTATAATATAATCTACCTATCCTTCTACGCCTATAAATAAAGTACTTATAAAATAATATTTTATAATAGACTATATAAATACTAAAATCTAATCTAGGTTTTACTAATTATATAACTATAGTAAACTAATTTTCTACACTAAATATAGTAAAAACCTATTAGTATAAATAAAATAGTAAAATTTTACGTAAAGAATTTACCTAAATAGACTAATAATAATACTCTCTTAAAATCGGCTAGTAATAATACTATTAAAAAGTATAATATTTAAAAATTAATTTAGTATACGTTAACTAATAATATATTATATAATTAGTTAAATAAATTTCTTTTACTATTACTACCGCAATCGCCTAATATAGTAAAAAAATTACTTTTAAACTTAAAGTTAGTAAGCCCTATAACAGAATAATTATTAAATTACTAAATACTTTTTATAATTTTAGTAAATAGGTTATAAATAGTCCTTTTACTAAAAAGAAAACTTTATAATAAATATAGATAAATGATATTTAAAAAATAATTACTCTAAGAGAAACTTTAGTATTATCTACTCTATTTTATAAAATATTAGTAATAATAATAATAATAATCTTAATATAATAACTATTACTAGCTAATCTATAATATATTAGTAATTATAGGATAGCTTTATAGTTAAATTTAAAGTATTTATTAAGTAAGCTAAAGTTATAAAAACTAATATTTTATTATTTATTAAAACGGCTATTATAACTAATAAAAAGTAGTTTAAATAAATATTAAAATATAACTATTATATTTTAGTGCGAATTTTTCCTAATAGATAATTTATAAATAAGTATATTATTACTATTATTTATTTTCTAGGCTTAATCGTGACGGGTCGGGTCTAATAGGTTATAATAGCACTTATTAATAGGTTTATAATAAGTAGAGACTTTTTTTTATTCCTTTTTAATATAAACTATATATTTTTTTTATACTTATACCTTTTATATTATCCTGTCTATATTTTTAGGTATTTTATAAAGCTTCCCTCCCTCTTTTTTTTATATTTATATTAGTTACGTCTATTTTATCTGTAAGGCTACTATTTTTTATAATTACTTTAGTAAGGCTACTACGTATTATAGTTATAGTAGCTACGCTGTCTTATACTCTAATATTTTTTTTATATTTTTTTACTAATCCGGATTCCTCTAATTACTTAAAAGCTTTTAAAACTTAGTCTTTTACTTATCTATACGTACTAGGTTCTTACTTATATTTTATAGCTTTAAATTTATACTATACTATTAGTAATACTGCGATATATACTAATAAGAGGGCTACTTACGGATAATATATAAGTAGTTATATTTTTAGATTATAACGCTTAAAGTATATTAGCTAATAATAAAAGTAGTTTAGCCTATAAGGAGTCTAAAGTTATAAATAGTACGTCTTAGCTTTGTATAAATATTACTATTAAACTAATTAAGAACGTCTGGTACTTTTATAGTAGTATAGTATATAAAAATATATAGCCTACTAGCTTAAAATTATTTTATATTTATTATATTTATTATATGTGCTGTATATACTGTGCGTCCTATTATTATAGGGTATTATAAAGAGCTGCAGCCTCGTAGATAGCCTATTTTTTTATATTTTTTTATATTATATATATATATAGTAGCGGGGACGCTAGCGTGTATTAATACTCTATAGTATACTAGTAATAGCGTAAATTATTACTACTATTTTTTTTTTTTTATAAATAGACGCTGCGTACTAGATTAAAAAATAATACTTATTTACGTATTACTATTTTAATTTATTATAATAATAAACTATTTTTAGTATAATATATTAATATATAACTATATACTACGTCTCCTATTATTATACTAAGGATACTATAGAGCTGTTTTACAGGAACCCCTATAGTAGTTAGTAGTTATTTTTTTTTAAAATATAGGTACTACGCTAAAAGCGTAGATTTATTTAAAAAAAAAAATTATTTATTCTACTAATAATTGTTTAATAACTATTATAATATATTTAAAAACTTAGTTTACTACTATCTTAAAGTACTTTTACTATTAAAATATATTATATAATAACTTAAACGCGGTCGAATAGATAATTAAACTTATAATATATATATATTTATATATTAATTAAATAAAAAGTGTGGCTGTAGTAGCTTAGGACGACTAAAAGGAGTTTAAAAAAGGAGGAGTATATATATACCTTTATACTTAATATATTAAAAAAGTTAGGTAAGGCTAAATTAAAAAATTTAAACTTATAAAATAGTTAGAAGTAAAAGTATAAAAGCTATAATATATTACTAAAATAAGTATAGTACAACTAGAACTATAAATTTAATAGTAAAAATATAACCTTAATAGTATATTATAACGTATTACCTATATTTATTAAGAACGTAATATTATAAAAGATAACGTACGTATTTTATAAAAAGAGGTTAATATTAAATAATAATACCTAACTTTTTTAACACATTAAGTATAAAGATATATATATACTTTTTTTTTTTATAACCCCTTTTAGTTACTCTAAACTACTACAGCCACACTTTATATTCGATTAATATATAAATATATTAAATAATAATATTAATTTACTACTAATAAAGTTTTTAGTAAAGCTCTTTAGCGTAATAATAAATATAAATAATTTTTTACTCTAGTAATTTAAGAAGCTTAGGAGCTTAATAATAAGTTAAATTATTTAAAAATAATTATAAAAACCTCTTGTATTACTATTATTAATAGTAAGCTACCTAAATTAAAAAATAAATAGTTATAAATAGTACTATATAAAGTCTTAACTATAACGAGTTAGGTCTAATAAGTTATAATAGTATTTATTAATAAATTTATAATAAGTAGAGACTTTTTTATTCCTTTTTAATATAGACTACTTATTTTTTTTATACCTACACTTTTTATATTATCTTGCCTATATTTATAGGTATTTTATAAAACTTCCCTCTCTTCCCTTTTTATACCTATATATTATTTATACTAATTACCTATATTACTCTATATATAGATTAGTTATATTTATTTTATCTTTAGAGCTATAAGGCTACTATCTTTTATAGCTACTTTAATAAGATTACTATATACTATAGCTATACTAGCTACGCTATCTTATAATATATTATTTTTTTTATATTTTTTTACTAATCTAGATTCCCCTAATTACCTAGTAGTTTTTAAAACTTAGCTTTTTACTTACCTACGTGTACTAGGTTTTTACTTATATTTTATAGCGCTAAATCTATACTATATTAGTAATACTACGACGTATACTAGTAAAAGAGCTACTTATAGATAATATATAAGTAGTTATATTTCTAAATTATAACGCTTAGAGCGTATTAGTTAGTAATAAAAATAGTTTAGCCTATAAAGAGTTTAAAATTATAAGTAGTACGCTTTAGCTTTACGTAAGTATTATTATTAAACTAATTAAAAACGTTTAGTACTTTTATAGTAGTATAGTATATAAAAATATATAACCCGCTAGCCTAAAAGCGCTTTATATTTACTATATATACTATATTTATTATATTTATTATATTTACTATATATATTATATATTTCGTTATTATAAGGTATTATAATAGAGCTATAGCCTCGCAGCCTATTTTTTTATACTATCTTATATTATTACTATAGCTAGTTTAGGGACGCTAATATATATTAATACTTTATTATATACTATAGATAGCGTAAGCTATTACTATTATATTTCTTTCTTTTATAAATAGACGCGCTATAGTAGGTAGGAATATATAATACTTTAAGTTATTTAACTATTATTATATATACTAGATATAACGCGTTAATCTATATACGTTTTTAGTATATATATTATATAACTATATACTACGTTTTCTATTATTATACTAAAAATACTATAGAGCTGTTTTACAGGAACCCCTATAGTAGTTAATAATTATTTTTTTAAAAATATAGGTACTACACTAAAAGCGTAGATTTATTTAAAAAAAAAAAAAAGTACTATATAAGTTACCGTAAGATTGTATATTTTAAACTTATTTAATAATAATAATAATAGTAATAGCTTAAAGAGCTTTAATATTTTTTATTATAATAATATTATATAGTTAATATTATCTAATAGAGTTTATTATATATTTTATAAAAATTAACAGCAGCGTACTAGCATACTAATATTAATAGTTAGTACTACTACCTTAAAAAAAGAATACTATTTAAATAATAAATAAAAAAATATTAATAAGTTTATAGTACTATTAATAAGAATTTAAATATTTATATTTATATATTAATTAAACAAAAAGTGTAGCTATAGTAACTTAGAGTAACTTAAAGTAATTTAAAAAAGGAGGAGTATATATATACCTTTATATTTAAATATATATATTAAAAATATAAAAATTAAATTCTAGTAGTTATATAAACTCTTTTCTAATAAGTAATCTAAAATCGAGTACCTCTATTAAGTATATAAAAATTATATACTTATCTATATCTATAACTATACTATTATAATATTAAATAATTTATACTAAAATATATAAAAACTATATAATAACCTAATTTGTAAAATCCCTTTTAGTTACCCCGAGCCACTACAGCCACACTATTTATTTAATTAATATATAAATATATAAGTTATCGCGCTTACAGTAGTTAACTCTAGTAAATTATAATAATAGAAAATAAGTCTTATAGTAAGTAGCTAGCCTGTTTTAAAATAAAGTAAGATAAGTTTATCTAAAGCCCGCTTTAGTAAAATTTAAAACTATAACTAATTTTAATTTATATTTAAAAGCTACTATAACAAATACAGCCCTAGTTAATAAAATTTAGATATAATTTATTTAATAGCTATTCTAATATAAGACTCTTAAAAATATTATTTATTTTTATATATTTATCCGTAAAAGCTATATTAACTTAGTATACACTACGTCCTTACTTAATATAGGTAAATAAAATAAAGGCGCTATAACTAGGGCCTATTAAATATAGAATTTTTAAAATTCTATTATAATTAGTAAAGTAATAACTTGCGCTAATAACTTCTTAGACTATAGTAGTAATAACAATAGGGTAATAGCTATAAGACGGTAATTAAAGATATTACTTATAAAAAGCCTAATAAAAAAATAATAAAAATAATAAAAAGTCTTTATAGGCCAGTACTCTAATTAGTAAAAAGTCTAACTTTAATAATAAATATAATTTAATTTTTAACTTAAACTATTAGCCGTTAAAAAATTCTGCGTAGTTTAAACTAAAAAAGTATATATTTATTACCTAAGACCTAGCTATATATTTAATTAAAATTAGTTTAATTTTTATAATATTTATATACTAATTAAATAATTAGTGTGGCTGTAGTGGCTCGGGACGACTAAAAGGGATTTTAAAAAAGAAGGAGTATATATATACCTTTATATATCTTTTAATAATAAATACTAAATAAGTTTTATATAACTATATTACAATAACTATACTACTAAGTATAATAGTAACTATAAGATATAGGTATAACTATTAAAATATTACTACTACCTACACTATATAAATAGCGTTACCTATTATATATATAACTACCTTACTTATTTTAGAGCAAAATTAAGATATAAGAGTAAGTATAGTCTACTATACCTACTACCTATATTAGATATATATTAAATAAGTATATTTATTAATATTATTACGCTACTATTTAGAAGCTACTAGTTAATAACTACTATTATAATCTATTAGTTACTTTTTTAATTTTATTTTTATATAAAATAGAGGTTATATTTATTTTTATTTCTTTTCGCTCTGCCTTTATATATATATACAGGTAGTATAGTATTTAATAATAGTTAATATTTATTTATAATTATATTTCCTTTCTTACCTGTAATAATAACGCGATACTAAGTACACTAGTCCGTCTATTTAGCCTATATATTAAAAAAACTAAGAAATTATATATAGGTCCCCGTTAAATCTTTAAATATTAACTACTTTTAGTATTTCTATAAAGGTCCTTTAGAACGTCTTTACCTTTACTACTAGTACTTTTAGTAGTATCTTATATAATTATATTTTATACTCTAGGCTGCGTATCTCTGTTATAAAACTAATATTAATATATTATTTTTTTTAATCTTTTATAACTAGTATAGTACTATTATTTTTACTTTTATTACTTTTACCTTTATATAGACTACTATAACTAACTTTAGATTTTTAAATTCTATTACCTTTATTATTAATAAAGTTGTTATACTATTCTTTTTATTATACTAATTATCTAATATTATACAAAATTAATAAATAGTATTTTTAAAAAATCTAGTAATTACGTTATATATAGTAGTATACTTAGTAGTATTAAAAAGAATTTATTAAACTTTATTACCCTATAGGTAGGATATAGTAAAGATAGCTTATATATTTAGTATAAAAGGCGTATTAAGATTAATTTAAATAAGTATAGTATATACCGAAATAAAAATAAAATTAAAAAAATATTTAAATAATAATATTGTAAAAAATAATATTTTAGTAAGTATTTTTTTTTTATTTAATAAACGTTTGGCTGTATTAACTGTAAGAGAAAATAAAAAAGAGATATATAGGTAGTAGTAGTAGCTATTACCTATATATCTCTCTTTTAAAAAAGAATATAGTATTTATACTAGACTTTATTAAGTTAATATTTTTTTAGGAGGGCGTACTGGTATATTAGTAAACTAGCGCAGCGCTAGTACTAGCGCGGAGCTATACTCTTTTTAGTATTACTTTACTTAGCTTTTTTAATATATTAAGTATAAAAGTATATATATACTTCTCCTTTTTAAAAACCCTTTTAGTTGTCCTTAGCTACTATAGCTACACTATTTATTTAATTAGTATATAAATATAGAACCTACTATAATTATTATAATTATTATATAAAGAGAGGTAAAGTATAATATTGAGACACTAGTCTAAAAAAGGTATAGGCTAAAAAAAGTTATTTCCTCCGGATATAGTTAACATAATATATTATAATTATAAATATATTATAGTTTTAGTTAATTAACTATTTAAAAAGAAAATGTTTATACTTTTAATATTTCTTAATACTAAAACTTATATCTAGACTTTTATTAAGTATATTTAGTAGAAGGAGCAGTATTTACTAAAGTTTATAACTAATTATAGTACGTAATTTACGTCTTAGTTTTAAAAATAATTATATAAAAAAGTTAATATAACGCTAAAATTATTTATAGCCTTTTACCTAAAAATATATAAATAAATAGAAATTATAAATTAAATATTAAAAGTTTATTTATACTATTTTATTAATTATAAGTAAAATAACTAAATAGAGTTATTATCTAGTATAAAATTTAAAGTAAATTATAATATTATATTAATAAGTATAACACTATTTAAAGCTATAAAAAAATATTTACTATATATAGATACAAAACCTCCTAGTATACTACTAAAAAAATAAAAGATAATAGGTAATAAGTAAGCTATAAATAGACTTCTTATATATATAGAGTATATAAAATAATAACTACGTTTAGTACTAATATAAATCTAAATAAAAATAAAATAATATATTAATAATTAATAACTACTAGTCTTAAAAAATTAATTAGACTTAACTATAACAGCCGGGTCTAATAGGTTATAATAGCACTTATTAATAGGTTTATATAAATAAAAATCACTTTATAAAGGCATGTATATACTCCTCCTTTTTTAAAACCCCATTTAGTCGTCCCGAGCCACTACAGCTACACTATTTATTTAATTAATATATAAATATAATAGGTTTATAATAAATAATGACTTTTTTTATTTCTTTTTAATATAGACTGTATATTTTATTTATACCTATACCTTCCTCTGGATCGAGGTCCAGGCGTACTTATTACTTTTTGATACCTATACCTTTTATATTATTCTGCCTATATTTTTAGGTATTTTATAAAACTCTCTCTTTTTTTTATATCTATATACTACGCTATTTATATATACTATTTTATTATATATTAATTGCGTCTATTTTATTTGTAAGGCTACTATCTTTTATAGCTATTTTAGTAAAATTACTACGTGTTATAGCTATAGTAGTTACGCTACTTTATACTTTAGTATTTTTTTTATATTTTTTTACTAATCTAGATTTTTCTAATCGCCTAGTAGCTTTTAAAACCTAGCTTTTTACTTATTTACGCGTACTAGATTCTTACCTATATTTTATAATACTAAGCTTATACTATTAGTAATACCGCAACGTATACTACTAGTAAAAAAGCTACTTATAAGAGGGCTACTTATAGATAACGTATAAGTAGTTATATTTTTAAATTATAATACTTAGAGTATATTAACTAGTAATAAAAGTAGTTTAGCCTATAAAAAGTCTAAAGTTATAGGCGGTATATTTTAGCTTAATATAAATTATACTATTAAACTAATTAAAAATATTTAGTACCTCTATATTAGTATAGTATATAAAAATATATAGTTTACTAGTCTAAAATTATTTTATATTTATTATATTTATTATATATACTCTATATTCTGTTATTATAAAGTATTATAAAAAGCTATAGCCTTATAGGTAGCCTATTTTTTTATATTTTCTTATATTATTACTATAGCTAGTTTAGATACGCTAGTATATATTAATATTTTATAGTATACTAGTAATAGCGTGAGCTATTACTATTATATTTGTTTTTATAAATAGACGCTTTATACTAGGTAGGAATATAAATATTTTAATTATTATAATTATTACTATATATACTAGGCGCGACGCGTTAACCTATATATATTTTTAGTATATATATTATATAACTACGCGCTACGTCTTTTATTATTATACTAAAAATATAATAGAGCTATTTTATAGAACCTATAAAAGTATTATATTAATTATTTCTTTTAAAATATAGGTACCATACTAAAAGTGTAGATTTATTCTTAAAAAAAAATTTAAAAAATTGTCTTAGAGATCTACCTAGACAACTAAATTATATTTAATATATATAATATCTATATACGTCGCTTTAGAAAACTAAAAAGTAAAAATATTAGACTATTTAAAATTATAAATATTTAGAATAGGTAATTAGGTAACTATTATAGTATATACTAATCTTTTAAGTTTAATTTTCTATATTTATATATTAATCGAATAAAAAGTATAGTTATAGTAACTCGGGGCAACAAAAAGCGGTTTTAAAATAGAAAAAGTATATATATATCTTTATACTTAATATATTAAAAAAGTTAGGTAAGGCTAAGTTAAAAAAAAGTTTAACTTTATTAGTTATACTATACTTAAGGACATCTATGTATAGTTTTACTTATAGTTATTTTTTTTATAAAATATAATACAACTACTAAGATAATAGTAAAAGCTATAAGGACTAATTACTATAGAAGAAAGTCTACTAGTTTATAATATTAAAGTAATACTAAATTATAAAATTAATAAATATAAAATTTACTATAATACTAGCCGTAAAGGCTAATTAAAATTTTTTATTAAATAAAAGGATTTTAATAATCTTAACTAGTAATTTAACTTTAATATTATAGATTATTAAAAAATATTTTATAAAATACTACTAACGTTACTCGCAAATATTTTATTAATTATGTATATTTTTTTTAGGGGCTTATAATATATAACTAGCTATTATCTAACTTATAATAAATAAATATATAACTAATAATAAATATAGTTAGTAGATAAGGAGTATAAAAAAACTATAAGAATAATATAGTTTAGTATAAAGGACTCTCTTTAAAATATAGATAGTAGATAAAAAAAAGCTTAATCTACTTATTATACTCTATAACTCTAATAGTTAGATTATAAATAAAAGTAACTTTATATCCTACTATTTAAGTAGTTATATATTTTACTACTCTAATAAAAATATTTTATTTTTATAAGTCTTTAACTCTGCTCTATTATATAAAAGTTAAAGAGATATATATATAAAATCTTAAAAATAAAGCTTTTTAAAAGGGAGAATAGTATTATAGGTATAAAAGTGTCTCTTACTTAAGTATAAGTACTAAAATAGATATACCTACACTAGTAACACTAGTGTTTTAGTATATATCTTTACCTTATTTTAGGGTACCTAGTTAGCTCCCTATAAGTAAATACTTATTAAATATTAATATTTAATACCTACTTTTAAGCCTTCGTAAAATATATTTAATACTAAACTTAAAATAGAGATTATAATAATCTCTATTATTAATCGAAAAGTAATAAGTACGCCTAGATAACGATCCAGGGGTACGAACGTAGTAAGGGAACTCTATTAGGTACTAAACCGTGTATGCAATACTCTATTATTAATAATATTATAATTAACCTACTTAGCTATTATAAGTATAAGGGGACTATTAATATTATTAATAATAATAAATATATACATAAAAGGAGTAAAGTTATTAATAAAAATATAAAAACTAAACTCAAAGATATTAAAAGGTAATAAAAACTTAAACTTTTAAAACTATATTATAAAATTTTAAAGGAGTAGACTCGTAAGTTTACCTATTCTTATTAAAATTATTTACTTATATAGGTAAGAAAAAATTTCTCTTATAAAAATAATTACTAGTATATCTAACTTTTTCGACATATTACAGGGGGGTGATATTGGGAAAAGTGCACTCTAAAAAGTTACCTTTTTTAAAATAATATAACTTTTTAGTTATATGGCCTAAAAATACGAAAAAAATATAATATTAAAGAGAAAGTCCAGCTTAGTCTATTTACCTGCTCAGGTGCTGCTTACGAAGGGGTTTAGGAGAAAAAAAGTTAGTAAATATAAAAAATGTTTAATATTATATTTTAAACTATAATAACTTTTTGTTTAAGGTGTAAAATTTAGTTATTTTTATATATATAATAATAGTACTTATAATATATAAGTATATAAACTATTTTTATATATTTATATATTATTTATAGAATTATATATAAAAGTCAGTTTTTAAAATTTTTAATAATAAACTAGTAATAATAAATTACTAGTACTTAGTATAGTAGTCTTTAGCTTCTATAACTACCTTATAACGGTTAAAAAGAGATAAAATATAGTTATTAATAACTTCTTGTAGTATATTTTACTACTTCTTATTAATAACTCTTTTAAAGGCCTCTATACTTTCTAAACTATTTCCTATACCTAAATTAGGCTTTTTATTTTTAATTAGCCCTAATTTTAATAAACTTTATATATTTTTTATAGGGGCTAAATTAGGACTATAGGCTAGGTAAGGAAATAGTTTAATTTTGTTATTTTTAAACTAAGTTTAAACGTTCCTAGTTTTATAAATAGGGACGTTATCTTGTTAAAATTACTAACCTATATTAATATTATTATACAAATTATATATTTTTATATTTATATATTAATTAAATAAAAAGTGTAGCTGTAGTGGCTGTGTAGGTGACTAAAAGGGGTTTTAAAAAAGAAGGAGTATGTGTATACCTTTATTATAAAAATTATAATTTATAATATAATATTATAATATATATATATATATATATTATATATATATATTTATATATTAATTAAAAAAATAGTGTGGCTGTGGTGGCTGTGTAGGCGACCAAAAGGGGTTTCAAAAAAGGAGGAGTATATATATACCTTTATACTCAATGTGTCGAAAAATATATATATTATTATATTATTAAAAAAAAGGGTAAAAAAAGGTTATATAACTTACCCCTTCTTTTTCGACACACTGAGTATAAAGGCATACACATACTCCTCCTTTTTTAAAACCCCTTTTAGTCGCCCCAAGCCACCACAGCCACACTTTTTATTCGATTAGTATATAAATATATAACTTACCCCTTTTTATTAAGGATTTAACTTTAGGTATAAAGACTTTATTTATATAGTCCTTACTAGTATAAGAAGTAAAAGAATTAGGTATTTTAATAAATACTAAATTACTTCTACCTTCTACCTAAATTTCACCCTAAACTTATAGGGTAAGGTCTTAGCCTATAAAATAATTAATATAAATAATATTAAAAAACTAAAACTATAAGTTAAAAATATATAAAAAGTTTTATAATTTAATATTTTAAAAAATTAAAATAACTTACTTTGTAATTAGTTAACAGCTAGTTCTCTTCTAACTCTATTATTACCTCTTTTTTTATAATACCCTATTTTAGTCTTACCCCTTTGTATTGCTGACTTAGTAGAAAATATAATCTTTTTTAAATTTATATTTTTTATATTTTTTATATTGTCTTTAGTATATTTTAACCTTTTTTTTACGTTTTTTTTATTTATTATTAGTTTTTTTTTACTTATATTAATAGAGTAATCTTTTATTTTTAAAGTCCTTTATAACTATCTTTTTATAATAATAAGACTATTTTCCATTAATAGTCTTTTATTATCTTTTTTAGGACTTCTAATTATGTCTTTATTAATAACTTTTTTATTTCTTTTTATTAATTTTTTTATACCCCCTGTATAAACTTTTTTTATATTATAAGTATTTTCTTTATTTTTTTCTTTCTTTTTAATACGTTCTATAGCACTATAAATACTCCTTTTAGGCTTTTCTAAAGTAGAAATAATTATAAAAGTAAGAGTATTTACATTTAAAAGAAGTTTAACTTTAGATTTAAGTTTTAAGAATTTTGGCTCTATTTTAAGGAAATAGGAGTTTAAATTAATAAAAGTTAAAAGATATTATTATATACTATAATATTAATAATATATTACGTAATCAGTTATTATATAAGTCTTAGTAATATTTTTATAATTAATATAATTTTATTATTAGATTACTAATATACTTTAAAAATCTAGTTATATGACCTATACTAGGCCTAAAAGAGTATAGTTAAAATTTTAGTTAAATATATTTACTAACCAAAAAGGTCTAGGAATCTAAAAAAGGGATTAAAAAATTTATTATATTTAGGTAATTTTAATTTATTATAGGTAATATATATAACGTAACTAAAACCCTAATGTAAATCTCTATTATTTTCTCTTTAAAACGATATAATTTATGTATTTTTAGGCTTAGTAATTAATTTTATATTAATTTTTAAAAATAGTAACTTTTTAGAGTGCATTTATCCCAATATTACCCCCCTGTAAGTACAAAGGTATACACATACTTCTTCTTTTTTAAAACCCCTTTTAGTCGCCCATACAGTTACTACAGCTATACTATTTATTTAATTAATATATAAATATATAGTGTATCTAAAATTAACTTTTTTTCTAAAAATAATTATGAAAAAGTATAGCTATTAAGGTTATAAAAAAAAAGATAAACTTTTTTTTAAAAAAATAAACTATAAAGAAATAAGTTAATAAGTATACTAATACTATATAAATCTCACATCTCCTAAATTTAAGTAAATAGTATAAGAATAACAGTTATAGTAATAAAATAAATTTATAATAAATTAATTAAATAAGCATTAATATTATAGATAATTATATATAATATTAATAAAGTAATATAATAGCTCTATATTAAAGAGTAAATATAGACCTAAGCCAGTCGGGTTATAGTAACGTATAGAGTAAGACGGGGCGCAAAAAATAGTATAGTAAATAAGATAAATATTATAAAGCGTCGTTTAAGGCTAGGTCTTCTTATATCTACTTCTAGAACTAAGTCTTAATACGTCTATTAATATTATATTAAACTCTTATATACTATTTAGCTAATTTTTAGATCAAAACTCTATTTAATAAATATTAATTTTTTTTATACCTTTTATATTTTACTACTTAAAATGTCTTATTTTTTACATTTAATAAAATAAGTTTTTATATTTAAATATCTTATTATTATTAATATAAAAAATATTTCCTATACTAAGTATACTAGTAATAGATAAATAATTATTTTAATTTTAATATTTTATTATAATATTAAGTTTTATTTAAATCTAAATATCTTTAATACTATTTTACTAATCTAACTTTTTCGACACATTAAGTATAAAGGTATACACATACTCCTCCTTTTTTAAAACCCCTTTTGATCGCCCTGAGCTACCACAGCCATACTACTTTGTTTAAATAATATACAAATATATTTACTAATCTATAATATTTTTATATAGTTATATAGTTTATCTATACTATTATTATTTATTAATTCTTATACAGTCCTACTATAAGATATAAAAATAATATTATAAAACTTTATAAAATTAATTTTAACTTTAAATATAGTTCTAAAAAATAATTATTTTATTTAACTTAGTAGAGAAGGAAGGGGGATTTATATACTTTAGTATAGTATTAATATATTATATAAAGAGGTAAAGTGTAGCGTCGATATACTAGTCCAAAAAGGTATAAGCTAAAAAACGTTATTCCCCCGGATACAGTTAAAAAAAATGAGGTATTAATATATACTTATTACACTGAGGGCGCCCTAAAAAGCCTTTTTGCTGAAGTCGTCTCGTAGTGGCTAAGACGGATGCGCCTGGCGGCCCTTACCGCTCCTGCCCCTCGTTCCTGCCCTACCCCGCCCCACCCGCTTAATTTTCGCGACGCGGAAGGCGCCATCGCAAAAGCTCTCAGCAGGCACGCGCAACATGCCCACCGAACTAGAGGAGCTGGTCGAGTTTCTGTAAGTGGGAGAGCTTCCATAGTGCTTGTTGTTCTTGCACTAACGTTGCCAGACACCACGGAAACACGCAGATACGGCAGGTCGCGGCGGAGCATCTTGTGGGATACTCACAGTCGGACTTGGCTCTCTTCAAGCGCAACCAGCTCGAACCCGTAACAGACCTCAAGCTCCTTGTGAAGGACTATGCACCTATCGCCAAGAGCGCCCTCACCATTCTCATCAACATTTCGCACGATGCCCAAGTCCTCAAGTCGCTCGCGAGCGACGACGCGTTCCTCGAGACGCTGCTGTCGCGAATAACCGTATGTCAGTTCGTCGATGCCAGCAAAGGCATGGGCGGTGCTGACGGCCGCACAGAGCAAAAAGGAGCCCCATGCGAACGAAATCGCCATGCTGCTGGCCAACATGACCAAGGACGACTCGCTGAAGCGCGTGCTGGAGCTCAAGCGCCGTGTGCCCAAAGAGCTCTCCGGGTCAGCATGGGCCATGGACCAGCTGATGGACTGCTTCGTAAAGGGCGCCGAGGGTGGCTACAACAAGGACGCCGACTACGATTATCTGGCCTACTTCTTCGCCGACCTGTCCAAGTGTCCCCAGGCCCGCGAATACATGACCACGCCGCAGGCGCGCGATTCCGACATCATACCCTTGACCAAGCTGCAGGTCTTCACTTCGCACCCATCGCACATCCGTCGCCTGGGTGTAGCCTCGACGCTGAAAAACTGCGCCTTCCACGTCCACGCCCACCATACGCTCGTCTCCAACCTCAACCCTGATCCGACGCTTCCGCCACCCCACATCGGCGCGAACCTCCTCCCATACCTCCTTCTGCCGCTCATGGGCCCCGAAGAATACTCAGACGAGGATACAGAGGGCATGCTCGATGAGCTGCAATTGCTGGAACCCGATAAGGAGCGCGAGAAGGACGTCGGCATCATGAAGACGCACCTGGAAACCTTGTTGTTGCTGAGCACAACGGTGGAGGGCAGAAATGTCATGAGGCAGGTTAAGGTATATCCGATAATACGAGAGTGCCATCTGCATGTCGAGGACGAGGGCGTACGGGAGGCCTGTGATCGTGTGGTGCAGATCATCATGCGGAAGGAGGAGGGCGAGGAGGAGGATATACCAGGGGGAGCCATCGCTGAGGCTCGAGCAGACGCTGATACGCCAGTAGAGTTGAAGGAGGACGACGATGAGGAAGATGACAAGATGGTCGAGATATGTTAAGCCCCGTCCAGCAGATAAGACCTTCAATACTTCGCGGTTTGTATGCACACAAATCTTGACATTATAGATCGGCCCAATGCCAGGAAATAGTGAGCTTCTAGGAACAACATCTTTCGTAGGTTTTCGCAATATCTAAATCATCACTCAGATTTTTCGCTCTCGATAAAATTCATCATGAACGTAACTCTCGCGATGCGTCTTTCCTACGGAGGAAAGCTCTTGCATTTTTTTTTTGCCCACTCAAATGCTCTTTCTTCTCGTGTGATTGCCTTTTGAAGTATTACGGTTCAATGCCTCTCGATGTTGACAATCTTTCCCATCTCTTCATGCCCATGCCGCCTAGCATTATTGCGTATCTCCTGATCCGCGATCATCTCCACGCGCCATCTCTGAACTGGTTTAGCCCATCACTTTTCCGATGATAATGCACTAGTGTATTGGGTGGGGACGCCTCCCCTCATTGCCGGAAGGATACGCGATGCCGCTCTCCGTCATGGATGTTGGGGTTATTTCCGGACGCCCCAGGTCCCTCTTCAGTCATGCTACACTTCGCTTTTTAATTTCTTTTCGTAGTAACAAGAGCTGGGAAATGGATTGGACAAAACCGCTTGCACCACCATGAGTCCCCATGCAAAGAGCCCGGGCACTGGGGCCGCCGAGGCGGCCACACCTACACAGCCATACACGAAATCTGAGCTTTCGTCGCCAACCATAATGTTCAGGAAGAAGGCTTCAAAATGGCGGAAAATCTGTGACGTCCTTAAGTATGCGCCTCCGCGATGCCGCTGGGATCCGGCAAAGCCGCCAGTATTCTCCATGGGCATGAACATACTGTTTGCGTTCGCGGCTGGGTTCACCGTCGCCAATTTGTACTACAGCCATCCTATTCTGAATATCTTGGCCCACGATTTCAGTGTGCAGTATGAGCAGGTGGCGCAGATCCCGACAGCTATGCAAGCTGGGTATGCAGCGGGATTGTTGTTCCTATGTCCTTTGGGCGATTTACTACCTAGGAGACCGTTTGTGGTAGGATTGGTGGGCGTGACGGGGACGTTGTGGTGGGTATTCGTCTTCTTCCAAGTGATTGGAACGTCATAACAAGATTGCATGCTGACAGAGAACTAGGCTCGGCCTTTGCTTAACAACAAATCTTGGGGTTTTCACAGCGATATCCTTCCTCGTATCGATTACAACAGTCACACCGCAACTGATGCTTCCCTTAGTGGGCGATCTTGCGCCTCCTCATCGACGCGCAGCCGCTCTCTCCGTGGTAGTTTCCGGCCTACAGCTCGGGGTCCTTATCGCGCGTGTGCTTTCCGGCACGATTTCTAACTTCGTCACTTGGCGCGCCGTGTACTGGATGGCATTCGGCCTACAGTATCTTATCTTTGTAATGTTGTGGTTCTTGATGCCAGATTACCCCGCCACAAACAGTAGTCTGGACTATTCCAAACTACTCTGGGGTATCATGCAAATGCTGGGTCGACATCCCGTGCTCGTACAGGCTTGCCTCGCTGGGTTCTTCACGAGTTCAACATTCACCAGTTTTTGGACCACCTTGACCTTCCTCCTAGCCGGGGCACCGTACTTCTACGATCCGCTGACGATAGGCCTGTTTGGGCTGATAGGCATCGCGGCCATGTGCCTTGGCCCTGGGTACGCCCGCAAGATCACCGACAAATTTGTACCGCACATGTCTGTCCTTTTTGGCCTGCTATGCTGCATCCTTGGCACTTGCTTCGGTGCCTACCTAGGTACCTTCACGGTCGCAGGTCCAGTACTACAAGCTTTCCTTTTAGACTTTGGAATGCAGACTGCGCAGATCGCGAACCGAAGTTCCATCTACGCACTCGAGCCGAAGCGTCGCAACAGTGTGAACACCGCATTCATGGCCGCAACTTTCTGCGGACAACTTGTTGGCACTGCAACTGGTAACCATATCTATGCTGCTGCGGGATGGACCGGCAATGGGAGCGCGAGCATCGCGTTCACTGGAAGTGCAATTCTTGTTATGCTGGCAAGGGGTCCGTGGGAGACGAGGTGGGTTGGATGGAGAGGCGGATGGAGCTTCAAGAAGAAGGATAAGGCGACTGCGGATGGAAAATCAGCTGAAGGGGCAAGTGCGGTGCAAGGAGCAAAGCGTGGTGATGAGGAGATGGGTGCGGAGGGGAAGGTATTGGGAGAGGTGGCGGCAGAGGAAGGACATGAGGGTCCACTTCGAAATGGAAGCGAGCAGGAAATCGTAGGGGATACAAACGAGAAGAGTAGAAGGAATAGTAAGGCGGATGAGATTAGGTTTTTGGAAGATTGAGAACCTTTTGGATGCATATGGATGCAGCATGTGAAAAGTATTATACAAAGTTAAACAATTCATAATTAAGAAAAAAATCCGAGCCCAACTCCCCTTCGTAAAACGGAATATTCAAGTGTAGCATCAGGAGGTAACCCTCTTACGCCTACTCTACTTGTTCCATCTACGGATTAGAAAACCCTTCGAAAGTGAGCTCTTCCAGCCAGTACCAGATTGTTAAAATTGTCTTCCGCCCGCATATTCTTGAAGTGGTTTGTGCTCTTCTTTTACATAGGCTAGCCTCACGCTATCTTGAGTCCAGCCAAGGCACTTCTTCATGTACCGCAAGCTGAGTACCTACAAAGCTTTGGCAATAAAGCGGATTCGTCTAAATCTTGGTCATAATTAATTCTGGAGTTTATCGTTAGCTCTTTAACAGATAGATTGGAAGGATAAAGAACCATTAGAACATGTGTCTTACGGGAGAAGCATTGGAAAGGTCGTCGGAAGCGGGATAAGATGGTGCCGACGGCACGTGTGCATTCGCTCGACAGAACAGGACTTGCCGTGGCGGTACTTCAAAAGTGTTCCATCGCTCGATGCAGCAGGCATCGCGCGTTTGACTGCATATGCGCGTACTCCGGCATACCGGCATACATGTATAGTTATACGTGAAGCTACATCGCCACAGCGATGGATAGCGCTCGCGCATCTGCGGGTAAATGACGCGAGCACCTGGCTCATGGATTGATATGATGCATCCCGTCTTCACCGCACGAGCTTTGTGAGCGCATACTCGAGACGAAGTTACAAAGCCGCGGGATCCCGCTATGATGCAGCGCCCGTTGGACGGTCCAACGCTATCGTCACCGCTACCGCGCCCGTAGTCGCCACGCGCAGATCTGATTCCCGCTAATGCTGCTCACACCGCGTACATATTCGCTTGCCCAGACTCCCGACGCGGGTTGCACGGAAGCTCGCTCTTCGTACTTTCTGCTTTCTCGGTCGCGCAAGGAGCAGCGCACGGAGGAGCAGCGCGCCAGGAGCATGTTGCTGCTCCACCAGACCGGGAGCGTCAAGGTCGGAGAAGTCGTGAGGTACGGAGGATGGCGCGCGCGATGTGACCCTGGTATTGACTGCACCGCAGATACACGGTCACATATACCCCGTCCCAAGACCGTATATTACCGTCGCCCAGCTTTTTACACGTACGCATACGGAATACGTCTGCGATACCCCTCCGCGCCGCATACCTTCACGGGCCGTACACGATCCATGTCGCCGCATATCCCTCTACCTTCAATCCGAACAAGAAGGTCGAGGCTCCGAAGAAGGAAGGAGTACCCGAGTTTGAGCCGAACCTCAAGGCTGGAGGCTCCTGGTGTGCGAGGCTCACAGTGCCTGAGCGCATCCGGCACAGGGAGCAGGATGACGGTGCACCGCAGAGCGCAACATGGATCATCGAGATTGCCTCACAGATCATATTCTCGCAATCGGCGTCTATAGGCTACGAGCTCCTAGTAGCGCGGGATGAGAAGTCACTGGATCTGGGCTTCATGGCCATCACTGGGAACTCGCATGGAGTTCCCGGCCAGGTCCAGGACCACCAGCAAGGGAAGCAGTCGCATAAGGCGAGTCACGCGGCGAATCCCAAGGGCGTATATTCCAAGGCAATCCAGTTGGTTGTGGAGGACACCATGAGCCTGTGGAACAAGCCGGAGCTGCCAAAGAACAAGCAGGAAGGGCAGAGGCCCAACCGACAGTCAGCAGATATGCACCAAGGCGGGCCACAGGGGACGGTAAAGCAGAAGAAGATTCATCTTGTCATCCTGACACATGGGTTACACAGCAACCTAGGAGCAGACATGTTGTATCTAAAAGAGAGCATAGATGCTACAGCCAGACAAGCGCGCGAGGATCGGAGAAAGCGGCGACAGAGAGCGCGGGGTGCGAGCACCGACAAGACGAACATCAACGACACATCCACTGCTCCCTTGTCCGGAGGCCAAGGTGGCATGCCTCCTGAGGATGACGATGAAGACGACGAGGAGGTAGTTGTGCGCGGTTTTGACAAGAACGTGATCAGAACAGAACGCGGAATTCAGTATCTCGGCAAGAGGTTAGCTAAGTACGTCCTCGAGCTGACATACCCCGACCAGCCTTATCTTCCGCTCAAGAAGGCAAAGATGAAGATGACACCATTTTCGCCTACCAGGGACAAGGCTGCGGCGGGCGTTCCGGCGCAAGAAGGAAATGGCCTGCACAATCAAATCCTCTTGCATGACGAGAAGAGAGCTTATAAGTTCACGCGCATCAGTTTCATCGGCCATTCACTCGGTGGCCTCGTGCAGACCTACGCGATTGCGTATATTTACAAACACTCCCCCGAATTTTTTGAAAAAATCAAACCTATCAACTTCATCGCCTTGGCTTCTCCATTTCTAGGCTTAAGCAACGAGAATCCCATGTACGTCAAGTTTGCTCTGGATTTTGGCCTAGTTGGAAGGACGGGGCAAGACCTGGGTTTGACCTGGAGGGCTCCGACGCTGGCAAGAAGCGGATGGACAGCAATGGTGAGCGGGCTTGGTGTACAGTCCCAAAATCAGCACAAGCAAGACGACCCAGGCTCCAAGCCGTTGCTTCGGATCCTACCGAGCGGTCCGGCCCATGTGGTTCTGCGAATGTTTAGGAACAGGACAGTATACTCCAACGTCGTCAATGACGGCATCGTACCGCTTCGCACCAGTTGTTTGCTTTTCCTGGATTGGAGAGGCCTTGGCAGGGTCGAAAAGGCGAGGAGAGAAAACGGGCTCATCGGAACAGTTGCCGCTTGGGGTTTCGGGCAGTTGATCGGCCAGAACACATCGCCTAATCCGTCAAAGGTTACCTTCTCTGACGACCAGACGGACGGCATAGAATCACCTTCGTTCAGTGGAGATGATACTGCTGTACCTCAACCTGACGTGGATGTTATTAACCAAGATGATGAGGCTCAAGCGGCTGCGGAACCAAGCGCGAATCAGTGGATAGATGGACAAAGACGGAACTCAGATGGTAAACCGGCGTCATCTGACAACCAGCAGAATGCGGGGGCTTTATCTACGCTCTGGAGCTACATCCGTCCATCAGGTAAGCATACTGCCAAAGATAAGAAGATGTTCAAGAGAAGCCAAACGGTCGCAATGGAGCAAGAAGAAACTGATGCGCAAGCGGACGATGCAGCGTCATCAGATCCATCTAAACAACAGAGGAAGAGACCGCCGGCGACCCGTGGCGATTCCTTGCTTCATGACCCGTCGCACGTTGCTGGTCCGCCAAAGACGACAATTTTCGAATCCGCCGGCGACCTCTTAGCCCCGCCTGTGCCTGAGACTTCTTGGATTATCGATCCTTCTACAAGAGCTCGCATCATCTTTCACGACCGCATCTATCACCCGGAAGATATTCCGCCACCGCCCGTCAAGAAGAGGAACACAAGTCGCTCCTTCTCGGGCGACAGCAGCTCCTCTCAGATATCTGCTGGCAGTGCAGACGAGACGAGTGGGTTACGGGTTGAAGAGAAGATTGCTCGCGCATACCACAGAGACCTGTCGTGGCGAAAAGTATTGGTGCGGCTGGAGCCGGATGCACACAACAACATCATCGTCCGCCGCATGTTCGCCAACGCATACGGGTGGCCCGTCGTCAAGCACTTGTGCGACACTCATTTTGCCGACACGTTTGCGGCGAGTACGCGTGACGAGCACGAGCCGGCAGTTGATCGGGCGAAAGGCATTGAAGCACCGGTCAAGGAAGACGGCGAGCACGTCAAGGGACAAGAGGACGTAGTGCCACCGATAGGACGCACCGAGAGCGAAATGCGCGAAGTTGCTGATGAGCTCGCGCCTCTCAAGTCACCGGTGCACGAACGTGCGCGTCGACATACCACGGACTCGGTGCGAAGCAAGGACTCGGCTACCTGGGATGATATGTACTTTGAAGGCACGTCTGACGAGGACGAGGATGACGATGATCGCAATGCGATACAAAGGTTCCTGCAACTACCGCCGCAAGGCAGGAAGGTTCCAAAAACACCCGACGCACAACGCGGAACGAGCCAGGCCGAGATTGCAGACTTCCTGTCTACTTCGCCTCAAGGCATGAGCATGCATCGCGGGCTTGGATCGTCACCGGCGAGGTCAACAGCCTCACGCGAGCCGGACTCGCTGGAGTCAATGGGTGGCAGCACTTTGCTTGCCAAAGGAAGACAGACGGCAAGCCCGCCTCAGACGCCGTCGGCGAACATCAGCGGGGTGGGACTGCGAAGGTCAATTGACGTTACCAGCCCACCCTCCGCCTCGGCACAGGAAGGTCGTGCACGGAGCGGTAGTCGGGGAGTCTCCGAACAAGTAGCACGGCTCAGCTGCTTCCCCGACGCCAAAGCGTGATCTGGCGGCTGTGACGATGGTGGAGTGGTGGCAGGCGTTTGTATCGGCTTCCTTGGCTTGTGCGTTGCATGCGCGCTGGATACCCTAGATGTCCAAATGTTGGTTCTCAGCACCGTCCACCATGCTCCTGTGCCACTATCCGTGCTTTCGCCTCTGTCGTCCGCTTGGTCGTGCTTTCCCCCTCCGATGCTGGTTGCCCGTGCTCCACCGAGGTCACTCCAGCAGCGCGTTGCGCGTGCCTGCCAAATGTGTAAGTGCCTCTTCTTCACCGCAGCCCTGCATGGCAACCGTGGACACGGCCGTGCTGGTCCGTCTGCTTCACCGCAGCAACGCCCGTCCGGCCCCGTCTTGGTAGAGATCCCGCAGCCCGGCGTGGCCTCCCCTGCGCCTTGTGTTTTGGCCGTCTTGCAACGTTTGGGAAATGGCGCCTGACTTGACTCGCAGATCCTCGCCGTCGCCGCCCCCCGCGCCCTTGGGCTCTCCCCGACGCCTTCGCGACCGGCTCAACCCTCGGCGGCTCTTCTCACGCAGCAGCAGGACGCCCCTGCCGCCCGTCCTGTCCAGCAACATGGCCGTGGGCGTCTCCGCAGGCCGGCCGCCGGCAGCGACGACGGCCGAGTCCACCCTTGCTCCCTACGGCCCGTACCAGCATTCTGCAGAGGAGGTGCGACCCGCGCTGCCACTGAGTCCCCGGACGGCTAGAGTCTTCGGCGGATTCGACGGCATGCCGACGGCCGCCGTCGCCCAGAGGGACGGCTATGCCGAGGGTTACGACTACCACGACTACGCCCTTGGGCTCCGTGTCCAGAGCCAAGTCAACCTTGGCTACTACGAGGCCGATGGCCCAGCAAGCCCGCAGGTAAAGTGGCCTCTGCTCCGCCAGCCGCCCTCACCACAGTCTACGCTAACTGGTATACAGACCGTGACTGGAGCACCCCACCAGCCCGCGGCACCCGCCCTCGAGGGTGACAGCCACGGCGAAGCCATGGCCGCCCCGCCGCCTACCGGACGACCCAAGGCCAGCAAATTCTCAAGCCTTCTTCCATTTCGCTCGCGCAACAAGGACAATGCACCCCGTAGCGCACCCTTGGATCCCCCGCAATTCTCGTCCAAATCCATGGTCAACTTGGGCGGTATCGGCAGCGGCTTCGGTCGTCAGCCTCGTGCTGAGGAGTCCCCCGTCGAGCGACCTGGCACTGGGCATCCTATTCCGCCACGCCTCCCCCAATTCCTTCCCCCACCGCCGCGTCAACTTCGCAATGACCCCGCTCCTTTCGACACGATGAGCCCCATCCACGAAGCGTCCCAGAGCAGCGACAAGGGCGAGTCTCACAAAACAATGCGCGCTTCAAGCAATGCGGAGTTGGACGTGATCGAGACCTACGCAGATCGCCGCTCTTCGGCAACCTCGATGCCGCCATCTACCACCGCACCAGCAATCTCGCCACTCTCGGGTGCGAATCCGCACAGTATTCCCCACGAAGAACCCGAGGAGCGCCAGCCCGCGCCGCAGAGCTCCGGCTCATCTTTGTACAGCCCTTCAACTCCTGTGCAAGGGCTGCAGCCTCCCCGAGGCCCTTTGCAAAGCATTGAAGATTATCTTTTCAAGTGGACTGAGGAAGCGATAGGTCGACTTCAATCTACGTCGTACAGTGATGCGGAGAAGGAAAACCTGGAAGAGCGCCTGAAAGAGCGGACCCAGGAGCAATTGCTCATGACAACGAAGAAAGCGGACATGGATGCCCATCTCATCGAGTTGAAGAGATCCAACGAGGAACAGAAGAAGCATTCCCGGGAACCCAAATCACACTGGTCGACTGACACCGAGATTACCATTGACGAAGCTATCAAGGATATTCCCTCCGATGAAGAGCCCAAGGTTGGCGAAGCAGACGTGGTTGTTGTTCCCGCCGGCAAGTTTTACGACCCCGGTTCGGCCCGCGCCGTTGGCCAGCGTCCTCCGGCGCTTAATCGACGTCAGCGGGAGGAGAGGGCAAAGAAGGAATTGATGGTCAAGCTGCAAGCGGTCGCGGATGCCCAGGCCAATCAACCCTCTGAATCCACGGAGGACGGCTCCGTTGAGAAGCGTGACAATTGTAAGTATGTCCTTCACGTTGTAAGTCCTACTACTAATAAACGATGACTCAGCTCGTAAGGAAGAAGCAGCCGAGCCATCCCGCACCTATAAGGTACCTTTCGAGGAAGAGCAGCGCAGACAAGGTTTCGGCACTCTTTTAGATGAATCGCAGATTTTCACTCAGACCTGGATCGACCGGCACGGCGACGCAAAAGAGCGCCCTGAATCGAATCGAATCGATCCGGATGTACTCGCAGAGAGGGCTATTCCCCCGGCTCCACTCCCCAAGGATAGCTTCAGTTCCGGGCGCGCTCCATCTATTCCGCCCATGTCGCCGCTGAGGCACGCTAACTTGCAGTCTCCGTCACGTGTGCCTCTGCCAACCTCGCCTGGTTCGCCTTTCAACAGAGCGCCGATGGGGCACGGTGGCGCACCTTGTCCCCCCTCGTCTTCTTCGCCATTCGTCAAGTCGCCTTTGGCACAATCTGTGCTTGTCGCTCCGCCTTCTTCAACTTCCACCAATCCTCCGCCGCGTATGACAATGCTGACTTCAGGTGCCCACGGTTCGTCTGTGAGGTCTCCATCGCTTCGCCCCCCTCGCCAGCACTGCGTTCAAGGTGGTCATATCTTCTGTCCTGTGAACTTGCATGACGTAAGCCTCCGTTCACTTTCGTTAGAGATTTACTCACACACCCTAGGTTCCGGACGATGCCGAGATCGGACGTATGGGAGTGTCGCCCTATCTCCGGACCGCGACCGGAGTCAAGCAACACGTCAACGTACCGGTTCAATGCGAGAAGTGTGGCAACGTCGTCGAAGTATATATGCAGTGCAACGTTCCGGTTTGCAACCTTTCGGTCTGCTTTGACTGTGGGCATATGATGCAGAGTGAGGCTGAAAAGAGGAATATCAATGCTTGGAGGTACTAAGGGTGTTTCGACAAGGCGTTGGTGTATCAAGGAGTATAAATGGCGTTATGATCTGCACGGCTTTTCATTGCTCGAAGATACCCGAGAGAGCTTCGAACAGCCTCGATATCTTGCTTTCCCGGCATTTGGGATATACCATACTGGCTTTGGTGGATCCAGGCTTGACCCTACACCTTTCGAGTCACGATTCCACCTCACGATCATGAGCAAAAGTCTTATAAGACGGACGGCACTCAATAAGGGATAAGGATCAATCATGAGCGAAGTAGCAGCACAGTTAAACGAGAGCTGATATTCTCGATATGTACTGGTGTTCAGAGTAACCTTGACCTTAGAATTCGCAACAGATTTGCAGGCTTTTTGATCAATAGTCGATGTACGTGTGGTTAAAGACACAGATAATAACGCAATCAAGCAACTGGCTGCGCAGTGGCCTTGTCCAGAAGCCCAAGTATCTCATATTAACATCATAGTTAATATTACAATGTATCGACCGTAATGCAGGTAAGTATGACGAGATTGCTTCATGGAATCCGGCCACCTTTTTTCTTCCGCATCGAAAAGAATTCTTCATGACACCCAACGTTGGATTGAATGAGCCAGCAGAAGATACGGCCACTATTCCGCCAAGGTGATCAAAATTAAGGATAAACAGAAAGAGATAAGGCTGATGCCGGCGAACACGTGGCTGTCTTGCAGTGACAGGAATGTGAAACCTAACCAGCCTCGTCAACCATGAGATGTTAACCGTGCTCTTTGATGAAACCTCTCTCGGCTACCGACTATTTTGAGAGCCATGGAAGAAGCTCCTCCGCAACACGAAGGAAATCATATCGCGTTTCTAGCTTCATTTCCACGATCCGCTTAAGTGCCTTGTTGACTGGCTCGTAGATTTTTCTTGCGCAGCCATGTGTTCGCGAAGTGTTCCTTGAAGGTCTCCAGGAGAAGAAGAGTTATAGCAACGTCGCCAGACATCATCCGCCATGCACAAGATTGGTTGCAGTCATTTTACGCAAACATTAGCTGGATCGAATTTTCAGTAATGCAGAGTCCGTTGTCGAGAACGTATTCGGTGACGGTAGATTGAAGGCCTGACTCCTCCTAACGTCCGGGGTAGCGACGATCCCTAAGTCCGAACACGGCTGCTCCTCTCTAGGCAATGATGATACACGTGCGCGAGGTAACCGTGCTAGTAGAAGTTAATAGATTTAATAAGATAGTATTAAGGTTATTACTTAAGGATATAAACTATAGTTAATAGTAAAGAAAAATATATAAAGACTACTTTACGTATATAGATTCTTTACCTATTTATTATACTTATACTTATTTATATTCTTTGTCTCTATTTCCGTAATTATTATATTTAATAATAATAAGTACTTTAGGTATAGCTATACTACTATTTTATTTAAAAAAGTAATATATTAATAAATAGTTTTATAAATTTTATACTAATACTCTATTTAATTTAGAACTCCTAAAAAAACGTAAAAAATAATAAATTAAAAATAATCTTTATAGGCGTATATAATTAGTTAAGCTTATTATTAATAGTAATAATTTTAAGCTATAAATTTAGTTTTTTTACGCCAGTCTAGCTACTATATTATTATTTAAGATTAGAATTTAATATAGGTAAGTAAATAACGAGTTTATCTTTATAATAAATAATTAATTTTAATAAAACTTCTAGTATAGTATCTTAAAAATAATACTCCTAAGTATAAATATAAAAGACTTATTTATTCTTTTATATTTTATTTTTATTACGTTTTACCCTAGCTACTAATATTATAAACTAATAACGTTATTATAAACTTATTATATAATTTAAAGTAATATTTTTTATTTAATTTTATACTAAGTCTCTATAACACTAATTAAACTTTTTACTAAAATAATAATACTATAAAGGCCTACTAAAGTAAATTATATATATATATAGGTTATTTAGTAGTCTTATAAAATAAAAAAAGTTATATCTACTATTCTTAGTACCTATACTACTTATAGGTAAAAAATAGGTAAAAAAAGAAAAATATCTACTATCTAGTTAGTAATACCCGCTAGATAAAAATAAAAGCGTATACTTACTTAACCTACGTGTCTTAATAGGGCTATTCTGAAATTTATAATATTTAAGCCTGTTTTTTATTTTAGATTTTATAAATATACTAATAAATCTATTTTATTTTATTAGCCTAAATCTAAAATTATAATTACCCTAAGTTTACCTCTAGCTCTTTTAATAATACTAGGTCTTTTAGTTCTTTTTTATTAATTACCTTCTTTTATATAACTTTTATTTTATTAGTTTAAAATTTATTCGTATAAAATAGCGTACTAAAAAGATTTATAAAATAAAAAAGAATAATATACTTAAAATAATTATATTTTACTAAATATTTACGTATACGTAAATTAGCGTAGAACTTATTAATAAGCTATATATAAGTAAAAAAATTATATTTTAGTTAATCTTGGATTTTATTTTAGTTTAAAGTATTACTACTACTAAGAGACTACTATAGTATAATAAATAGTAATAGCGTAGCTAAGATTAGTATAGTTATAGACGTTTTAAAAATTAAAAAAATTTATAAAAATATAATACGGTACAGTACTTTAAATAAATAATAATATAGTATATATATATTTATATATTAATCGAATAAAAGGGTGTGGGTATAGTGGCTGTGTAGGCGACTAAAAGGGGTTTTAAAAAAGGAGGAGTATGTGTATACCTTTATATAATATAGTATAAAGTATAAAATAACTAAACTTATTTTAAAGACTAAATATTCTATTATAAATACTAGATAACCGTTTAATAACTCTATTAATTTTAAAATTTATACGTCTAGCGACCGGATTAACTAACTACTTTATATATAATTATAAGTAGTAATTACTAAGAATCTTAAAAATAATTATAAGTAGTTATTAATTTATAAATATAAATTAGAGTATAAGCGTATTACTATATTTAGTAGAATAACTATAGCACTTACTAAAAGAATAAAATATAACTTTTAAAAGTTTAAAATTTATACTACTTATATATAATTATAAGCTATTTAGTATTTATTAAATTTTTATTATATATTATACCGCCGCTTTATAAAGCTCGTAAAGTACGTTAAATAATATTAAAAATAAGTTATATAAAATTAAAGAGCTTTTTAAAAAATAACTATAAAAAAGGCTTTATAAAGAATCTATAAAAAATTTTTATTACTAATAGAAAAGGAGAATGCGTATATTAACTTTTAAAGGGGGTAAAATGTTTTAAAAAATAATCTATTATAATCTATAATTAGTATATTAAATATAAATTATAAAATTACTATACCGGGCTTAACTGTAACAGTCGGGTCTAAGAAATTATAATAGTACTTATTAATAGGTTTTTTTTATAATAAAAAAAAACTTTTTTATGTCTTTTTAGTACTATCTACCTGTTTCCTTTATACTTAAACTATTATATATTATTTTACCTATACTTATAGGTATTTTATAATGCTTCCCTTCCTCTTTTTACTATATTATTACTATATTTGTTTATTATATTTATCTACTATATATTTATATATTAATCGAATAAATAGTGTAGCTGTAGTGGCTCGGGGCGACTAAAAGGGGTTTTAAAAAAGGAGGAGTATATGTATGCCTTTATTTTATCTATTATATTTATCTATTATATTTATTTATATAAAGGTATATATATACTTCTTCTTTTTTAAAACCCCTTTTAGTTGCCTATACAGCCACTATAGCCACACTCTTTTATTTAATTAATATATAAATATATATTTATCTATTATTATTAATTACTATTTTCTAAACTTAACTGTAACGGCCGGGTCCGATAGATTATAATAGTACTTATTAATAGGTGTTTTATAATAAGAAAGAGACTATTTTAATTTTTTTTTTGTACTATCTACCTATTTCCTTTATACCTAAACTATTATATATTATTTTACCTATACTTATAGGTATTTTATAATACTTCTCTTCCCCTCTTTATACTTATTTATTATCTATTATATTTATCTATTATTATTAATTACTGGCTTATATATAGCTTTCTCTTTTTACCCTTAGAGCTAGACCTATTTAGTTATTATTATTAATACTTTCTTTACTAGCTTTTTTGCGTTTTATAGTTATACTACTATTAGAGTAATAGTTACTACTTTAGTCTTAAATCTAGCATATTTAAGATTACCCTAATTATTTAGTATAGTTAAAAGCGACTCCTTCTGTCTATAAATATAGTTTAGGTTAGTATTTATAATAAAATTTTTAGAATTTTTAAAATTCTTATAATCTTTTACTATTATAACTATATAGGTTAATAATAATTACTATTACAATAGCCGTAGCTATATATATATAGTATATATTTATTTATTTTTAGTATAAAGTTATAGTCCGTAACTATTATAGCTATTATTTATTTTATACCTACTTACCTATAGAGGTAAAGCCTTTTAGTAGTATATTAAAGTTTTATAAATATTACTAGTAGGGCGGTCTTTATAAGAATAAATTTAGTAAAATACTAGGCATTATATTTATTACTTTTATAGGGCGGTTTAGCTATATTATAATATAATATATAATATAAAATAATATTTATAGAGAAAATTTAATATAGCTATCTAGTATAGTAGGGTACTAGTTATACTTTTTTATTATTTTATATATATATATATATATATAGTACTGGAGACGCCGGCGTATATTAATACTTTATAGTATACTAGTAATAGCGTAAGCTATTATTACTATTTTTTTTATTTTATAAATAGACGCCGCGTACTAGATTAAAAGATAATACTTACTTATATATTACTATTTTAATTTATTATAATTACGTCCTTAGTACGCCCGTTAATATATAACTATATATTATATCTTTTATTATTATATTTAGATTATTACAGAGCCGTTTTATAGGAACCCTTATAGTAGCTAGTAGTTATTTTTTTAAAAAATATAGGTACTACGCTAAAAGTGTACCTTTATTAAAAAAAAAATTACTATTTTATATATAGCTTTCTCTTTTTACCTTTAGGCTAGCCCTTAGAGTATTATTACTAATATTATTCTTATTAGGTTTTTTACGTTTTATAGCTATACTACTATTAAAGTAATAGTATACTATACTATTTTATTCTTAAATTTAGTATAATTAAAGTTATTTTAGTCTTTTAGTACCGCTAAGAACTATTACTTTTATTTATAGATATAGTTTAGATTACTTATAATAGGACTTTTAGGGTCTATTACCTTCGCGACTATACGGGTTAATAAATTAATAATAATTACTACTATAGATATAGTATACGCTTAACTAGTTCTCTCTTTATAAATATATAATCTCTAATTATTATAATTATTATTTATTTTATATTTACGGATTACCCGTAAAGGCTAAATCTTATTATAGTACTTTAGAGCTTTATTATATAAAAAAAGGTAAAGTGTAGCGTCGAGACACTAGTCTAAAAAAGGTATAGGCTAAAAAAGTTATTCCCCTAGATACAGTTAAAAAAAATAAGTATATATAAAAACTATAAAAAATATTATTTATTTTAGTTAGTAAACTTATAGGTACGGTAGGTAGCTTAGCGAGCTAGAATTTAGTACGCTAGTAGTATTAGGCTACTATTACCTCTACTTTTTTTTCTTTAGGCTAGACTACTATAGTATTATAATACTATAATATACCTACTTTACTATATTATTAAAGTTATTATTAAAGTTATTATATAATAGAGTTTAGTATATTAACGTAAATACTAACACAGCGTTTATTTTTAGTAGCTTATAAAATATAGTTAGCTAATATATATTATAGATATACTAACAGCGATTTTATATATTATAATTACTTTTAATAAGACTATAATAACTAAACCTTATATATCTATTTATAAAAGTATACCTAATAATAACCTGTACGTATAAGCGGTAAAAGAAGTTATAAAATACTTATTACGTATATAGGCGTATATTAATAAAGTTAATACTAATAAAATTAACGCTAAAGTTAACACTATAAAAGCTTTTAATATATTAAAAAAAAATACTATAATACTGCGTACTGCGTACTCGCTAGAACTAAAAAAAAAAAAAGAGATAAGTATATAGTAATAATAGTAGGGAAAGGTATTAAACTATATTTATTAGTATAGCACGTTTAAATACGGTACGTTATTATAGATAACTATAGCTTAATTATACTATAAGGTATTAAGCTATAATAGCTTATATTAAGATTATATAAAAAAGAGATAGTAGGAAAATAAGAGATAGACTTTATACTAAAGATAATAGAGGGCGTATAGTTATAGAAAGTACTTAATACTATAGTAGCTACTAAATTATACTAAGTAACCTGCTGCTAGCGGTAGTAGGTTATAAAGTGTAAAACGGGTATAGCAGCTACTACGCGTTAAGAGAAAAAAAAAATAGATAGGTATATTAGTTTATATATATATATACGCCTAAGTATCGGTAGGCGTTTATATATTAATAAGATAGATAGGCGGAGGATTTAGAGGACTATAGACTACAGGTAAATAAATAATAACTTTTTAATACTATCTATACTTAGTAAAAGATTAACTTAATAGTTAGATATAAGGTAATAATTATAGTTTATAGTATAAAGCCGTAAAGACGCTATAACTTTATAAAAATAATTAATAAAATAATTTTTATTAAGAGCTTTATTATTACTAGTATAGTAATAAATCTAATTATATAAAAATTACTATAGGTATTACTTTTATAGAGTTGTTTAGCTATTATAATATAATATACAGGGGGGTGACAAAAAAAAAGTTCAATTAAAAAAGATACCGTTTTTAAAATAATATAACTTATTAACTAGTAGTCCTAAAAATACGAAAAAATTATTATTTTAAAGAAAAAGTCTAGTTAATTCTATTTACCCTGTTAGGGGCTGCTTACTAAGTGGTTTAGGGGTAATAAAAAATCAGTAAATATAGACAATTTTTAGGACCCTACTTTAAGTTGGTATAACTTTTTATTTAAGGTGTAAAATTAGCTTATTTTT
>JASEKS010000042.1:117150-444152 GCA_030770415.1 Pleoardoris graminearum | reverse complement strand
ACTATTACTATTACTATTACTATTACTATTACTATTACTATTACTATTACTATTACTATTACTATTACTATTACTATTACTATTACTATTACTATTACTATTACTATTACTATTACTATTACTATTATTATTTATAGCTAAGTTTAAGTAAATTAACTTTAATTTTTTTTTATTTTTACTAGCTATATATATTTTGCTTTTTAGCTTACCTAACTTAAGGTATACCTAGAGTTAATAAAAGTTAAAAATTTATTTTTTTACACTTTTTCTAGCAAGTAATAGAATATTTAGAAGTATAATATTATAACTAAGTTTATTAATATTTTTATAATAGCTTTTATTATAGTAATATATAAAAAACTAGTAAAAGTTATAAAATAAAATTTATTTATAATATATAGCTTTATTATTCTATTAATTTATTACTAGTTTATTAGTTATTAATTACACTTTTACTTCTTAAGCTAAACTATTTTAACAATTTAAAAAATGCTATTTTTCTTTATTTTTTTTTTAATTTATTACTAGACATTTATGTATATTTACTATGAAATTTTTAGTTTTTAAATATTATATATTTTTTATTTTTTATTTTTACTTAATAATATAAAAGCAATAATTAGATTTATGGTATATTATATATTTTATTTATATTAATATATTTTTATAGAAGTTATTAGTATTTATATTAACTTATTTTTATATTTATTTATTTAATTAAGATTTTATAAAAAAAATACTTTAAGAGATTCTGTATAATATATAATAAATATTTTAAAAGTTTTATAATAAAATATTATAGCTTAGCACTCATATATATATAAATATAAGCTATAGCTAAATATATAATATAGTTAATAGATAAAGACTAATAAATAGACGACTATAATTAATAATAAATAAAAAAACTACGAGCCTACTATATAAAAATAAAAATAATAAATAGTTAGATAGTGAGTATATCTATTAATAAGTAGAGTAAAAAGCTTAGTATTAAGCTATAGACTTAGATTAAACTACAAATTTAGTAATAAGGATCTTTAGAAATTAGTCCTAGACTAGTTACACGGGCTGCCCCACTTTTTTTTAACCTTTAATAACTTTAGTAATACTAGTTTTAATTAGGGATTTTTAGTTTATTTAGCTCAGTTACTTAAAAATTTTAATTATTTTAAAAAATTACCTAATTAGAACTAGTATTATTAAAATTATTAAGTAACCCGTTTTTGTAACCCTAACCTAACGTTAAGTTAGAGTTACTCGTATAAAACCTTAAATAACTTTAGTAATACTAGTCCTAATTAGGTAATTTTTTTACTAAATTAAAATGTCCGAGTAACTGAGCTAAATAAACTAAAAATTACCTAATTAGGACTAGTATTACTAAAGTTATTTAAGTTTTAACAAAAAGCTTAGCATTTTAGATTTATCAGCCTAATTAGCACTATATAAGGTAAGCTTAAGCTTTTAACTAGCTAGTAGTTTACTTACTAAGAGAGACGCGTTAAATAGCGCGACTATAAGTAATACTAAGTAATTATAAGTAATACTCTAGGGAAAATATATTATATAGTATAATTATAATTAATACTAATTAACTATAAGTAATACTATAAAGTTCACTTACTTATTATATTTAAATAGTAACCTAAATAGATAGTTTTTTTTTAAAAACTTTATTAACTATAAATATTATAATTACTCTTCCTATAAAGTTAATAGTAATTCTTTAATTATAGCTTAAAAAAAGTAAACTAATTAAATAATTAATATTTATTAATAATGTATTAAGCGTTACTAAATTCTTATATAGTAATACTAACTATAATTTAATTATTACTAATAACTACTAGGCTCTTATACGCCTAGTACTTAAAGAGTTATTTAATTAATAAATACTTTTAATATATAAATCACTCTTATATAATAATAATATTATTTTTATTTAGCTTATAATATTTAGCTATAAAATATACTTATTAAAGTCTAGACTAGTATAAGCTAATACAGACTTTATTAATAATTATTTTATTTAATTTTAGGGCTTAAAGAATATACTTATCTAGGGTAGTAATCTAATAATTATAAAATTATAGTTTATTTTTATATTAAGGAAACTAGATACCTTTTAAAATTAAAAATAATTACTATTAGGGCTAGTTAATATTATATAAGTACTACGAGGCTAAATATATGGTAAATAATAATAATAAAATAGCTTTAAAAGTAAGGATAATAAAAATAGCGAGAATAGTAATATAGTAAATAGAAAAGTTACGCGAAACTAAAAGGAAAAAAAAAAATTTATAAAAATTAAAACCTTTATTATAAATTAAAATAAAAGTTAATTCTAGCTTTATACTTTTAAATAATATATAATTAAGGTTACTCCTCTGAGTAAAGAATAATTTTTATTTATATTTATACTTATTAATTATTTTACTTTAATCTTTCACTATTTAAAGTATATAAATAGTATTATTAATATAAAATCAAAATCTATAGTATTAGATTTATATTATATAATTAAATCTTATAATACTTTATTAATAAAAAATAAAAATAAAGAATATTAATAGTAGTATAAGTTTAGTAAAAAAAATATAAAATTAAGTATTTTTACCTATATAATAATTTTACTATAACTAAATATTAGTAAAGTATATAAACTATAACTAGTCTTTTATGTAAAGAAATAATATTAATTATATATTATCTAAAAGTATATAACTAAAAATAAACTTTTTTATATTTTATAATAAAAATACTAATTTTTGTATATTTTTTTATACTTTTAGTTTTATATAAGTAAGTAACTTAAATTTCTTAACTTTATAGTCTTTAATAGAAAGATTTATTTTAGTTTTTAGAAGTCGTTATTTTCTTTTTATATCACTGCTTTTATTATTTAGTATTTTTTCTTTTATTTACTAAAATAGTAAAGCTTACTTTCCTTAATTATTAGTCTTTAATCCTAAATATTTATAAGTTTCTTTAGCTTATTTATTCACGATATTATTATTTTTACTATTTTTACTATTCTGACTTTTAAAGCTATTTTTTTATTATTACTTAGTATATATTTAGCTTTATAGTATTTATATAATACTACCTACTTTTAATAATAATTATTTCTATTCTTAAAAAGTATTTAGCTTTTTAAATATAGAGATAAACTCTAACTATATTATTACTAAATTATTATTTTAGATAAGTAAATTTTCTAAGATCTTAAGCTAGGTAAACTTATTATTAATAAGGTTTTTATAAGCTTATACTACTCCTAGCTTTAATAATTATATCTTATAGCTAAATATTAAAAATTAAATAAAAAATAAAGCTATTATATTATAAAAGTAATTTATATATTAAAAGCATTTACTAATTAAATAGCCTCTTAAGTACTAAGTATATAAAAGCGTAGTAATTATTAGTAAATTTTAGTTGTTTAATTGTTATAGTATTTATAATTAATATAGTTTAAAAACAAAATTTATGTAAATTATTATTTAAATATAATAATTAAAAGTATATTATAATATTACTAATAAATACTTAGTATTATTTATAGTTATATTATATAATATATTATTTTAGGAAGTAAGCTATTAGATTTTATTATTAAATTTATAATTTACTTTAAGTCCGTAGCTCAATATTAAGCTTTTTACTCTAGTTATTAACAAATTCGCTTACTATATAAAGTAATTTATTATTTTTATTTTTATACAATAGGCTTATAGTTTTCTATTTATTATAAATCTAAGTACTTATTTATTACTTTATAGCTATTAGCTATACTCTATATTTATTTAGGGTTTATATTTATATTTATAATAGCGTTAAGCAATAACATTTTATTATAAAATATTTAAAGTATTTATTATATATTACACTAAATCTTTTAAAACTACTCTTAATATAAAACTTTAACTATATAAACTATAACTAGTTTGAAATATAATTTTAACTCGTTAAAAAAATTTTTTTAATTTAAACTTTTTATTAAATTATATATTTTGAAATTTAATAATTAAAATATAATATAATAAAATATAATAATTACTTTTAAAGATATATAAACCATTTATAAAAAATAGTTAAGTAGAGTTAATTTTAAACTAAGTTAGTTTAAGTTTAGATTTATTTAAAATTAAACTAGTTTAAGATTAGGTTAGTTTATAATTAAACTAGTTTAAAATAAAGCTAGTTTATAATTAAGCTAATTTAAAATAAAGCTAGTTTAAAATTAACATAGATTAGAATTAGATTAATTTATAATTAAATTAGTTTAATATTAGGCTGGTTAGTAAAATAATTAGTTAAATATTTTTTTAAGCTTTAGTTTAAATTTAGGCTAATTTATAATTAAATTAGTTTAGATCTAAACTAATTAGTTAGTTAATTAATTTTATTTTAGTTATTTAAGCTAAGTTTATAGTATTTTTTATTTATAAACATTAAAAATTAATTTTAGTTTTTAAGTATAACTCTTTATCTATTCGAAAAAGCACTTTTTACTTAAAATAAAAAAAGTTTTTATTAAAAAAGAGAAGAGAATTTATAAAAAAAAAAGAAAGAAAGAAAGGAAAAAAAGAAAGAATAAGAAAAAGAAATAATAAGAAAATTTTTTTTTTGATATATTTAAATATTATTATAAAAGTAAACATAAAATTAAAACTAAATAAAGGTATAAAAGTAATAAACTATAAATATATAAATAAAAATAAAAGTTATAAATAATACATTTAAAAGTTTTATTTAAAATAAATATTATCTAACAATAATTATTTAATAATAAAAAAGTAAATAATATAAAATATATATTTAGGTTTAGTAATATATATTTATATATTATATTATTTTTTACTTAGTTTTTTTTAAGTATTTATTAGATTTTTAATAACATTTTTATTATTATATTTTATTTTAAAATATATTTATATACTAGCTTTATAGGTAAACACTTATAAAAATAATTATTTTTTACTTTTTTTACAATATAAACTAGTATTAAAATATTTATTTATATTAATATTAATATTATTATTAATAATAATATTATACTTTATATTTAAAAATAAATATTATAAAATTTTTTTAAATAGCTACTATCTTTTATATACTAATGTTTTTTCATATTAACGAAATTAAAATTTTTTTTTTTTTTTTTAGTATTTTATACTTTTTTATATTTTACTCTTTATTTTTATTATTTTATAATTGTATCGGTACTGGTTACGTAAAGGATTTATATAGAATATCTCTACTATAAAGGTATATAGAAGTAGGTACTAAAGTAAATAACTAAAATAAATTAAGTATTAGAGGGGGATAAATAAAAAAAAGACTAATTAAAAAAGATTTATATTTTAATATAATATAGTTCTATTAATATTAAATATATTAAATTGAAAATTTTATTACGTAATACAGAACATTAAAGTAAATTATATAATAAGCCCTTATTAGACTTAGCGTATTTAAAACCTTAGTTATATTATTTTAAACTTCAGAATTTTTTAGTTCTTAAGTTTACCCCTTTATAACTTTTTAATTAGCCTATAAAAGTAGCTCTAAAAATTATATATATTACTAATATTTATATAATATTTATATTACAGTATTAGTATAAATTAATACTATTTTACTAGAGTTATTTTTTATATTACTAATATTACACAATTATATAAATCTAGATATAGTATTATATATAATATATAATTTATATTTTATATAATTTTAAGTAAATTTTTAAATATTTTAGCAGTAATTTAAGCGGATTAATATATTATAATTATTATATAAGGTATATTTAAAATTAGTCTAACCTGTTTAAGTAAATCTAAAATAATAAATAGTTAGTATTAAATATAGTATAAAATATAAAGAAAAATTTATTGTAATAACTTTACTATATAAAGATTTAGAACGATTTATGTTTATAAAAATTTAAAAAGTTTTCCTTTTATTACTAATTTATTATACTTATAAAATATAAAATTTAACTATTATTAAGTTCTGTATATAGATTTACCTATTTTTAATATTTTAAATTTTTAAAAATATATTATATTTTAACTTTTTTAAAAAACATCTCAATTCTCTAAACTAAGTCTTAAAGTTATAAACTTAGAATACTAAATATTTAGATAAGTAGCTAGATTCTAAAGTTTATATATAGATATTACATTAATACTAGTAATTTATAAATAGTTTATAGGCAATTTTATACACTTGTTAAAAAGTGATAAAGGGGTAAAATTAAAAACTAAAAAATTCTTAAGTATAAGATAATATAACTAAGGCTTTAAATACGCTAAACCTAATTAGGCTTTATTATATAATTAACTTCACCTTTTTATATTACGTAATATAATTTTTAATTTCATATATTTAATATTAATTAAAGTATATTACTTTAAAAACTAATTGTTTTTAATTAGTCTTTTGTTTATTTATCCTACTATAATAGGCCTAATATAAATAAATACTAAACAGGTACTAAACTATATAAGTATTATAAAAAAAAATATACGTAAATACTTTTATATATAATATTACTAATATTAGTTTAAAATAGAAAAAAAATAGACTAATATAACTAAGAGAAAAAAATTTATATTAAATTTAACTAATATAAACTAGGTACGGAGTCTAATAGAGATTTATATTAAAAAATATAGTAAACTAAATAATAGTTATTTTTAAAGTTAAAAATAAATTAATACAATATATAAGATAAAATAATTAAGATTAAATATATATATAACAGACGAGTAATTACGTAACTTAATTACCTAATTAACTTATAATTTGAAAGGGTATATAAGTTTTAATATTATAATATACCCTCTAGGTAAGCTGCGTAATATTAATAAGTCTATTTAGAAATTTATTAAGACAAATTTTATGTTTATAATATTTACTTATAATACTTATAGTATACTTAATCTTTATATTTAAATATTTTTTTAGATTTAAACACTATCTATTTCTATAATAAGTTTACGGTTTTATATAATATCTTTTATAAATTTACTATAGTAGCTTATTCTTTTTATTTATTATAAATAATATTTATTTTTTATATTATTCTATAATTAGTCGGTATTTTTTTTTACTGAATTATATATTTTAGATTTAGTAAGTACGTAAAATTATAACTATATTATATAGGTTGTAGATTATATAAGTAAATATAATTTTATTAAACTAAATAAGTATATTAGTTACTAAAATTATTCTTTTTTTTTTTTATAATAATTTTTACTATAGTAGATAATACTACTATTTTAATTTTATTCTACCTATATAAGTTTTACTAACTAATTATAGAGTATTTTTACATTCTTTAGTACTTATATTTTTAGTTACTACAGTAGTTATATTTATAATTAACCTATTTAAGACGCTTAGTTTATTAATTATCTTAAATTAGACTATAACTCTAATTTTTTAGGCTTAGATACTAATTAAAATAAGTAGGATAAAAGCAGCTAGTAAATTATAAAGAGTAAAAGTAAGCTACTTTTTAAGCTTAGTAGGTAGCTTACTTTAAACTATAAAAATTATATACGCAGCGCTTTAACTAATAATTTAATAAAAGTATACTATAAAAATTTTAATTTTATAAATACGTACTACTGTTATTACGTAACCTATATATATAATAAGTTATAAATTTTATTAATTATATTTTTATTTTATATTATTAATTATTATAGTTTTATTAGTACCTATTCTATCTATATAGCATTTATTAAACTTATAATTAAGTCTAATACTATAAACTCTAAAGTAAATAATTTATTTTTAATTTTGGTTTTAGAATTGCGCTTATTTATTATAGTTTAATAATAAAATTAGTTTTACTTTTAAGGCAGCTTATAATATTTTAAAGTAATACTAGACTACTTTAGTTTTAGATATTAATATACAGTTACTAATTAATTAAAATTATAATTAAAGCTAATATCTAATCCTATTTTTAGTAGCTAGAGTTATATTAAAATAATATATAAGTATTTTTTTAGGTTTATTATTATTTTTACTAATTTTTAATTTAGTATTCTATTAGTATTTTTTCTAAATAGTAAGTAGTAAAAAATTATATTTAGACTTTAGGTTAATGTACTAAAACTAATAAAAATTTTATAGGCTATATAAGTAAGTTTTGTTTAAGTCTAAACTAAAAATAGTTTAATTTATTTTTAAGAGCGTACGCTATATTTATAGACTTAAAATAGTAATAGTATAATTATTTTATTTTATTAACAATATAGTATTTAAAAAGTAAGTTATACTTTTATAGCTAAACTCTTTTTTTTAAACCCTTAGCCGCTTTAACCTATTTTAGATTTTAAATAGCTGTTTCTAGTTTTCTAAAAAATAGCGGAAAAAATATTATTAGTTATATAACCGACTTAATAAAATTTTAAAGATTTTTTTATTCTAATTATCTATTATTTTTATAATAAATTTATTTTATTTTTTTTTATTTCTAATTTCTTTGCGATAATTTTCTTTTATTTAAAATAAATAAAATTTAATAAACTCTCTTTTTTCTATTTTATACTTATTTAATAATTAGTAACTATATATTTTATAAATTATATAGCTTTTTAAAACGTATAAATTATTATTTTATAAGTGCCTTTATTAATCTATTAATGGGTATATAACTAGTTTATAAATTAATTAATTTAAATAATCCTTTTATATATTTTTACACTAGCTATAAATTTTAAATATTAATATAGTATAATTAAATTATAATATTTTTTAGATTTAATAATAAGCCAAATTATTAATTAATTATTATAGTAAATTTTTTAAATAGATATTAAATTAAGTATTATATTATAAAAGAAGCGCTTTAAAGCTATTACTTTTTTATTTATATATTTTAAAATAGGTAGCTTAGCTATTATTATTAAAATAGCAATAGTAGCCTATTTAGCTATTTTTTAAATATTATATTTTTAAATATTATTATAATATATCTATAAAATAATTTTCTTATTTTAGAGTTATCTATAAAAAATACGTTTTTATAAATTATAAAATTAGGTTTATTATATTATTTATAATAAATCGCCTACTAATAGGTATAATATAAGAATATAATTACTTTATTAATAGTAGTAGAGTATTATAGACTTAAATTTATTAGAAATTATAATAGCCTTAAAATTATAAATATAATATTTAAATAAAGTATAATTACTATAAGTAGAACTAATTCTATACGATTTTAGTACTACTTAATATTTTACTTAAAAGCTTCTCTAAAGAATGTAAGAAGCTTTTTTAAAGAGAGAGGTATTTTAAGAAAACTACTAGTATTATTAAAACTAAATTTCGTATTAATTTTATTAATATATATATTATAAATAAGTATAATTATTTTATTTTTATAAGTATAGATTACTCTAATTTTAAGAAACTATTAAATAGGCCCTTTTACTTTAATTTTATATTTTAAAGTAATCTAGTTTTAGAGCTATTTTATTCTTATTTTATAATTTTTATATTATAGCAGTATGATATTATTTATATATAATAAAATAAAAACGATTTTTTTTTATTAAAAAATAGGCAAGACTCTCCTTTTAATACTTTAAGCTTAATAGTATATAATAAACTTAAAAACTTTATATATTAGAGGTAAAACGAGTTATATAGGCTATATATTAGGGGGGGGGGGCGCGCCAAGCGCGCTAGTACGTTAGTAGCTAGCGCGGCGCTATACTCTTTTCGGTATCACATTACCTGGCTTTTTCGACACATTGAGTATAAAGGCATGCACATACTCCTCCTTTTTTAAAACCTCTTTTAGTTGCCCTAAGCCACTACAGCCACACTATTTGTTCAATTAGTATATAAATATAGGCTATATATTACTTAATTAAGCCTAACGTATATATCTTCCTGCTTATAATTATTAAATAGTTTATATATTACTAAATTCTCTATTAATATTAAAGTATTAAGGTATACTTTAATAATATTATATTATAGAATCTCTAAATTAAATTTTATAATAAGTATTATTATAGTATAGAATAATTCTACTAGAAGTATAATAGTATATATTAAGTATAAAAAATTAATATTTTAAAAATCTCCTTTTATAATAATATATATTTTGTATCTAATAAAGAATTTTTATTAATTAGATTTATAGGTCTAGACCTATTTTAATAGTATGAAGTAGTTATTTACTTTAACTTTAGTAATTTTTTGTTTAGATTCTTTTTTTTAAATGTATATTAATTTTAGTATATAAGGCCTTTTTAATTTATTATTAATAAAATATAAAGCGAGCTGCTTTTATGTTATAAGTAGTAGAAAAAATTATATTTATATAGATAAAAGAAATTACGGGCGGTATAATAATGAAAAAATAATATTTTAAATACTTTTTTAAGTATTTTAACTATTATTATAGTATTAAAAGTAATATATATATAACTTAGTTATTATCTTTATACCCTTAAGAAAAAATTATATATATAAAATAAATTTAAATATTATTATTTTATAGATCCGTAATTACTATATAAATATTTATAAAATTTATTTTATTCTCTAACTAATTATCTACATTATTATATTTAGGTTACCTTTTATAAAGGGGTAAATTTATATATTTAATTTTAGAACTTTACTATTATAGTTATTTATTTAATTATATTACTAAATTTTAATCGCGCTATTATTAGTATTAAAAGAGTAGTATTTTTTCTTTACTTATAATAGTAAAAGTATTATTTATAATTTATAAAATAGTGTTGTAGTAAGATATCTTAAAGTTTATATTACTAGCTTATAAAACTCTTTAAAATAAAGTATTTATTTCTCTTTTATAAAAATAGTTCCTACTCTTTAATCTTAGAATCTAGTAATTTCTAATTTATTTTTCCTTTATAGTTATAGGTCTAGCGTTTTAGGAGTAAAAGAAGATTCTTTCTATATATTTAATTATTAGAAATCCTATTTTTTAAAGCTCTAATTAATTCTTTAACCTTTTATTTAAAAGCTCTTAGCTTTATTAACCTAGTAAGCATCGCCTTATCTATATACTAATAATAAACCTTATATTTTTAACTATTAAACGCTTAGTAAGCCTCGCGACTAATAATTTTATAAATATTATAATAACTAGAACTATTTTATTATTTCTAATTAATAATATCCGTCTTACTAATTTAATGAGCTAGGTAACTTAATATATATAGCTTAAAGTATAGTATATATTTTATTATATTTAGAATTTTATTAATTCTAATCTTAAAAGCGTTAATAATTTTAATAATTTTTGTTAAATACTAAAGTTTTTACGTATTATAAATATATTTAAAACTAAAATTATAAAAATTTACTATAACTATACTACTAAAATAGTTATATACTAAGTCTGCTTAACTAATTATACTACTAAAGTAAACTAAATAATAAATATTTAAAATTAGATTAGTATAATAGTAGTTTTAGAGCTTATAAGTACTACTTAAATATATTACGCTATTAAAGGAGATATTTTTACTTACTTAATTATTTATTTTTTTAAATAAGAGCTCTTAACTACTAATACAGTAGCTAAGAATATTATATAATAATAATACTATACTTATTTAAAGAAAGTAAAGTATAAAAGAATAGTTTTTAAATTATAGTATTATAAATAAAAAGCTTTTTATATAAAAGTAAAAATATATAAGCTTAGTAATATTTAGGGTAAGCTAGTTATTACTAACTTTTTTACTACTATTAGTAAAAAATTAGCACCTAATTAGGTAAAGTAGATATATATAATTTAAGTCTAAAAATTAATATTTAAAAATAAAAAGCTCTTCCTATTAGAAGTAGAAAGAATCTTTTAAGTAATATTATAAAATAGAACTACTAAAATACTTTTTAATAGTTTTAAAATTTTTATAATATTTAGTAAATAAAGTCCGTTTTCCTAATTAAATAACTTATAGCTAAAAAATAAGGGTAAATTATATTAATACTTTTATAGACTTAAAGCGTACTATTAGAAACCTACTAAGTACTATTACTTATAGTTAGTATTAATAAATATTTATACTAGTTAGACTACGCCGCTTTTTAAAAAAAATAAAAAAAAGCTTTTTAAGCGCTTTAAATTTAATAAATTTATAGCTTTTCGTAATATAATTAAATAAAAAGAATAGTTTAAAGAAAATACCTTGTAGAGTAAAAAATTTAATAAACTACAATTTCCTAGCTTTTTTATATATATAGTTATTAATCCTTCGCTTATTATTATACATAGTAAATTAAAATAAAATTATAGTATATATTTTATATAAAATTATTATATTTATACGCTCTTTAAAAGTACTATTTTTAATAATAGTACTACTTTATATTTAGTAAATAATAGATTACTATCTATTTTAAAATCTTTTAAGAAACCTAATAGTATTAGTACTATTAAAACTAAAATATAAGCTTTTTTAATTTTTAGTATAAAAACTTATATAATTAAAAACTTTTTAAACGGCCTAAATAGAAACTCTATAAAAGACCTTATATTAAAAAATATAATTATTATAAAAGGCTTTTATCTAAATATAATATCTAAAACTTACTTATATAATAAAAAACTTTAGTATTTAGACTTAGATAATATACTATATATAAATTTTTAAAATAGAGTCTTATACTTATAACGCTTATTTATAAGTATAATTTTATATTTATTAAATATAAGCCTCTATTTTTCTATTTCTTAGTTTATAGTATAATACTAGTATATTAAAAACTTTATTTATAGTTAATATGTCTGCGTATTATTACTAAAAATATATAATACTGAAGAGTAAAATATTTAAATTAAAAAGTTTTATATACTCTAGTCTATAAAGTATAAAATATTTATATTTTAAGTACGAAGTATATATATTATAAATAATATTCTCTTATATACGCAGCTTAGATAATCTTTTAAAAACTTAAAAAAAAATTACTACGTTTATACTAGCGTATTTTAAAAAAAATTTTAATATATCTAAAGAAAGGCTCGGAAAGTAGTAGACATTATTAATTAAAAATAATTATAGTAAAAAGGTTTATATATAAAGTATATAGGTAAAATTACTTTTAGAGCTTATAAAAATATTTTTAAACTTTACTACGTAAATATATACCTAATATAAACTTAAAATTATACAGATTTTTTAAAATAATAATATTACTACTCGTTTATAGTATAAAAGATTACGCTTTAAAGAATAGGTACAAAAGCTTAGTATAAGTATTAAAATACTACCTTTTTATATATATAAGCTAAACGGCGGCGCTAAACGTACTAGCGAAAAAATTATTAATAAAACTATTATTATAAAATTTAGTATAAATTTACTAAAAAAGCTTTAGTTAAAAATTATAAAAGTGATTATAATATTTTATAATATTAGTCTAGTAACTTTTAAAAGTATATAATTATTAAATAAGGTCTTTTATAGCCAATTAAAATAGTATTTCCGTTATTATAAACCTAAACTTATAAAATACTAAATAGTAGATCTATATTTAAATTAAAGTAATATATATATTTATAGTTATTATATATATCTACTAAATAAGGATTATATAGCTAAGCGTAATAAACGTAAATTTAAAATAAATCTATATACTTATATTAAATATTTAATTAATTACGTAGCTTTTAATATTAATAAAATATAGATACTATTACTTAACTAGGTTATTACAACGCGTAATATTACGTTTAATAAAACTCTTTTCTAAAATAAAAAAAAATTAGCCTATTTTATATAAAGAGGCTATAAAGTTTATAAATATTTTATATACTATTAAAGTTATAGATATAGGTAAGGTATTTAATAAAATTTTTAATATATAAGCCTATAATTTTCGTAAACTAGAAATTAGTAAAAATATTAGGTAATTTAAGTAGTAGCTTAAGAATACTTTAGTATAAGTTTTATTTTATTTGTTTAGCTAATTAGGTAAGTAAAGCCCTATATAAATAGTATATATATAAGCTATTAGTATAACTAGCTAATCGCCGTAAATCTATATATTTTATAATATAAATATTAATCTAATCTCTTCTTAGCCTACTCTAGAGCCTAAAAAACTTAAAAGTATAAACTTGAAAAAAATAAATACTTTAGTATTTTTTATAAAGTATACTTTAGTAAAGGAGTAGAATAGTTTAAAGTAAAAAGCTTATAAAATCCTTAAATAGTAGGTAAAAGCTTATTTAATACTATTACTTAAATTAGTAATATAGAGCTCCTTTTATTAATTAAAATAGTTAATATCTATACTTATAAAACGCAGGAACCTATAAAAAACTATAGCCTAGCTACTTAATAGAGCTAAAAATAATATAAGTTAAATTTTAAAAATTTTAATAAACTAGGGAATAAGGATAAAAACCCCCGTAGTATTTATATATTATTAAGCCCTAACCTAAAGAATAAGTTATTATATAATATAAAACTTATAAGCACTTTACTAAATAATATAAATAGCTCTCTTTAGTATAACTTTGTAAATATATTTATTTTTAGTATAAATCTTATATAAGAAGAGTATAAGGAGTTTATAATTATTAATACTATAGTTTAAACTACTATATAGGATAGAGTTCTAAAAAAAATAATATTTTAAAATAAAATTTATATATACTATAATAAGCTTCTAAAAGAGCTAGTAATATAAAAAGTAATTTTTTTTATATTTACTTAATCTACTCTTTTACTAGACTATATATAAAGAATAGACTATACTTTTTAACAAATAAATTTAGTAAGTAGTTATATACTTTAATAGTACTAAACGTCTACTCCTACTTATATAGATATTTACCTATAAGTTTATTTAAAATAGTTACTTTATAAAATATAAAACTTCCTTAGTTATTAAAGGTAATCTTTAGTTAAAAATATACTTTTATTAATATATATTATAATACTTACAGCCCGCTTCTTTCGTACAGCTATAATAATTATACTAAAATTTAATTTAAAAATTTTATAGCTTAATATAATTAGTGCGTTCTTTAATATACTAATTAACTCCTTAAATCTAGTATAGTATAAACTACTTAATAGCTATAAGTAAAAGAGTAGCTATATAAAGCTTAATTAAGCTTTATATAGCCTACGCGACTTACTTATACTATAATATAAAAAATTTTTAAGTACTCTAGCTAAACTTAGCCTTATCTATTTAAAAGAAAAGTTTTATTTATTCTTTAATATAAATTATAAGATCTTTATACTTTTTTATATAAATAATATTCTACTTTTATACTATAAAATTTATTAGTAAAAAGTTTTTAAACTGCGTAATAAGCTTTTAGAAATATATAAAATAAAGGTGCGTAAAACTATAAAATAGTATAATAAAGTATAGGTAATTATGAATTAAAAAGATTAAACGATTACGTTAATCTATAATTTATATATTAAAAAAATTATAAAAAAATTAAAGTAACTAATTTAGTGCTTTTTTTACTAACGCTGTTACTATTAGAAAAACTAATTAAAAATAAAAAAAAAGTAAATAAAGCTAAAATTAAAATATATTAAAAGTATATTAAATTTGTACTTTATTCTACTATTATAATATAACTAGATATAGTATTTATTATTTTAAAACTCTTTTATATTTTAACTAATTTAAGTAAAACGTACTTTACTATAATAAAATATATAATTATATTTTTTTATAGATCGCGCTTTTAAGCGATCTAATATAGCGTATATAAGGACTTAAAACTTATAATCTATTTAGACACTTTATTTATAAATAATCTAAAGAGTATATAATTTTTATATAACTATATTATTATATTATTTAGGGGTATAATTATTTAAAAAATTATAAGATAGGTTACTATTACTATATTAACTACTAAAGTAGAGCTCCTCGCGCTTAAATATATAAATAAAAAAATAATAGCTTTAAAACGCTTTTTTAAAAAACTTATTTTAAATTTTAAAATTATATAGCGTATATTCTATAATAACTAATAAATAATTAGACTAGTTATAAGTAAAAATAAGTATATAACTACCCGTTTACGCTATATAAATATACAAAATATAATACTACGCTAAAAGTATTTAAAAAAAAGTTTTAAAATTAAATACCTTTAAATAAGTAATACACTAGCTAATAGGTTAATAAAAGCTTTTATAGCTTAGTAATTCTAAAAATTTAGAAAGTAACTAAATTTTAAAGATATAAAAGAAAAAATTATTAAACTAGTATTTTAAAAAATTATATAATAATAGAGCGGAAAACGCTTTAAATTAGATATTAAATAGCTTATTAGCTATTATTTATAATAAATAATTTAAAACTGTACTGCTTAAAAAAACTCTATAATAAAAAAGTAGAAAAAATTATAAAATAATAAAAATTATATAATAACTCTCATAAAAAAGCTTAATAAATTAATAACTTTACTAGTTTACTAAATTTTTAAATAGCTTAAGTACAGTATAAAGTAATTTTATTAAATATATTATTTATAGAGTTACTACCTCAGTTTTTATGTATTTTAATTATCTACTTAATAGTAGTTTATAATTTATTAAGGTTTATAGTTTATAAAGTCTACGTTAATAAAAATTAAAAAAAGTAGATTATAAACTTATATTTACTTATAAGTAAGCTCTTTCGCCTTTTTACTATAGAGCGGCTTATAATAAAATAAAAAGTACTTAGTAATCTTTTAAACTTAAATAAAACTATAATAGTAAGTATATAATTTTTTTAAATTATTTAAATTAAAATAGTAGTACGTATATTAGTTTATAGCTATATCTACTTTTATATATTTAGTAATAGAAGCCTTATATTTTAGTATTATAATAATTTTTATTATTCTTATTAAATAAATTACTACCTAAATAATAGAAGTAAAATATAAGACGCTTTAATTTTATAAACTATTAGTAATATTAGGCTATATAGACGCTATTTAATAGTTTTAAAACTTTTTTAATTTTAATATAAAAAAATAGATAAAGCTTCGAAAAACTATAAACTAAAAAAGTTAATATATTTTTTATTAATATTATTTTTATTACTACAGCGCGATAGAGTCTATAAAATAAATAATTTATTATTTTTATTTTCTTTAGATTTATTTTTATATTTACTTTCTACTATAGGGCGCGGCCTATTTCTTAAACCTAATTTAGTAAAGCTTAAAAGAGTTAAATTAAAAAAAGTATTAATAGTACCCTACGCCTAAAAAGACTAAACTAGAGGAATAGCTTAAGTAAAATTAATAATTTTAAGAGTTTTGTAAATTTTTTATTAACGTTAAGCTTCCCGTATAGTATTTATTTACTTATAAAATAGCTAATAGACTAATATTATAAAGTATAATATAGGTATTAAACTAAAAGAATTATTAAAACTACTATTTAATAACGCGTATATAAGATTTTCTATAATTTAAGAAAGCTTTAAAGCTTATAACTATAAAACAAAGAGCTCTTTTAAGAATAGAGGGAGTAGTAAAACTTTTTAAACTAGAGGATTAAAGACTAGAAAAAATAGGGGATTTTTTTTAATTAAAAAATATAGACAGATCTACTTATATTAAAAATATAAAATATTTTTTTTAATTTATAATAATAGCGTATTAACTTATAGAAAAAATAAAAAATCTTTTAAATATTATAATATAAAAGTTTCTATCTAAGTTATAGAAATTTTAGTCTAAAATTAAATAATACTTTAACTCTATTAAGCTATCTATCATTAGTACTTCTTACGCTTTTTATTCTTTTTTCTTTTTACTTACTTCTTTTTACAGAGCGTAATTATAGACTAAAGAATAGTAGTAAGTAAAATATTAAAAACTAAAAAACTAGACTCTATTAGCTTCTTACTAACTTTAGTAAGCTTATAATACTTAAAATACTATTCACTCTTAGTTATATTTAGGTTATAAACTATAGTAGTATAAGAGGGATTAAAAAACCATTAAATAAAAATTAGTAGAGTTTATAAAAAACAGAATTAGAGTTTAAAAATCTAAATAAACTCTAAAAAATAAAAATTAAAAAGAGTATTATAGCTTACTACAGTTATAGTAGTAGTAATATAAATAGTTAACTTATAATATTTATAATAGTTAGGGAGCTTAAGAAGCTATGCTAAAAAATAAAATTAGATAATAGAGTATAGAAACAGTATAAAAAGTATAAAATAATATAATAGTAATAGTTAGGAGTATAAAGAAAGTAAAAATTATTTTAAAAAAGTTAGTAGAGAGATTATATAAATATTTTTTATATTACTAACGATAGTATACTTATTATAATTAGTCTCTTACTTTAAAGCTCTATTATCTAGTAACGCTACCTGCTAAAATTTTATATTAAAAAGCTTTTTTTAAAATTAATTCTATAGCTACTATAAGCTTAAAAAAATTAATTCTTATTTACTTAAATAGTTAAACTGTTTCTATTAGTTTAACTAGGGGGTATATTATAGTAAAATACTTTAGAGTTTATATTACTCGCTTATAAAGCTCTTTAGAATAGAGTATTTATTTCTCTTTTATATATATATAATACGGCTCTTTAGCGCTTTTTTATATAAAGGTAGTTCCTACTCTTTAATTTTAGAATTTAGTAATTTCTAGCTTGGTTTTCCTCTATAAATAGTTATATAATAATTATACTCTAAATTTTAAAAATTATTTTTAGAATTTAATAGACTCGCTTTTATAGTTTTATATATTTTTTAGTAACTATTAGATAGTTTTTAATCTTTTATAAAATTACTCTAAGAAGTATTTAGTACTAGCGTTACTTTTAAAATTTTAAGTCTTAATTATTTATCTAATATTATATAGATTTTCGAATAATTCCTAGTTAAATAATTATCTTATATAGTTATTAAATTCTTAGTAGTACTAAAAGAGGTCTAGTATACTATTTTTTTATAATAATAATAATTGTTATCTTTAAGTATATAATTAGAGTTTAGATATTTATTATTTTTTATCTACTAATTAGACTAGCTTAGTAAGTATAGATTATTAAATACTCTACCTAAGTTAATAAATTTATTTTTATATAGTATTTTAATAATTAAAAATTTTTTTTTAAGTATTCTATAATTAGATAATGGCTTATAAAAAAGCCTCTTATTAAAAATAATACTTTAAGTTATAATTACTTACTTAAGTACTAGGATTTATATTTTATCAATATTAAAAGTATAATAGTTTATTAAATATTTAATATAGCTGTACGGGTTTACTTTAGATTTAGATTTATTATAATTTTCTAAGTACATTCTATTTAGTAGATAAGTATAATAGTTATATATATAAAATTTATTTTAATTTAGGCGTAAATATACTATTATATTTTTTATTATTACAGACTTTTACTATCTAAAGTACTACTTAAACTACTTATTAAGTACTTTATTTAGTAATTATATTTAATAGAATAATAATAGACTTATTTTATATAATTATATTATAGTGTCTATTACTGTCTACTAAAACTTAGTAGGTAGATTAGCACTTAATTATATTTTATTTACTTTTAAAATTATTTTTTAGTCTATCCTTTTAGTACTATTATTTAGCTTATAAATATATAGTAGAGTAGTAATAAGTTTAATTTTATAAATAACTATTTATTTTTTATAGTATAAATAACTATACTATAGTACTATAGTAGTATTATTATTTTAAATAAATATATAGATTTTAAGATTATATTATATAATAAGTAGCTTACTAAAATTATTATATACTTTTTTAATTAATTTTAAGGACTGTAAATAAAAATTTTAATTATAGATTATTTTACTGTAGTTATTTTTTAATGTTATATTTTATTATGTTCCTAATTTACCTATTAGTATATTAAAATGGTTCTATAATATTTAAAATAAATAAAAGCTATAGTAATTATTTCTTTAGTTAGTTAAAAATAACCTATATTATATAAGTGGTTAAGTAGTATATATATTTTAATATTCTAAGTATACTCTATTAATACTTATAATACTATTTAATTTAAATATTTTAATTATAAATACTATATCTGCTCGCTGTTAATATAGAAATAATTAATTTATAATTTTTAAATTTTATAATTATTTACTATAGTATTAGTTATAGGAAAAAAGTAATTAGCTTATATTTAATAAATATAAAATTATACTTATATTTTAGCTCTATTAAAATAATATTTTATTTTAGTATACCTATACATAAAGTATAAGTAAAATTTATATACTAAATACTAGTCTTCTCTAAATTAGCTTTAAAAATAATATTAATATAAAAGCCTTTACTACTATAATATTTTTTAGTAATAAATTTTTAGTATAAGGGCTATTTATACAATATAAGACTTACTTTTAAAATTAGTTATTTATATTAATAATTAAAAATACTTATATTATAGTTTTACTACTATTAATTTTAGTTATTTATTTAAATGTTTTAAGAATTAGTATTAAAATATTATTAATAAAATATATAATAGTATTACTATCTAAAATAATACTTTTTAAAAGAGAGTACGCGCTGAATATTATTGTATTATAAATACCTATACTTTTTTTAGAAGATATAAATATTAAAAAATTTATAATAGCTACTATAATCTTTTTAGGATACACTATTTTAGTATAAGTATTTACCTTTTAATTATTAAAGTTTTTCTTTTTAATTTTTATTTATAGGTTAGTATATTAAAGCTATTATAGGTATTTAAGAATCTTCTTTCTATTAGTACAAGAAAGTATAATTACAGGGGGGTAAAATAGAAAAAGAGTACTCTAAAATATTACCTTTTTTAAAGTTATATTACTTTTTAATTACTAAGCCTAAAAATACGAGAAAAATACCGTTTTAAAGGAAAAGGCTAGCGCGATACATTCACCGACTCAGGGGCTACTAATAAAGGGGTTTAGGAGTAAAAAGACATTAGTAAATATAGAAAAGTTTTAGCGTCCTACTTTAGAGCTAAATAACTTTTTTTTAAACTATAAAATTAGCTTATTTTTATAGACATAATAATAGTGAGCGGATTATATATATATATAAATTATTTTTATAGATTTATATATTAATTATATAATTAGATATAAAAGTTATTTTTTTAAATTTTTATAAATAAACTGGTAAATAATAAATTACTAGTATTTAGTATAAAAGTCTTTAGCTTTTATAACTACCTTATAACGGTTAGGGAGGGATAAAATATAATTATTAATAACTTTTTAGCGTATATTATTCTACTCCTCTATAATAGCTCTTTTAAAGGCCTCTATACTTTTTAAACTTAATCCTATACCTAAATTAGCCATTTTATTATTATTTAGTCTAGATTTTAAATAGCCCTATATATTTTCTATAGGGGCTAAAGCTGGACTAGAGGCTAGATAAGAATAAAGTTTAATTTTATTATTTTTAAACTAAGGTAAACGTTCGTTGTTTTATAAATAGGGGCGTTATCTTATTTTAATTACTAAACTACATTAATATTCATATAAAGATTATAATTATAATATAATATAATAATAATATATATATATTATTATAGTACTATAAAAGGATGAAAAAACTAACTAAGTTAGTTACTCCTTTTTATGTTCGGTTTAACTTTAGGTATAAAGACTTTATTTATATAATCCTTACTTACCCCTGGATCGAGGTCTAGGTGTACTTTTACTTTTCGATATAATCCTTACTAGTAGAAAAAATAAAAGAATAAGATATTTTAATAAATACTAAATTACTTTTACTTTCTAACTAAATTGCGTCCCACACGTAAATAGTAAGCTTATAGCCTATAAAATAATTAATATAATTAATATTAAAAAAATAAGACTATAGCTTAAAAATATATTAAAAGTTATATAATTTAATATATTAAAAAGTTAAAATAACTTACTTTGTAAATAGCTAAAAATTAGTTCTTTACTAACTCTATTATTGCTTCTTTTTTTAAAATATTCGGTTATAACTTTGCTCCTTTATATTACTAACTCATTAAAAATATTATTCTTTTTAAATTTATATTTTTTATATTTTTTTTGTTTTCTTTATTTTCGTTAGCGTATTTTAATTTTTTTTTTAACTTTTTCTATTTTTATAAGAGGCTGTTTAGTACTTATATTAACAGAATACTTCTTCTCTTTTAAAAAGTTTTATAAAAATATTTTTATTATATTTAGACTATTTTCTATTAATAGTCTTTTATGTCTTATAGTTAAATTTATTATTTCTTCTTTTTTAACTTTTTTATATTATTATTATTATTATTTTTAGCTTTAATACATTAAATAGTATTATTTATTATTATTTTAGGCTTTTTTAAAGTAGAAATAATTATAGAAATAGAGGTATTTACTTTTAAAAGTAAGTTAATTTTATATTTAAGTTGTGAAAGATTTAGCGCCATTTTAAGAAAATAGAAGTCTAGATTCATAAAATTAAAAATATATTATAATATACTATAATATTAGTAATATATTACGTAATTAGTAATTGTATAAGTATAGACTAAATATTTATTATTTATATAAATTTAAAATTATATAATAAATTCTTATTTAAAATTAGGTCACGTGACCTAGGCTAGGCCTACAAGGATATAGTTAAAATTTTAGTTAAATATATTTACTAGTAAAACAGTTATAGAGCTCTAAAAAAGGGGCTAAAAAATCCTCTATATTTACGTAATTTTAATTTATTCCTTATACATACTAAGTAGTTGGTATTATGCTTACTTAAATCTTATTAATTTTTTCTTTAAGAAGGTATTACTAACGTATATTTAGGCCTCTTATTTAATTTTATATAAATTTTTAAAAATAATAACTTTTTAGAGTACTCTGTTTCCATTTTACCCCCCTATAGTAGTAATTTTTTTACATATTTTTTTATTACTACGGTTTTAAGCCTATAATAATAAATTAGCTTTTAGCAATAATAAGTTAATTTTAAATATAAATATATAGGCTTACGCTTCTTTTAACGCTTATTTTAATTTTTACTAGTACTTATATTAGTATTAGAGTTATACTTACTAAGTATTATAAATACTACTAATATTGTATTATAATTAGTTTATAAGGACTATTATTAAAGTATTATAAAATAACGCTTTTACATTTATTTAGAGTTAAAAGGGGTTATTTAAGTATTAAATTACGTATAATATTACGCTTTATTAATTACGTTTAAATAAAAGTAATTTTTTACTTTAAAATAATTAAGAAGTTATAAATAGCCATTTTCCTTTTTATATTATGTATTTTATATATACCCGCCTTTTTATAAAGGAGCTTTTATTTATTATACTATTACTTAGTATTCTGTTTTTTATATTTAGTATTTTTAAGATAAGTATAAACTATACTTATACTAGGTTTTATATATTAGTATTAGTTAGTATTAAATTAGTGTTAACTATATATATTATTATTTATAATATTGGCTTGTAGTAATTAAATATTTTCATTATTATTAGCCCTAAAATATTAAAGTATACTATTTTTTTATTTAGTCCCTAAGGTTTTTAAAGGGATTATTATCTATAAACAAATTAATAAATAATATTTTATATTTTACTATTTATATAGAATATTACTATACTTATTTTTTATACTTTTTAAAATTATTTTTATATTATTTCCTCATTATAAAATTATTATAATTTTATAAAACTAGTAATATAGAAAGTAAAGAATACTATAGTTAATAATTTTTTATAAAAATAATATTTTTTTTATTAGGGTTAATATCGTTTTATATCTCTTTTTATATAGTAAAAAATTAAAATTATATATACTAATTAGGCTAGCTTAAATAACTTATTAACTAATAGAACCTTACTAGAATTATATTAGCTATTATAAAAAAATTATTAAAAATTAATTAACACGTAATTAATAGGTAAATAGGTTTAGAGGGGAGAGATATAGATTAATAATTAAATACTATTATAGTACGATACCTTACAGTTTATATTACTAGCTTATAAAACTCTTTAGAATAGAGTATTAATTTTTCTTTTATATATATATAATATGGCTTTTTAGTACTTTCTTTTATAGAAGTAGTTCCTACTCTTTAATTTTAGAATTTAGTAATTTTTAGCTTATTATTCCTCTATATTTATAAGCCTAGTATTTTAGGAATAAAAAAAGATTTTCTTTATATATTTCATTACTAGAAATTCTATTTTTTAAAGCTCTAATTAATTCTTTAACTTTTTATTTAAAAGCTCCTAGTTCTATAGACCTAGTAAATATTATTGTATTTATATACTAATAACGATTTATATTTTTAGCTATTAAACGCTTAGTAAGCCTTATAACTAATAATTTTTTAAGCGTTATAATAACTAAAGCTATTTTATTTTTTTTAAATAATAATATCTATCTTACCGATTTAGTAAGCTAGCTAATTTAGTATATATAACTTAAAGTATAGTATACGCTTTATAGTATTTAGAATCTTATTTATTTTAACTTTAAAAGTATTAATAATTTTAATAATTTATTTTTAATACTAGAGTTACTACGTATTATAAAAGTATTTAAAACTAAAATTATAAAAATTTACCGTAACTATACTACTAAGATAGCTATATACTAAGCCCGCTTAATTAAATTTATAAATAAAATAAACTAAGTAATAAATGTTTAAAACTAGATTAGTATAATAGTAGTTTTAAAGCTTATAAGCGCTATATAAATATACTACGCTATTAAGTAGGATATTTTAACTTACTTAATTATTTATTTTTTACATAAAAGCTCTTAACTACTAATATAGTAACTAAGAATATTATATAATAATAATATTATACTTATTTAAAGAAAGTAAAGTATAAAAAAATAGCTGCTAAACTATAATATTATAAATAGAAAGACTTTTATATAAAAGTAAAAATATATAAGCTTAGTAATATTTAAAGTAAGCTAGCTATTACTAACCTTTTTACTACTATTAGTAAAAAATTAGTACTTAATTAAATAAAGTAGATATATATAATCTAAGTATAAAAATTAATATTTAAAAGTAAGAAGCTCTCTCTAACGGAAGTTAGAAAGATTTTTTAAATAATATTATAAAATAAAATTACTAAGTTATTTACTAAAAGCTTTAGAATTTTTATAATACTTAGTAGATAGAGCCTGTTTTTTTAATTAGATAGCTTATAGTTAAAAAATAAGAGTAAATTATACTAATACCTCTATAAACCTAAAAGATATTATTAAAAACTTACTAAGTACCCTTACCTATAGTTAGTATTAATATATATTTATACTAGTTATACTACGCCGCTTTTTAAAAAAGATAAAAAAAGGCTTCTTAAGCGCCTTAAATTTAATAAATTTATAATTCTTTATAATATACTTAAGTAGAAGGGATAGTTTAAAGAAAATACTTTATAGAGTAAAAAATTTAATAAGCTAAAATTCTTTTACTCTTTTATATATATATTAATTAATCCTTCGCTTATTATAAATAAAGAATTAAAAAAAAAGTAATAGTATATATTTTATATAAAACTATAAAATTTACACCCTCTTTAGAGGTACTATTTTTAATAATAGAGCTACTTTATATCTAGTAAATAATAAATCCCTATTTATTTTAGAATTCTTTAAAAAAGCTAATAGTATTTATATTATTAAAGCTAAAATATAAGCTTTTCTAATCTTTAGTATAAGAATCTAAGTAATTAAAAACGCTTTAAACGGCTTAAATAAAAATTTTATAAAAAACTTTATACTAAAAAATATAGCTATTATAGAAGGCTTCTAGCTAAATATAGTATTTAAAGCTTATCTATATAATAAAAGACTTTAGTACTTAGGCTTAGATAATATACTACGTATAAAATTTTTAGAATAAAGCCTTATACTTATAATACTTATTTATAAGTATAATTTTATATTTATTTAATATAAGTCTTTATTCTTCTATTTTTTAGTTTAGAATTTAATACTAGTATATTAAAAGCTCTATTTATAGTTAATATATCTGCGTATAAATACTAAGAATATATAATACTAAAAAGTAAAATATTTAAATTAAAAAGCTTTATATACTCTAGTTTAAAGAATATAAAATATTTATATATTAAATACTAAATATATATATTATAAGTAATATTCCCTTATATACGCGGCTTAAGTAATTTTTTAAAAATCTAAAAAAAATAATTATAACTATACTAGTATATTTTATAAAATTTTTTTAATATACCTAAAAAAAGACTTAGAAAGTAGTAAATATTATTAATTAAAAATAACTATAGTAGAAAAATTTATATATAAAGCTTATAGGCAAAGTTATTATTAAAATTTATAAAAGTATTTTTAAGCTTTACTATATAAATATATAGCTGGTATAAACTTAAAATTATAAAAATTTTTTACAATAATAATATTACTATTTAATTATAGCACAGAAAATTAGGCTTTAAAAAATAAATAAAAAAGTTTAGTATAAGTATTAAAATATTACTTTTTTATATATATAAGCTAAACGGCAGCGCTAAATATATTAACTAAAAAATTATTAATAAGACTATTACTATAAGACTTAGTGTAAACTTACTAAAAAAGTCTTAATTAAAAATTATAAAAGCGGGTATAGCGCTTTATAATATTAGTTTAATAATTTTTAAAAATATATAATCTCTAAATAAAGTCTTTTATAGCTAGTTTAGATAGTATTCTTATTACTATAAACCTAAATTTATAAAATACTAAACGGTAGATCTATACTAAAATTAAAGTAATATATATATTTATAATTATTATATATATCCTCTAAATAGAGATTATACAGTTAAGCGTAATAAGTATAAATTTAAAATAAATCTATATACTTATATTAGATATTTAGTTAGTTACGTAGCTTTTAATATTTATAAAATATAGATACTATTACTTAATTAGGTTATTATAATACGTAATATTACGTTTAATAAAACTTTTTTTTATAAAAAAAAAAGATAAGCCTATATTATAAAAAGAGGCTATAAAGCTTATAGATATTTTATATACTATTAAAGTTATAAATATAAGTAAAGCGTTTAATAAAATGTTTAATACGTGAGCCTATAACTATAGTAAACTAAAAATTAGTAAAAATATCGCGTAACTTAAATAATAACTTAAAAGTATTTTAGCGTAGGTTTTATTTTATTTTTTTAGCTGGTTAGGTAAGTAAAACTTTATATAAGTAGTATATACGTACACTATTAGTATAGCTAACTAATAGCTGCGAATCTATATATTATATAATATAAATATTAGTTTAATTTCTCTTTAGCTTACTCTAAAACTTAAAAAACTTAAGAGTATAAACTCTAAAAGAATTAAATATTTTAGTATTTTTTATAAAGTATACTTTAGCGAAGAAGTAAAATAGCCTAAAGTAAAAAGCCTATAAAATTTTTAAATAGTAGGTAAAAGCTTATTTAATACTATTACTTAAATTTGTAACATAAAACTTCTTTTATTAAGTAAAATAATTAGTATTTTTACTTATAAGACGTAGGAATCTTTAAAAAATTATAGCTTACCTACTTAATAAAACTAAAAGTAATATAGATTAAATTCTAAAGATTTTAATAAACTAAAGAGTAGATATAAAACCTACTTAGTATTTATATATTATTAAGCTCTAATCTAAAGAGCGAGCTATTATATAATATAAAACTTATAAGTACTTTATTTAATAATATAAATAGCTCTCTCTAGTATAATTTTATAAATACATTTATTTTTAGTATAAATATTATATAAAAAGAGCGTAGAGAGTTTATAATTATTAATACTATAATTTAAGCTGCTATACTAGATAGGGCTTTAAAAAAAATATTTTAAAATAAAGCTTATATATACTATATTAAGCTTCTAAAAGAGTTAGTAATATAAAAAGTAATTGTTTTATATTTATTTAGCTCGCTCTTTTACTAGACTATATATAAAAAATAGATTATACTTTTTAAAAAATAACCTTAGTAGGTAGTTATATACTTTAATAGTACTAAATATCTATTTTTACTTAAGTAGGTATTTATCTATAAGTTTAATTAGGATAGTTACTTTATAAAGTATAAAACTTATCTTATTATTAAAGATAACTTTTAGTGAAAAAAATATACTTTTATTAATATATACTATAATGCTTATAGCGCGCTCTTTTTATATAATTATAATAATTATAGTAGAATTTAATTTAGAGATTTTATAGCTTAATATAATTAGTCTATTCTTTAATATACTAATTAACCCCTTAAATCTAGTATAATATAAATAACCTAATAGCTATAAGTAAAAAGGTAGCTATATAAAGCTTAATTAAGTCTTATAAAGCCTACAGAACTTATCTATACTATAGTATAAAAAATTTTTTAGTACTCTAGCTAAGCTTAGTCTTATCTACTTAAAAGAAAAGTTTTATTTATTTTTTTAATGCGGATCGTAAAATCTTTATACTTTTTTATATAAATAATATTCTACTTTTATATTATAAAATTTATTAGAGAGAACCTTTTAAACTACGTAATAAGCTTTTAAGAATATATAAAATAGAGGTACGCAGTGCTATAAAATAGCATTTTAAAATATAGGTAATTAAAAATCAAAAAAATTAAATAATTATACTAATTTATAATTTATATATTAAAACAATAGTAAAAACATTTAGAGTAGCTAATTTAGTACTTTTTTTTACTAACGCCTTTACTATTAAAAGAGCTAGTTAAGAATAAAAAAGAAGTAATAAAACCTAAAATTAAAGTATATTAGGAGCGTATTAGATTTATATTTTATATTACTATTATAATATAACTAGATATAGTATTCGCCGTTTTAAAGCTTTTTTATTTTTTAATTAATTTAAATAAAGAGTACTTTACTATAGTAAATTATATAATTATATTTTTTTATAAATTATACTTTTAAGTAATCTAATATAGAATATATAAGAGTCTAAAACTTATAATTTATTTAAACGCTTTATTTATAAATAATCTAAAAAGTAAATGATTTTTATATAACTATATTATTATATTATTTAGGGGTATAATTATTTAGAAGGCCGCTAGGTAAACTATTATTATAATATTAACTACTAAAGTAGAGCTCCTCGCGCTTAAGTATATAAGTAAAAAAATAATAGCTCTAAAGCGCTTTTTTAAAAAATTTATTTTAAATTTTAAAACTACGTAGCGTATATTCTATAATAACTAATAAATAATTAGACTAGTTATAGGTAAAAATAAGTATATAACTGCCTATTTATACTATATAAATATACAGAATTTATAGTTACGTTAAAAGTATGTAAAACAAAGTTTTAAAATTAAATACTTTTAAATAAGTAATATACTAGCTAATAGGTTAATAAAAGCTCTTATAGCTTAATAATTCTAAAGATTTAAAAAGTAACTAAATTTTAAAAATATAAAAGAAAAAATTACTAAACTAAAATTTTAAAAAATTATATAATAATAGAGCGTAAAGCGCTTTAAATTAAATATTAAATAGCTTTTAAGTTACTATTTATAATAATTATTTAAAACTGCACTACATATAAAAATTCTATAATAAAAAATAGAAAAAATAATAAAATAATTAAAATTATATAAAAACTCTAATAGAGAAGTTTAATAGATTAATAACTTAATTAGCTTATTAAACTTTTAAACAGCTTAAGCGTAGTGTAAAATAATTTTATTAAAAATATTATTTATAAAGTTACTACATAAGTCTTTATCTATTTTAATTATCTACCTAATAGTAGTTTATAATTTATTAAGCTCTATTATCTATAAAATCTACGTTAGTAAAGATTAAAAGAAGCGGATTAAAAAAAAAAATAAAAAAAAATTATACCTATTAATAAGTAAGCTCTTTCGCCTTCTTGCTATAGAGCGGCTTATAATAAAGTAGAAAGTATTTAGTAATTTCTTACATATAACTAGAACTATAATAATAAGTATATAATTTTTCTAAATTATCTAAATTAAAATATTAATATATATATTAGTTTATAACTATATCCGCTCTTATACGCCTAGTAATAAAAGTTTTACTTTTTAATATTATAATAACTTCTATTACTTTTACTAAATAGAGTACTACATAAATAATAAAAACAAAATATAAAATACTTTAATCCTATAAACTATTAATAATATTAAGTTATATAATTACTATTTAATAGTTTTAAAACTTATTTAAATTTAATATAAAAGAATAAATACAGCTTCGAAAAACTATAAACTAAAAAACTTAAAATATTTTTTATTTATATTATTTTTATTATTATAGCTTAATAGAGTTTATAAAATTAATAACTTACTATTTTTATTTTTATTACTTTTCTTAGATTTATTTATATTTACTATAAAGCGTAGCCTATTTCTTAAATTTAATCTAATAAAGCTTAGAAGAGCTAAATTAAAAAAGATATTAATAGTGCCATACGCCTAAAAAAACTAGACTAAAGGAATGGGCTAAATAAAATTAATTATCTTAAAAGCTTTTTAAATTTTTTATTAGTATTAAGCTTCCTATATAGTATTTAGTGATTTAAAAGCTAGCTAATAGCGTATAATATAAACATAAAATTAAAAAAATTATTAAAATTACTATTTAGTAGTAAGTAGAAAATTTTTTTTAAAGATTTAAAAAATTATAAATTTTAAATACTAACTAGGACCGTTAGAGTGTTTAAATCTATTTAAAATAAAGTTTTAGATAGATTTTATTAAGCTTATAATAGTATGTAAATAATATTTTCTAAAAATTAAAAAATTTATAGAACTTCTTAATTAGAAAAAGTAAATAGATTTTTATTTATTAAAAATATAAAATAACTTTTTAGAGCTTATAATAGCTATATATTATTATGTAAAAGAAGTAGGTAATTTTTTAAATATTATAGTATAGGAGTTTTTATCTAAATTATAAAAATTTCTATTTAAGGCTAAATAGGGCCTTAACTCTACTAAACTACTTATTATTAGTACTTTTTACGCTTTTTTTTTTTTTTTTTTTACCTACTTCTTTTTACGGAAGAGTAATTATAGACTAAAAAATAATAGTAAATAATATACTAAAAACTAAAGAACTAGATTTTATTAGCTTTTTACTAATCTTAGTAAGCTTATAATATTTAAAATACTATTTACTTTTAATCGTGTTTAGGTTTTTAACTATATTATTATAAAATTTATTAGTAAACTTTACTTAAAACTATTAAATAAAAATTAGTAAAGTTTTTAAGAAATAGAGTTAAAAATTAGAAATCTAAAAAATTTTAAAAAAATACAAATTAAAAAAAGTATTACAGCTTATTATAGATATAGTAGTAGTAATATAAATAATTAATTTATAATACTCATAATAATTAGAAAGCTTAAGGAGCTATTAAAAAAAAAACTTAGTTTAATAATCGTAGATATAATATAGACGGTATAAAAAAATATAAAAATAATAATTAAAAGTATAAAAAAAGTAATAATTATTTTAAAAAAGTTAGTAAAAAGATTATATAAACGCTTTTTATACTACTAATACTAGTATACCTATTCTAATTAGTTTTTTACTATAAAGCTTTATTATTTAGTAACCCTATCCGCTAAAATTTTACGTAAAAAAACTTTTTTTAAAATTAATTCTATAGCTACTATAAGTTTAAAAGAATTAATTTTAAACTATTTAGATAGTTAAGCTATTTTTACTAGCTTAATTAAGGGGTATATTATAGTAAAATACTTTAGAGCTTATATTACTAGTTTATAAAACTTTTTAGATTAAAGTATTTATTTCTCCTTTATATATATATAATACGGCTCTTTAGCGCTTTCTTTTATAAAGGTAGTCCCTACTCTTTAATTTTAGAATCTAGTAATTTCTAACTCGTTATTCCTCTATATATACTTTAGTATAATAGTAAAGGATATTTAATATATATAAAAATAAGTACCTACTAGTATAAAATTATATAGAGAGAATTATTTTACGGTTTTAAAATACCGGATTTATAATTATAGTAAACTATATAATACTTATTTTTAAAATAAAAGGTAACTTAATACTATATATAAAATAAAATAATTAAAATTAAATCTATATATAATAGGCTAGTAATTACGTAATTAGATTATCTAATTAACCTATAATATAAAAAGGTATATAATTCTTAATATTATAATAAACAAATATTAATAAAATAGTTTTTATTTTTAATTTTAATTTAAATTAAATAATTATTAATAAACGTAGTTAAAGTTCTAAGTTTATAATATTTTATTATAATACTCTTCTTTTTTATTTATAAATAGTCTCTTATCTACGTTATGTCTATCCCTCTTTATATATAAAAAGTATAAGTTATCTATTAAAAAATTATAAAGCTTATAATTTATTAATAATTTATTTATTATACTAAAGGAAGAGATAAGTTAGTATTAGGCTGGTTAAACGGGTTGTTCCACTTTTTTTAACCTTCAATAACTTTAGTAATACTAGTCCTAATTAAGTAATTTTAAGTTTATTTAGCTCAGTTACTTAGACATTTTAATTATTTTAAAAAATTACTTAATTAGGACTAGTATTACTAAAATTATTAAGCAACCCGTGTTTGTAACCCTAATCTAACGTTAGGTTAGAGTTACTCGTATAAAACCTTAAATAACTTTAGTAATACTAGTCCTAATTAGGTAATTTTTTTACTAAATTAGAATTTCTGAGTGACTAAGCTAAATAACCTAAAAGTTACCTAATTAGGACTAGTATTACTAAAGTTATTTAAGTTTTAAGAAAAAGCTTGGCATTTTAGATTTACCAGCCTAGTTAGTATATAATTAGTTACGAATTTTTTTACTTTATTTATACTAATAATATATACTATAATACTAAGTAATATCGGCGTAGTAGTAAAACTACCTTAAAAACTTGTTATAAAATATAAAAAACTTTTAACTAATACTTTTAATTATTTTTATTTAATTTTTTTTATATTTATTATATATATTTTAGACTATTTTATTTTAAACGCTACTAATTTAGTTATTATAAAATTTTAACTTTAAGTTTACCTATAATACCTATTTTACTATTTTCTAGTATTCTTTCTACTATTTACTAGGTAATTTATGTACGCTATATATAGGCGTTTAGCTAAAAAAAAAATTCTAAATTACTATTTTTAAAAATTATTTTTAAAAAGTATACCTACTATACTACGTAGAATAAGAATTATAATTTTATAAATATTAGCTATTATAAATAAGTTTTAAATATTAATTTACTATAAAATTTTTAAGTATATTAAAAAATATTTAATATTTTTTTATTACGTTTAGTAACGTTTAGGACGGTTCTAAATAAAAAAAATTAGTTATAAACTTTTTTAAATACTATTAAAAAAAATCTAGAGCTTATAATATAAATACTATAAATAGATAAAACTAAACTAAATTTAATTTAAATTTAATTTATATTATATTTAGTTTTAGGTAGACTGTATTAGGGGCTAATAAAAATAAAATAGATTATTAATAAACTAACTCCCTAAGTTAAGTAGTATAATATAAGTCTAGTAAATAAATAGCGTAGTAGCTAGTATAAAAAAATTAAGCTAATACTAAAACTGTTCTGCTACTATTTAATATAGACCAGTAGTAGAAATACTAGTATTTTAATATTTTTATAAAAATTTTTATTTATTCTCTACTTATATTCTAATTTATTTTCTTACTATTAAATCTAAGCGTTTAGAGTTACTAGTAGACTTTGCTTATTAAAATACTTTTTATAAAAACTCTTTAGCCTATAAAGTGCCCTAATAAACTTATAAGTAGGGTATTATATTAAATTAAAATTATATTTAATCTAGCTAATACAGTACTTTAGTATTTTTTTTATAAAAAAAAATCTACTAGCTAAAATTTTATTTACTTTTTATTTATCTATTTTATTAATAGGGATACTAGACAGTTTTAAAACTTTTTATTTAAATAGTATATTTTAAGAATTTTATAAACTAGTCCGAAGATAAATATATTATATATATATAAATTTAGTAGTAATTCTAATTAATAAAAATATTTTACCCTTTTTAAGACCTTCAAAGGTCCTTTTATTAACAGAATTTTAGTATAAATAGTAGTAGTATTAATATATTACTAAGCTAGTTTAGTATTAATTTTCGAGTTAAAATAATATAATCTAAAAAAAATATAGTAGTAATTATTCTACTATATATTTTTAAGGTTTGTAGGGTTTTATTCTTTATAACTAACAATATTAGTTTAAATATTATTTTTTTTAGGTACCTAATAGATTTAGAAGTTAAAAAAAGCTAAAATTATAATCTATTAGGCCTATTAAATATTAACAACTTTAGTTATTATAAAATATTTTAAAATGTATTAATTTAATATGACTTAAATAGAATTTTATATAATATTAGTTTAGTATACTGCTTATTAAAAATAGTAACAATTATAAAGAACTTTTTATTATAAATTTTTTAGTTTAGTTTCGAACTAGTTAGCAAATATTTATAAAATATAATAGAGTAAGTTATTTTATTTAACTACTATTATAATAATACGTCGAAGATTATACTATTAAAAGTATTTATTTTTACTAAAATAAGGAGCTTAAATTTAAAATAGTATAAAATACGTATTACTAATAAAACTTACTTAATTTATCTAAATATAGTGTTATAGTTTAAATTTTATCTAAAAAGAATCTAAAAGCTTTAGAGAGCACTTAAAACGCGTATAATACTAAAAAAATTCTTAATAAATTCGTAGTAAAATCTAGTAAAGTTTAAAAATAATTTTATACTAGTAATAGTAGTAGGGGCTTTCTAGTTATAACATATTATTATTTTTATTAAGTTACTTTCTAATTTAGTATCTATTAGTATATAATAGAAATATTATATATAGTTTATATATAATTTACTCTTTTAAATATTTATTTATAGGCTAATATTATACAGTTATTAAAATACTTTCTTTATTTATTTAATATATTTATTATAGGTAATGGAGTAAATTAGAATATTATTTAGGTATATAATATAAAGGTTATCTATATAGTTAAAAAAAAATTATTTATATATTACTAATAAGTTACTACACTATTATAAAGACCAAAAAATAAAATTATATACTCATAGATTTTACATCTAGTATTAAAAGTTATAAACTCTATAAAAGAAAAATCGATATAAATTTTATAAAATATAGCTTAGATATTAAATTTAGGAAAAAATTTAGGCTTAAAAAAGTAGATGAAAAACTTATTAATACGCGAAATAAGATAGGCGTTATTTTTAATTAAACTATTAAGCTTATCGTAATTAATATAAACATATAACTTTTAATTTAGTTTTTAAATATATAATATTAGAAATATAAAAGACCTTTAACTATATTTAATATAATTCTTCTTTAGGTCTTTTAGGACGTATACTTTAATAATTTTAAATTTATTAAAACTAATCTTATATAGAGGGCTATAGCTATTTAAAAAAAATTTAGTAAAAATAATTATATAATTATTAAATTAATATTTAGGTACCTAATTAGGTATAGTTTTTTTAAAAATATTTTAAAATTAGCTATATTTACTAGAAAGATATTTTTTAAACAGGCTTTTATTTTTAGAATTATCTTAGAGCTCTAAACTCTAAAAATAATTAAAAATTTATTTAATCTTATAAAAGGAAGTAGTACAAAATTTATTAGTAAAATGCTTTATATTAAAATAAAATATATTAGTTAAAATTAAAGTAATAGTTAAAAAGTAACTAAAATTAATAGCCTTTAGTAAAATATACTTTAGAAATAAGAATAGAAAAATATTAATATATTTTAAAATAATAGTCTAAAAAAGGTATAAAAGTTTTTAAATATAATAAAAATAATAGTTTTATTATTTTTAATAATGATTCTATTTTTATAAGACGTTTTACTAGTAAATATCTTACTTTACCTTTTAATTAGAGATAGGTTATTTTACTATACTATAATGGTTTTAGAAAAGTTATAGATTTAAAAATATTTTAAAGGTTATACAATTCTATTTTATACTATATTAATTTAAAACTAAAAGCGTTTTAACTATTTTAGACTAATAAAATAGTTTTAAGTTCTAAAATTTATAATAATAAAAAGATAGTTTTCGATATTTCTACTATTAATTCTTATATATAGACGAATATAAAATTTAATAGAAATATAAAATTAGTTAAAATATTCTATAATTATAATACAGTAAAACAGACTTTAGATTAATTACTAAACGGAATATAAAAAAAATATACTATAAAAAAAATTTAGGAAAAGAAATTTTTAGATATCTATATTAATAAGTACGTAAAGTTAAATTCTATATTTATTAAAATTAAGTATAAAAAAGTTTTAAATGTAAAGTTTTTTTTATAAAAATAATAAGTTAATATTTAATAAATTATACTTATTTGTATTTAGGACAGAACGTTTTTTTACGTATTAGAATTTTTTAAGTATATTTTTTTATTAGTATTAATAAACTTTTTCTTACAATTCTTATTAACTCTAATGTTTTTTATTTTTAAATAGAGGTAATTATAAGTAAGATATTTAGTTTATCTCTAATTATAATAAGTATTTTATTTTAATAGTACAAATATTTAATAAAGTAAATTCTAGAGTTAGATTAGAATAGTTTCCTTTATAGAGACATAGGGTATTTTAAAATAAAAAAGCGTTATTATTTTTGTATTCTTATTAGTTATAGTACTTTTTTCTTTTAGCGTAAATTTAGTTTAAGCGTAGATATTACTTAGTATTAAATTAAATTAGTTATATATAGGTATGCTCTATTATTTAAAATTAAAAGCGAAGAGATAGGCTATTATTTTATTAAATAAATTATTTTATAAAAGCTTAAACTCTAGATTTATACTCCTGAAAAATCATATAATTTATATTATAAAAAACGATCCTATTTATTTAAATATATTTCTTTACATAGTTGCGGTAATAAATTATACTTTAGATATAAAAAAAGTCTTAAATCTACTTAATTTTAAGTATTAAAACTAGATTCGATACTCTGCCTCTTTCGTTTTTAATATAAAAAAAACTTAAAATAAAATAATTATTGTTTCTATATTTTTAAACTATAGTCTTACTAAAATAGTTAAGTATTAAAATTTTAGATATTTATAAGCCGTACTAAAACGATATCCCTAAACTAATATTTTATAGTATTATTTACTCTAATAATAATCTATATTAATTTTAAAATAAATCTAGATAGAAGCCTACTATTATTAAAATGTAAGCTTAATTTTATTTATAAGTAGCTTAATTCTTAGAGTTCTTTTAAATAGTTTAATATATAATGACTCTAAGAAGAGTAAAAAATATTTATTATTATAGATAATAGGTATATTATCTTTAGTTAGATATAGTTTAGTAAAAGATATAAGGTAATTAAATAAAATAAATCTTTTTAATATAAAATTTAATTAAATTTATAATAGTCTTAACTGCGCTTATAGAGTCTTAACTAATTTTTTTTAAACTAAGTCTAGATAATTACTCTACCTATTAGTAAATAATTTAGACTGCTTTTACTAAAACTTTAATATTATTTCTAATATAGGCGTAAAAGATATTTTATATTAAATTTAAACCTATTCAAACTACTACGTTTAATATAAACTTAAATAATTAGTTAATATTAATATTTAATTTTAAGTTTTTAGGTTTTTAATAGTTGTAATATTTTTACTTTAGTATACTCTAACGCAACTTTTTTAAAGTTAATTTAATATAATAAAGAATTAGAAGTTTTAAACCTAAAAGCTTTAGTTAATAAAAAATATCTAAAATTCTATTGTTTAGTTTAGAAATACGCTAATATGTAAATAAATAACTTTATTATTATTTTATAGTAATATTATAAAATACTATTACTAGCTAAAATAATTTTTTTACTATAATATATTAGTGCTAGTTACTTAAAGAATTTATATAAAATATTTTTACTATAAGCGTATATAAAAGTACGTACTAAAAAAAAAGACTAAAATAAATTTAGTACTAATAGGCCTAATGTAAAAGAATACTAAAAAAGTACTATACTATATAAGTATTATAAATAATATATATACCTAGGTGCCTTTAAATATAATATTACTAATATTAGTCTAAAAAAGTAAAAAAATTAGACTAGTATAAATAAAAAAAAGATTTATATTAAATCTAACTAATTTAAACTAAATATAGGGTCTAATAGAGATTTATATTAAAGGGGAATTAAAAGAATAGCTTCTATCTTTAATTATAATTCAAATTAAATAATTATTAGTAGACGTAGTTAAAGTCTTAAGTTTAAAACACTTTATTATAATAATACTTATTAATATTTTTATATATTCTTTTTTTATTCATAAGCTATAATAAATATAAAAAGTAACCAGAATAAATAATTAGGAAGATACTACTTTAAAATATAAAAAATAAATAGAAAAAAAATAATATAATAAAATATAAAACTTAATAAATACTTAAGTATATTTAAATAGTTTAAAAAAATAGTAATAATAAATAATAAATTATATAGCTAAATTCTTTTAATATTTATAAAAATTTTATATAATATAAAAATAAAAAATTATTTTATAATATTTTTTTATAATAATATACTATACTTTCTTTATTACCTATAAATTTTTATTTTAATTTTCTATTTTAATTATTTTACTACTTTATAATAATAAGGTTTAAAAAAAATAAAACTTTTATTAAAAATAATATAAATTTAGAATAATATATTCTCTAAGCGAGTATTTAATATAAGTAAGTATCTAAATAAATTAAAATTTTATTAAAAGTAATATTATATATAATAGAGTATAATGCGCATATATAGTTATTAAATATTATAATAGTATAATCTATTTAAAATCTACTTCTATAGCTTACTTATAAATATATATTATACTTAACTTTACTATAACGTTTATAGTACTATTAAATTAATATACCCTCCTTAGTACGTATTCTTTGTTTTTTTTTTTTTTAATTACTACGCGCTCTAAACTCCTTTAAAGTAGTTAGCTATTAATCTTTTTTAGCTATAAGGACTTTTCTATACTATATCTATTTGCTTTTATATAATATATATTGTATGGTAGCCTTATTAGTAGTTTAAAATTTTATATTATACTTAATTATTAATACTAGAGTATACTCTATTATTTTAGTACTTTTAATAAATTTTTAACCGCCTTAACTATTAAAGTTAAAATATTATTTATATATATTTAGATTCTTTATTATACTAGTATTAATTATAACCCTAATTTTAAAATATTACTTAGTATTTGCTACTTCTATATATTATTACGTATAGTATATAATAATAATTTATATAAGTAAATATTAAGTTTTAATATTACTATATTTTGATTAAGGAGAACTAAACTAGAGCTTTTAAAACTTTTAAAAATATTCTCTTTTATTATTATAGCCTTAAACGCGCTAATAAAATATAAAAAAAATATTTAATTGTAGTAATATATATAATATAATTATATATTAAATGCTTAGCTTAGCGTCTATACCCCTTTTTTAAAGATATAAAATAACTTATATTAAGTAGCTATAGGAGGTGCGATAAATATAAAAGTATATAAATAGTAATAATTTTATTATTTTTATAGTACTACTAAAATTTTCGTAAGTTATAGCTTTTATAATTATTAATAATAAGTAAATATACTATACTAATAAGACACCTCTTTATATACTTATTAAAGTGCTTTAGCTATTAAAAACTAAATTTATTTATTATTTAGGTCTTCTCGGAGAGCGTAATACCCTAATTATAAAATAAATTTTTTTTATTATACTAGGCAAAGAGGTAGTACTTATCTTTTTTTTTAAAAAAAAAAAAAAAGTCTTTATATTAAGACTACCTAATTATTTAAGAAAAGTTTTTTATCTCCTAAGCGACCTAACAACCGACTCTTTAAGTAATTAACTAACTAACTAATATAGACTAGTTAAGTAACCTATACTAGAATTTAATTAATTACTTATTTAAGACTAGCGTTCTTTCTATTTAAAATTAGTTTAATACTAATTAGGTTAGGTCATTACGCTAACCTAATTAAGTAATTAAACTAAACCTATTTAGAAAATTAACTAGTCTAATTAAGTAATATTACTAAACCTAATAAGGTTAAGTCTAAAACCTAATAACTAATTAATTAAATAGTAGATTAGAGTAGACGAGAACGAGATTCGAACTCGTAGCCTATAATATTATTATTATAGGTAGCCAGGTGTGTTATCCACTAAGTTATATACCCTATCGCTAGTACTTACCTTAAAAAATAATAAAAAGTAAAAATACTTATTTTATTATATTAATATTTTAGATAACTATAGTTTATTTTTTGTTACTCTACTATATACTCTTTAGTTATTTTTAATATTTAAAGTCTATAACTACTATGTTTATAAATATTATATTTATTATAAACTCTAACTTATTAAAATTATAAATCTATTTATTAAGAATACTATACTTAGCCTTTATATTTTTTATAAACTAAAACTAGTTTTATATATCTATAGTATTTTTATAAAAGGCTCTCTTATAGTTATATTTTTAATTAAACTTGATTTTAAGCTCTAGCCGGCGCCTATTAAAGTTTATAGCTTAGTTAATATTTATAAAGTTATAGTAGTATTTAGCAAGTAAAAAATTAATTATATTTTTTATAGTAATAGGTTAAATTAGAAATTTTTACTTATTTAAATTAAGTATATATTAGATAATTACCTTCTTTTCTATTTTTAGTAACTTTATTAAGTTAGGCGTATAATTACGTTAAAAGCTAATTTTAGAGTATTTTTACTATAATATTTTTTTTAAATACTATAAACAACTGTAGCGTATAAAATTATAAGTATTATGTTTTATTTAAGACCCTAAGGGGAAAGCTAGATTTAAGTGTCTTTATAAAGTAATAAAGTATTAAACTATTAAAATATTAAGTTATACTATAGGCGATAGTATAATTTAGGAGGGTTTTAGTATATTTAAATACTTACTTATATTAAACACTCGCTTATAAAGTACATTAATATAATTTTAGCTTTAACTTTTAACTTAATTATTATACTGTATTTAAGTAGTAGATATACTTTTTACTTTTTTATACTAGTTTTATTATTACTTTTTTATTTTATTATTTTTTAGCTTTAACTATATATAGGGGGGTAACAGCGAAAAAGACCAATCAAAAAAAACTAGTTTTTTAAAATTATATAGTTCTACTAATATTAAATATATTAAATTAAAAATAATATTATTATATAAAAAGAGTTAAAAAGAAGTATATAATGAAGCCTAATTAAGTTTAGCGTATTTATAGCCTTAGTAATATAGTTTTAAACTTAGAAGATTTTTTAGTCTTAATTTTACCTATTTATAACTTTTTAACTAACCTATAAAATTAGCTATAAAATATATATATATTACTAATTCCTATCTATTAACTCTACGTAATATTTAAGGTATAGTTACTTATCTAAATATTTAGTATTTTATATTTAACACTTTAAGGCTTAATAAAGAGAATACAGTCCTTTTTCTAAAAAGTTAATACTTAATTTATATTAAAAAATCTAAAATATTAAAACTATAGAGAAATATATAGAAAACTTATTAAAAAGTAAAAGTACGCCTAGACTTCGATCTAGGGGTATAAACGTAGTAAGAGAACTTTATTAAATACTAAACTATATACATAATAATTAAAAGCTAACTTATAAAAGCTAACTTTAAAAAATAATATCTATTTAAACAGCTACTTTATTAAATAATAAGTATATTAGTAGGCTAGTAGTTAGTGTTAAACTAGTAGCCTATATTAGTAGGTACATAGCAGGTACTATAAGGAGTAGGTAATATAATATAATTACCTACGCGTACTATATAAATAGTAGAAAAACTATATAAAAACTCTATAACTTTTTTATTATTAAAGTTACTTATTTACTACATCTAATACTAAAGAGTTTAAATAGTATCTATATTTTACTAATAAAACTAATAAGGCGTTAAAAGATAAAATATAAGTAAGCCCTCTATACGACCTCTATATAGCTATAAATAAATACTTATACTTCTACGCTTTATAAATTACTAAATTAAAAATTAAAAATATTAAATTATATAAAAGTAATTTTATCTAATCTAAATAGCGTATATACTTCCTCTAGATAAGTATAGTAGCTCTTACTATATTTAAAATTAATATTATTATTTAGATATATAGTAACACGGCCGTCTATAAGTAGTATATATTTTACATAGATATCTTTACTATCTTATATAATACTATTAATAGGTTACTTTAAAAATATACTATAATTATTACTAAAAGTATAAAAGAGTTAGTAGTATACTATAAAAATAAGATCTATAACTTTAAGCCGTAGCTAAAGAAGGTACAAAGTATATACTTATATATATATAAAAAAAGAGATAACTAAATAAAAATAAAAGCGTAAAAAAGTTACTAAGCGCAGGTATTTACAGTAAAAACGGAGATAAAAATAAATAAAAGTAGTAGTATATAATATTTTAGATTATCTAAAGAGACTTAAATTAGTTATTAATATTTTAAAAATTATTTTTATAAAGGGAGAGTTAACAGTTAGTAAAAAGATTATTATTATTAAGTTATTAAGTATTAGAGAAAGCTGCCGGTAATAGTAGTAGAAAAATTTTATATTAAAGACCTTAGCGCTTTAGGAGGTATAATATTATAAAATTAAATTAAATTATATTAAATAGAAACTATTAAAGTAATAGTAAACTCTATATATTAATTCTAGTAAATGTGACGCAGTTTTACACTTAGGTTATTTAAGTAAAGTAGTTTTTCGCCTCCTACTTAGGAGGGATAGGAAACTTATAAATAGTATAATCTTATATATTATAATTATATTAAATTAGTAATACTCTAAAAAGTTTTTAAGTTTATATTAAAATATTATCTTATAACTTTTTATAAAGTAAAAATAATAATATAAATATTACTTATAATTTTACGTTACATACAGTACTAAATCTTTATATATATTTATATATTAATTAAATAACTAGTGTGGCTGTAGTGGCTCGGGGCGACTAAAAGAGGTTTTAAAAAAGAAGAAGTATATATATATCTTTATACGTAATGTGTTAAATAAGTACTAAACCTTTAATATTATACTATTACCTAAATAGGTTACACTAATTTTAAGTATATATTATCTAAGAACAATAATATATTATTACGCTTAAATTACCTCTAGAATATTTAAAATTTTAGTTATAATTATAATAAAGGTATATATATACTCCTCCTTTTTTAAAAACCCTTTTAATTACCCCGAGCCACTACAGCCACACTATTTATTCAATTAATATATAAATATACTTATAATTATATAAAATATAAATTACGTAATATATATTAAAGTACTTTTAGAATTTTCCTATTTTTTTATTTTAATACAATATCTAATAATTCTAATAAAATATAATTAATTTATACTATAAATTCTTTTATAAATTATACATAATTTTTAGTAATATATATATATTTTATAGCTAATTTTATATATTAGTTAAAAAGTTATAAATAGGTAAATATAAGACTAAAAAAACTTCTAAGTTTAAGCCTATATTACTAAGGCTATAAATACGCTAAACCTAATTAGGCTTTATTATATACCTCTTTTTAGCTCTTTTTATATAATAATATTATTTTTAATTTAATATATTTAATATTAGTAGAACTATATAACTTTAAAAAACTAGTTTTTTTCGATTAGTCTTTTTCGCTGTTACCCCCCTGTATATATTTTACTCTATATTTTTTTATATTATTAAAGTAATATTTGTACTAATACCTAGTAATAAAATAGTTAAATATTATTTAAATTAAGTTAAAAGTATTGTTATTACTAAAGCTTATTTACTTTATATAATTACTATAGTTAGTATTTTTTTAAAATAAGCTATAACTTTATTTTTTTATTGTTTTTCTTTAACTAAAACCTATATATGTTTAATTTTATAATTCTTTTCCTAAAAGTAATAGTAATAGTGATAATAGTTATAGTAATAATTACTATAAATAGAAGTAAAGTATTAAAAATAATTTAAATTATATATAGTATCTTTAGTTTTAGTATTTTACTAGTTAGCTATTTAATAGTATACTATACTAATACTCTATAAAGCTATTATATGTATATATTTCTAAAATATATTATAACCTAATATTTTTTATTTTTTTTTTTTACTAAAAACTATATATACTTTACTTTATATTTGTCTCCTAAAGTAGTAATAATAATAATAGTAATTATAGTTTTAGTAAACTATTACTATAATAAGAGTATACGTGAAATATTAAAAATAATATAAATAAAATTTAGTAGTTTTTAATTTTATTAGTTAATAAGTTAGTTTTAGTCTTATAAAGCTACCTACGTTAATTTTTATTTTAAAATATCTTATAACTTTATTTTTACCTATTTTTCTAACTTACTTAATAAATTTATAGTAGTATATATACTATTTTATCTATATTATATAAAAAAAACTTTTTAATATACTTTTTATTATATATTTAGCTATCTAATATTAGTATTTACCTAACTACGAAATTTTTACTAACTCTTACTTTGCTTTTTAGGCTAATTTTAACTTTCTACCTATAATACTATATTACTTAATATTTTTATTAATACAGAAAGTAATATAACTAAGGTTAGCTAAATAATTAAGTAATATATATAAGTAAAATAAAATTAATATATTACTATAGGCCTCTTCTATATCTCTATATAAGTTCTTGTTTCTTATATTACAGGGGGATAATATTAGGAAAGGGTTAATTGAAAAAGTTACTATTTTTAAAAATTTATATAAAATTAATTACTAAGCCTAAAAATACGTAAATTATAGCGTTTTACACAGAAACTTAAGGCAATTATTATAAGAATTTTAGTTACGGCTGTGTAACTCTACATAATAAATTAAAATTACCTAAATATAAAAATTCTTTTAATCCCTTATTTAGATTCCTATAACTTTATAGTTAGTAAATATATTTTACTAAAATTTTAAATATACTATTTTAGGACTCGTATATGTCACGTAACCTAAATTTTGATAAATATTTATTATATAATAATAAATTTATATAATAAGTAAAAATTTAGCTCTTACTTATATAATCACTAATTACGTTGTATATTATTAATATTATAGTATATTATAATATCTTTTAACTTATATAAACTTAAACTCCTATTGCCTTAAAATAGTGCCAAATTTTTTAAAACCTAAATCTAAAGTTAAATTACTTTTAAAAGTAAATAATTCTCCTGCTTTAATTATTACTACTTTAAATAAATTAAAAACTTATATATATCACGCTATACAACCTATAAAAATTAAAAATAAATAAAAAATAATAATTATAATATAAAAAAAGTTTATACTAGGAGTATAAAAAAGTTAACTAAAAAGAATAAAAAAGTTATTAATAGAGACTTAACTAGAAGCCCTAAAAAGCAAAATAAAAAATACTATTACAAAAAAATCAAAATATTATAAAAAGATAATTTTAAAGAGTTTTAAAAGAGGAGGGCTATATAATTAATATAAGTAAAAAAAAACTAATAATAAAGAAAGAAAACGATAAAAAAAGATTATTATTCGCTAAATAAAATATAAATATAAAAAAAAATAATATTTTCTAATAAGTTAGTAATACATAGGGGTAAGATTAGAAAGAATTATTATAGAGAAAGGGATAATAATAGAGTTAAAAAAGAACTAGCTGTTAGCTAATTATAAAGTAAGTTATTTTAATATTTTAATATATTAAATTATACTATATTTTATATATTTTTAAGCTCTAGTTTTATTTTTTACATATTAATTATATAAATTATTTTATAAGTAACAATTTAATATTTGAAGTTTAGGGTGCTATTTAAATAGGAGGTATAAGTAATTTAGTATTTATTAAAACACCTAATTCTTCTATTTTTTATACTTGTAAAGACTATATTAATAAAATTTTTATACTCGAAGTTAAACCGAATATGAAAAGGGATTAGTTTTATTAATTTTTTTTACCTCTTTAATTATTAATATAATAATAATATATATATATATATTACTATATTATATTATAATTATAATTAATATATTAATATTATTCTAGGTTAGTAATTTTAATAATATAACGCCTCTATTTACAAAACAATATACGTTTTAAACTAGTTTAAAAATAATAAAATTAATCTTTATTCTTACCTAGCCTATAGTCCAGATTTAGCCCCTATAGAAAATATATAGGGCTATTTAAAATCTAGGCTAAATAATAATAAAAAGACTAATTTTAGTATAGGATTAAGTTTAAAAAGTATGGAGGCCTTTATATAAGCTATTATAGAGAAGAGGTGGCGTCTTTATAGCTTTATATTATAAATAATAATTATTACTTTATATTTAACTATTAAGTTAATCTTTTACCGGGTATAAATAGTATTAAAGAGCTACTATCTATATATTTATAGTCTATAGTCCTCTAAATTCTTTGCCTATATTTTACTAATATATAAACGCCTACTAATACTTAGGCGTATACGCTTACGTAACCTAAATATATATTTATCTATCTTTTTCTCTTTTTAACGCGTAGTAGCTACTATACCTACTAACTTAGTAGCTATTACTACGTTAAGTATCTTTTATAACTATACCTCGTCTATTATCTCTAGTATAAAGTTAATCTTTTATTCTTTTTCTATTACTTCTTTTTTAGTTAACTTTAATATAAGCTATTACAGCTTATTACTTTATAGTATAGCTAAGTTAGTATTATTTTTATCTATATTATATAGTATCTAGATATACTATATTAGTAAATATAATTTAATACCTTTCCTTACTATAATTACTATTTTATATTTATTTCCCTTAGCTCTAGTAAGTAGGCAGTAGGTAGTATTATAGTATTTCCTTCTTAGCACGTTAAAGGCTCTTATATATACTAGTATATTTAATAATAAATACTTTATAGCTGCCTCTATAGCTTATACGTATAGATTATTATTAAGTATACCTTTATAAATAGGTATATAAGGCTTAGTTATTATAGTTTTATTAAGAGTAATTATAATACGCGAAGTTACTATTAGTATATCTATAAATATTAGTTAACTATACCCTATAAACTATACTACTAAAAACGAATACTACTTAGATCCTATTATATAACTTTAATAATAATAATAATATAGTAAAGTAGGCGTATTATAGTATAGTAATACTATAGTAGTCTAGCCTAAAGAAAAAAAAAGGAAAAGAGGTAATAGTAGCCTAATACTACTAGTATACTAAACTTATACGCTAAGCTATACGCTAAACTATATATTAAGTTATACGCTAAGACTATAAGTTTAAATCCTATACTAACTAAACTAAAAATATTTTTTATAGTTTTTTATATACTTATTTTTATAACTATATCTAGGGGAATAACTTTTTTTAGCATATACCTTTTTTAAACTAGTATCTCGACGCTATACTTTACCTCTTTTTATAAAATAGAGAAGTAGAATAATATACCCTAAAAAGTTATTAATAATTATATTTTATCTATTCCTAACCGTTATAAGGCGGTTATAAAAGCTAAAGACTTTTATACTAAATACTAGTAATTTATTATTTACCAGTTTATTTATAAAAATTTAAAAAAATAACTTTTATATATAATTATCTAAGTAATATATAAATATATAAATATATATTATATACTTATATATTATAGATACTCTTATAATATTTATAAAAACTAGTTAATTTTATAAGTTAAATAAAAGGTTATATTCTAAAATAAGTTCTTATAATTTTACTATATTTACTAAATTATTTTTACCCCTTAGGGGCCTACTAAGCAGCCGCCGAGAGGATAAATAGAATATACTAGTTTTTCTCTTTAAATTGGTATTTTCTTTATATTTTTAGGCCTTATAACTAAAAAGTTATATTATTTTAAAAAAGGTAACTTTTTGGATTAACCCTTTCCCAATGTCACCCCCCTGTATATGCCTCTTTAATATACCTATAAATTACTAGCCCAGCCTTTAAGCAAAGCTTTATTAGGCTAGGAAAGATATAAAAGAGAAGTTTATAGAAGTAGGTATTCGATTCTATTATAGTGAGATAACTGTATGATAACATGTTTACGCCATATGTATTTGCTCCTTAAGACGCGCCTTTAGTGCTAGCATAATCGTTTCTAGAGTCCTGCTCCTCCTCTATGAATATCGAAACCTTTTAGTCTTCTAATAGCCGTAAAGGACAAACGCTACAGTTGACGAAGTCTTCCAATCTAAGCAGCGAAGATAATTCTGAGAATCTTCGACTCCTCACTCCGCCCTTCAGTCCAATCAACTTTCTCAAATCCAGCAAGTTCGAGCGTCGTCTTCCATTGCTCCACATCCATGATAGCATGGTCTCGACCATCATCGTGGACCCACCAACCGTCAAGTTGTCCAAAAATAACATCAAGCATATAAAGCTGGTGTGTGTATTCGATGAGAGTGAAGAATCCACCAGGCCGCAGCATCTGGCGAATGTTGCTTGCGCTACTACAAGCATTCGGGGTCGCATGTACGGTATTCGTGGCAATGATCATATCGAATTGATGCTCTAGGTCAGGCCCAGGAGTCTCCGTAACGTCGAGAGTACGATATGAGACGAACTTATGCTGGCTCATTTTGGCCTTGGCCGCCGATACAAAGGAAGAAGAAATGTCTGAGAACGTGTATTCGGCAGGAATTCCCAGCTTCGCAAATGCGTTTACAGCATGGAGAGAAGTCCCGCAAGTACCTCCACCAACCTCAAGGACGCGGATGGGTTGTTGAAAAGCTTGCGAGCCGAAGCATGTCTCGATAAATTTGCCGAGCTGCTGTGAGACCGAGGACTGTATTGGGGCGATGAGATACTGGTCTGCCATCAATTTACGCTTTTCCGGACTGCCAAATAGAAGCGGCACTGGATTTAAATTGCCAGAGAGGCACTCATCCAACTTTGAGCCCACAGTATGCAGCAACTTATGCTCTGGTGCAAATTGCGGGAAGCTGGCAAGTATCTGGTCGAATTGCTCGGAAGACGAAGGCTGAAAAGAGACGACCTTGTTGGTGCGCACCCAAACACCGCCGATAGCTTCCGTGACAAGACCGTCGTCGCGAAGAGCGCGCATCAACTGACGAATGAGCTTCTTGTTTTTGGGTGACTGGGGAACATTCCGAATTTCTTTGCCCGCTTCAATCCTAGATAGGTCGCACCCAAGCTTTGCGAATGCCTCGGTGATATAGGCTACAATCAGACTGGCTTGGGATGGGTATACCTTGGACCAGAATTCGTCGCATCCTGTTGCCCTCGCAAATACGTCGAAATCCTTGCGTATAGTATGGAAGGCCTGGAATGCATTCCATGACCCATGCACCGGCCGTGTTGGCAAGGGCAATGGACTCGCCGTCCTTGAGACTTCTTCGTTGCTTGTAGGTTCAGTGTCAGGCGGAGTCCTCAAGTTAGCCTCATCGTCGTATGCATAGTCGGTAGTTTTATCAGCTATCAATCTACACAGAGAGGCTACATCATCGGCAGCTGCAAATTCTGCTGTGTCGATGTTGACAGAGAAAAACCTGTTGATTTCTTCCGCGACCTCTATGGCCATCAATGAGTCAATGCCGAGGTCTGGTATGAGAACATCGCTACGAAGTGCATTCGCATCTACATCAGCGACGCGGGCAAGTAGATCGAATAGCGTTTGAGTGAGGTCTGGTAATCCGGCTGACTGTGAAGAGTCACAGTTGTCAAAAGGCTGCGCTGGATGCTGCGTTTGTTGATCAGCAGAGGCGTCGGCACGCTCCAGGGCTTCCGGCGGAGCTGAGTATGAGCTCACAGTCAATTGAGGGGGTGCAACGGTATTGCCAAGCGCTTTTCGGAGCGATTCAGGCTTTACCTTGGTGAACTTGACATCTAGGATGGTCGCAAATAGCTGTTCATTCTGCAAGTCAAAGACGAAGATATCGCAGGTCGTGTTTAGGTCTTGTGGCTGGCTGAATTTCACGTAGGCCGCACAATAAGTGCTTCCATCTACCGAAAAGCCGAGTGAGTTCTTGAACCGCGCGGATCCTATAGCCGTATTGATATACATCTCTTCATCTTCACTGTCTCGTAAGCTGTTCAGGCAGACCAGAGCGACTTGAGCAAAATCCTCTATAGCTACGAACGAGCTATCAGATGATAACATCAGATAAGCGGTGGCTTCATCTCCTTTAGCCGACACTTCTTTGATCCTCTGTTCGCGTTTTGGTATTTGGAACAAGGGAACAAGACTCTGGTATACGGCCTTTCCCTTGACTGAATCGGCCTCTGCGTCGGTCGTCAGACCTTTGATGTGGGTAGTGATTAGGAGACTTTGGAAATGAGTGAAGCCCTGTTCATGTCCCTCATTGCCTGCGGAAACAAGGATGGTCCCGCAAACGTAGGTGTATGTCGAGGAAGGGGCATCTGTGAACGTGAATGTCCATGATCGTGGCTCATTGGCACGAGCGATTGTCAGCGCGAGTCCGTTCTCGTGTTTGGCTGGTACCGGTCTTTGTATTGTCAGATCCTGTACATTATAGACATCTGTCTTCCGCGTCGAGGCATCTTGGACTGTGTGGATCGCTTTGTAGGCCAAGTCTAGTAGCGAAGATAGCGGACAGATGGACTGTCCAAGAATCCGGTGTTCCGAACACATAGTTTGCCACATTTCAAACTCAGTGTTGATTTGAAATGAGGCCCTGTTTTTCGTCTGCCGCACTAGTCTTAGCAGCGTTGTCTGCGCTGGGATTGGACGTTGGGCCTCGATTGCGGGTGGACTCAACTCTTTCCATTCGAGCCAGTGACGCGATTTGTCAAATTGATATGGAGGAAGATTCAGCACGCCATATTGATGCTGCTGACTCTGGTGGAAGGGCCAGAATTGAATGCGTAACCCTAATTTCCAAAGATTGGCTGTGACTTCGGCCAGTGGCTTTAATGATGGTCCGAAGTCTGAACTGATGGCATGGAAACTATGAGAAGATGCGCGCTTCCCAAGAGCTCGTCTGAGCATAGGAATGCCGGACTCCGAGCCTACATCAAGCCACACGCATGGACCGAGTTGATCCGATATCCTCTCTACTGCCTGGGTGAAGTATACTGGATCCCTAGTGTGCGATGCAACAAGAGCCGGTGTTACCCTCGGCCAGCTGTGGTTCCTGGAGCAGGTCTCTAGGGGAATTTCTGCGCTTTTGAAATCTAGTTGCTCCGCAGTTTCTCGTAAAGGCCCAATCAAGGATTCTGATAACGCGGAGTGGAAAGCATTCGTAACTTCTAACCGTTTCCATCGGAGCCGATCTGGTGAAGACTTCAACAGAGTCTCCAAAGCATCCACGGACGAGGTACTGCCTGCAAGAACGAAACTTTGTGGCCCGTTATGGCAAGCGATTTCAAGACTAAGATGAGCATACTCTGTCAAGAGATTTGACACCGTGACAAAGTCCGCTTCAATCGCGATCATCGATCCAGAATCGTCTCCCCAATGGTCTCTCACAAGGTGAGCACGTGTAGTGATCAGTCGAAGGCTGTCAAAGAGCGATAGAACTCCGGATACACATAGGGTTGTAAGTTGACCGAAACTGTGTCCAATTAACCGAGCAGGTTTTAGCCCGCAGTCCAACCATGCCATAGCGCTCGCATACTGTGCGCTAAATAGTATTGAGTGGAGCATAACCACATCATCATGCGGCCCTCGTTCGAATATGGCTGGCAAAATGCTTGGAAGCCCAAGAGCTTGTAGTGTTGTGTCACAATTCTGGAGGTGTTTGCGAAATATTGCAGAGGATTCGTATAAAGCTCGGGGAACGCTAGCCATATTACCGGTTTGCCCCCCAAAGAGCAATATCACCGGTCGTTGCGCCCTCTCTTCTTTCGGAGGCTCTTTAGACGTTGTCGAGATGCATAGATCCCTAAGATCTTGGAGTGATGAAACTGTTGTACATATGGAGTAGGGAAGGCTAGGATTTCTTCGGCGGGACAAATGATACGCAATGTCCGCGGTCAGATCGTTTGTGGAAAAGGCCGATTGATCTATATAGTCCAGTAACGCGGAACAATACGCTACCAGGCTTGATGAGCTGAAAGCTGAAATGGAAACTGGATAACTCGCGTTTGGAGGCAAACTTGCGGGGCCCTTTCCAAGTGATGAGCTAGGATTTGGCCGTTGAGTAACAACCATAACTGCGTTAGTTCCTGAAGCTCCGTAATTGTTCACGCATGCGGCCTTAAACTCCGCGGTCCATGGAACATTCTTCGTGGGTATCTCTATTCCGTCTGGTTCCAAAGGATCGATAGCTGGGTTGAGCTTGTTGAATAACGCCTGTTGCGGGATTACTCCCTTTTCCATCATCAACAGGACCTTGATTAATCCAGAAACTCCCGAGCTAGCTTCAGTATGTCCTATATTACTCTTCAGAGATCCTAGATACGTCTTCTCATTGTGCTGGCGAGATTGAGAGCCGAATACGTTTCGGATACTGTTGGCTTCTATAGGGTCTCCGACGGGGGTCCCAGTACCGTGAGCCTCAACATAAGAGATCTCCTGAGCATCTAAACACGCTGCTTGCAATGCTTTACGGTAAAGGTTCATCTGAGAGGGCCCGTGAGGGACTGTAATGGAGGTTTTGTTCGCATTCTGACCAACGGACGTAGATGCGATAACTCCTTTGATCAGATCGCCGTCTCGGAGGGCCGCGGAAAGTTTCTTGAGCATTACGATGGCCACGCCTTCGCCTCGGCAATAACCGTCAGCTGCAGCATCAAACGATTTTGATGCTCCTGTGAAACTGATGAAGTGACCGCCGGCAAGGTTCTGAAAAGTATCGGGGCTAACAAAGACATTTACACCTCCGGCTATTGCCTCGCTGCATTCTCCAGTGGTAATTGCTCGGCACGCCTGGTGAATTGCGGTGCCCGATGCTGCACAAGCCGCGTCGCACATGATAGCAGGACCCGTCCAACCAAAATGGTGGCACACTTTACCCGCAACGAATGGCCGAATTGATCCGGTTAACGAGAACGCAGATGGAGGATGAGTAGCTACGTTTTCATGATACTCATTCGTGCATATACCCAGGTAGCATCCAATGTTTTGACTCGTCTCTAGATTATCGCGATTAAAGTATCCGGCTGACTCTAGCGCCTGATATGTAACTTGGAGTGCCAGTCTCTGCTGCGGGTCCATGAACAATGCCTCACGGCTCGAGACATTGAAGAACTTATGGTCGAAAGCGTCTACATCCTCGAACGCATTACTCTTGAAACTCTTTGGATATGACCTTCGTTCGAATCGAGAGTCTGGGAATCGATCCTCTGGGAGGTCCCGACACATGGCTGTTCCCGTCTCTAGAACCTTCCATAGTTGTTCCAAGGAGTCCGCCCCAGCAAATTTGCATGCTACGCCTATCACGGCGACGGCTGAATCAGAGTATGGTAGAGTCCAAGAGCTATCCGGTGTTGAAGAGCCTCCTTGTGGCGGAGTATTCTGGTAGCTCTCTCTGTGTTCCTGGGCCGTTGTATAGGCCTCTAAGACATCAGCCGTCCCGACATTAAAGCCCAGGGTTTGTGCCAGTTTAGCCGAGCCCACGTTTTCGCCGACTAAGAACACAAATGGCGCTGGACCGAGTCCTGAGCTTGCCAGGAGCTGTGGGAGAGTCGAAGCCCAATCCTGCGGAAGGGTCAAGATTGACGCAAGAATGGGTCGCAATGCATGATGTGAGACTAGTTTTAGATCTGACTGGCATCTCGCGAGTTGGAGTATCTTTTCAAGTGCCCAGGACATCTTGGAACAGTGAAATCGACCGAACAAGTTGAATGGTTTAACTTTGGAGCCTTTCGCGTTGAGCTTTTGCATTAAAGCCGAGGCTTGCGCATTCCCTACAGTGATTATGATTTTCGATTTTTGAAGGACGGAAATGTAAGCCTAACATAGCGGTCAGCGTTCTCCACTATTTCCACGAGACAAGGCGCCCTCACTGTATCGAGTTCATCGATGATATCTCGAATTTGTCGTAGTTCGTCCGAGTCATCGCAGCAAGTAACCGCCAGGCACCTAGCCTCATTCACATCGCCTGCGAGGCGCTGATCAATGTCGACGTAGGCGCCGATGCAAAATGCCAGTCTCACGGCAATAGATGATAGTCTGGCTAGTCTTTCACCACCTAATGATAATCTTGCAGCTGTCGCAGCCAGCTTCCCAATGCAAAGGCCCTCAAACATTGTCTCTGGACGAAGCGAAATCTGAGGTTGAGTGGAGGGATTGCCATTCAAGTGTTGCACAAGGAGCAGGACTTGATCTATCACAGTGAGAGAAGCTGCAATGGCATTTGAGTGACAGTCTAGAAGCTTTAGCGCTGCCGTATCATTGCCCTTCAACCATTCGGACAACAGTGAAGACTTTATCCCAGCTCCAATCGATCCCAGTTCTGGATCTGAAGCTTCCAGTCGTTTTCCAAAGCCCTCAAAGTGGAGGAGAGCATCGTAAAGGTCCCTTAATAGGTGGTTTGAGGAGAGAACCTCACGGATTCGACTGAGCCTATCAGCCTTGAGGTCGACCAGTTGTGGTCCAAACAGAATAGCGGAACAAGTTTTGGGAGATGACATGACGACGAATGCAAGCGCCTATTGCCGAAATTCTTGTCAAACTTGAGTCTATTACAATATTCAACAAAGAATGTGTAGATATACTAACGCGGTCCAGAGTAAAGTCCAGCGAAAACGGGTATGAGCAATTACAGGGATCCTTGCCTTAGGGCCGATAAGTAGCAGATCTATTCCCTTAAACATTCGGTCACCGACGGTTATGTAGATCACACGGGTATTTAGCCTCGTCCGTTGGACTGTTTCGTGTGTCTGCTCGTAGAATGATACCCGACGTATACACTCGGACGATGTAAGCACGCTGCAGTAGGAAGGCGACGCGTGTATCATGCAATGACAGAAACATGAAACGGCCAAAAGTTGCCTTCTTACCGCTTACACCGCTATTTAGAGTGACCGACCGCTTGGTGGTGCTTTCTTTGTTCACCCCTGCTCCTGCAAGACAGCATCTATTGGTGGCCTAGTTGGTGGCCTAGTTGGTGGCACAGCTGGTGGCATAGTTGGTAGCATAGTTGGTAGCATACCGCATAATCTCTTATAAGACACCTATGCTAGGCTCTAATAGGCAGGTTGGTCCTCCAATGAGGATGGGCAGAGTTTTATTAAGGTAAGGCTCTACTGTTAAGCGCTTAGTTACTAATGTTTTAGCGTACGATTATCGATTTTCTAGCCCCACCGCCTATCCTTATTAGAGGACCAACCTGCCTATTAGAGCCTAGCATAGGTGTCTTATAAGAGATTATGCGGTAGTTGGTGGCCTAGTTGGTGGCCTAGTTGGTGGCCTAGTTGGTGGCCCAGTTGGTGGCCGAATTGGTGGCCGACTTTAGTGCTTAACCGGTTTCCTGGTGTACCGAGAATCTGTCGGAACTAAAAAAGTTGTGTAGACATACTAGTTGTACTAAGTTTTATATTATAAATTTATATTACGCAGCTACGTAAAATAGTATAAAAAATTTTAAATAATATAAAAAAGCTTAATTTTTATATTTTATATATATATAAGTTACTAAGACTTTTCTTTAATATTATAATTATAATTAGACTAGTTTAGTAGTCTACTATAAGTATTTTAATATAGTATTCTACTAGTCTTTTATTATATTATATTATTACTAGTAATCTTTATTAAATAGATTATTACTAATATTTTCCTTTTACCTCTAGTAATTAGAATATTTTATTAGAGCTAAGTTATCCTTAAGTATATTCTATACTTTATAAAAGCTTAGTAATAATAATAATAATAGTAGTAGTAGTAGTAGTAGTAGTAGTAGTAGTAAAGTTAGTATAAAGCCCTTTAAAAAGTTTTTATTTAGCTTTTTATTTAGCTTTCTATTATTAGGGCGTTAGTCTAGATTAAATTAGAAAACTACTACTTTATATAAAGTAGACTAATTATATTATATTAATAGTAATTTATTTATTCTTTACCTATAATTAACTTTATTACTATACTATTTACTATACTATATTACTTTAGTCTACTTTACTTTATTTCTAATATTTAAATTACACTTTATCCTAAAAAGTAGTCTAGTTACGGTTTCTAATTTTATAAGCATTATTTTATCTCTTTAAGCCTAATATACGCTAGCTAAGGGCTTTATTAATAAATTTATTTTATAAATAGAGACAATAGATTACTTAATACTTTATATAAAATAAACTAATTTATAAAAAAGTAAATTATTATAAAATAAATTAAAAGATAGTAATAAGCTATAGGCTGTATAAAATTAGAATACTCTTTATTATATAGAACGATAAGACGACTAGTTAGTCTAAAGTAAAATAACTTTATTTACTATAGCTAAGGAGCTAGTAGAATTCTATAAATAGGCCTAAGAAGCCTATAACTATAAGGAACTAAAGCGCTTACGTGCTACTAGAATATAATATAATTTTAGCAACTTAATAGTTTCCTATATAATTAGGTTAATTTTAGAATTAACTCTATGTCTTTAACTAGCACTAGCTATTATATAACTTCTTTATTTAAAGCTACTATACTTTTATATAAAAAATTATATAGATTATAATAAATAAAAGCGTAATTATAAGAATTACTTTATTTAAGCGCCGCTAAACTTTATTATAAAAAAATAAAAAGTTAATTTTAATATATAATATATCTTTAAAATACTAAAAGATTTTTAAAAAATCTACTATAATAGTAAAGTCCGTAAAGACCCCTTATAAAGGCTAACTTAGATTAATTTAAAAATAAAAATACTAGATACGCTTAATACTTTAGCTAAATACTAATAAAGTACTTATAAAGTATTAAAGTGCTATAAATAGTACTAAAATAAAACTTTAACTAATTTTTTAAACTATATACGTTCGCTTTAGAAAACGTTTAAACTAATTATAAATTTTAACTTATAAGCTATAAAATATATAATAGATTTTTTAGAAGTAATATAAAAAAAATTTATACTTTATTCTTTATAAACGCTATAGTATAATTTCTATAATTAGAAAATAAGCTAATATTATCTATTATTAATTAGGCTTAAATAAAGAGTGCCTAAAGTTAAAATAAAAAGATAAAAAATACTAGTGTAGATCTAGTAGATCTAAAAAAGACGGGAAAATCTTAAAAAAAGCTAAAAGGAGGTAACGTAGCCTAAATTAGCACGCGAAAAATGCTAAGGGAAATACTTTACAAAAATAAAACTTAACTTATTTTAAGTATAAGAAAGTAAGCTATATAGTACTAAATTATTAAAGAGCTAATACTAAAGCGACTCCTAATAATTAATTAGGAAGAGCTAAGAGGTAAAAGAGTTAAGTCCTTATCTTACTACTTATATAAAGTTTTAAAAGAAGAATAAAAAGTTAAGTAAGCTATATAATATATTATATCCTAAACTAATTTAACTATAAATTATTTAAGCTATTATTAATACTTTTTAATATAAAGTTCTAGTTAATAATATATTTTAGCTATATTTCCTTTTAGGTATATTAGTAAAGAAGTAGGGACTATGTATAGCTCTACTACTTAAGCTAATAATAAAAACTACTAGTGGCTCTAAAATAATAATATATAGTACTATAGTAGGTAATATAATTATTACTAATTCGAACAATAAAATATAAAACTGTAAAGTTATATTTATTATTATAAAACTAAAATAATATTTAATATACTTAGGCCTACTATAAATTATAAAGTATAATTTAAAGTTAAATTTCCTTAGCTAACGAATACTTTTTTAGGAGACTTAAGATATTAAACCTTAGAGATTTACTAAGATAGCTACTAAAAACGCTAAATAATTTAAATATACTATATATAGTCTAAAAGTAGATATATATATATATATTATTAACTTTATAAGTTAAATAATACTAATTAAAAATATTAGAGCTAGTATTCCTACTTAATATACTAAGTTTAAGAATTTAAGCTTAGAAAACTAAGTAAGTATCCTCTTTAAGTATAGGCCTTAGAATTTAGTAATAAACCTCTTACTAAAAACGTAGCCCCTCTATTAGTTATTATATAACTTATTAGCTATAGAGCTATAAATACTTTATAATTATATTACGGAATATTTATAGCATAAATAGATAAAATAATTATAGGGGAGTAAAAAAAAGGACTAATTAAAAAGATTAGTTTTTAAAGTTATATAGTTTTATTAATAGTATATAAATAAAATTAGAAGTTTTATTTTCTTATAAAAATAGTTAGAAATAGATATATAATAAAGCCTAATTAGGCTTAGCGTATTTACAGTCTTAGTCATATAGTCTTAAATCTAGAAATTTTTTTTCTTAAGTTTGTAGCTTTATAACTTTTTAACTAGCGTATAAATTAGCTATAAAATATATATATATTACTAATATTAATTTGAAACTTATGTAATAATATATACTATAAATTAATAATATTTTATAAAGATTATTTTATATTTAATTAAATTTAAAAAATCGTACATATTTTAAAAACGGATTATATATATTACGTAATTAGTATTTTATACATTTATAAATATATTTATAAATATTTTAGCAGTAATGTAAGCGTTATAACATATTAGTATTATTAAATAATATATACTTAAAATTAGCCTAACCTATTTAGATAATAGTAAAATATTTATATATATTATTTTATATAATAAAAGAAATTTATAAAGATTTAAATTATTATCTTTACTATTTACAAGGTTATAAGACTTTTTCTTAATTAAAATTTAAAAGGTTTTTTTAACTATTACTACGGTAATATAATTATAAATTATAAACTTTTACTATTTTTATAGTAGGTATATCGTTTTACTTATTTTTAAAATTTTAGATTTTTAAAATAAATTAAATAGTAACTTTTTTAAATAATATTAATTTTGTTTAAACGAAGACTTAAAGTTTTAAATTTAGTACACTATATATTTAGATAAGTAATTATATTTTAAACGTTAGTTATAAAAGATATCTAGTTAGTAGTATTATATATATATTTTATAACTAATTCTATACGCTAGTTAAAAAGTTATAAAGCTGTAACCTTAAGGTAAAAAAAGTTCTTAGGTTTAAGACTATATAACTAAGGCTATAAATACGCGAAGCCTAATTAGGCTTTATTATATATTTATTTCTAACTATTTTTATAATAAAATTAAACTTCTAATTTTATTTATATACTATTACTAAAACGATATAACTTTAAAAAACTAATCTTTTTTAATAAGTCTTTTTTTCACCCCCCTGTAAAATCCCTAACTAGGGCCCTAATTCTTTTTATAAAAACAAATTAGAGTCTATAGTTATATATAGATTATTATAGCTTAAATAAAATTACTATTAATAAATTATTACCTATTGCTATTAATTTTAGAGTCTACAAAATATTTAGTAAAAGTTAGATTTTATATAAAACTTAATATATAGAAAGCCTACTATTAAATCTAAATTAAAAAAGGAAACTAATAAAAAACTATATTTAGGACTAAATACGATTACTTTAAATATATAGTTATACTACTTAGTATAATAAACGTACTAGTATAGTTTAGGCAGGGTGGCATAGTAGGCATATACCTAAAAATACTAAAATTTTTTAATTTTTAAGGTCTCTTCTGCGTCTTAGGGGTTTAATTCCTATCCTTATTATAGTATTTTTTAAACGCGCCTACTTTATATAGTAAAGTATAAAATTTTTAAAAGTACAGAATACTACTAAGAAATTAATATAAGACTACAGGAAGCTAATATCCTTATATAAAATACGTTATATCTAAAGCTATAGGTAAAGTATTTAAACTAAAATTACTATCTAAAGTTATATAAGATAAAAATCTATACCTAAATAGGCCTAGCGTAGCGAACTAGTCCTAATTAGATAATAGATTAGTAGTTTAGTATAACTATTTAGTATAATAACCTAGTTAGGAGATTAAAGAGCCGGTTCTAGTTTATTTAGGAGATAAAATACTTTCCTTAAATAGTTAGGTAGCCTTAATATAAAAGGCTTATTTTAAAAAAAAAAAAAAAAAAACTAGTATAGTTCTAGGCTTTTATTAATTTATTATTAGCTAGGTTAATTAGTATTTAATATATCGTCTACTTAAATAATATATTAGTTTTTTCTAATATAAAAAAGGAGTATAAGCGCTACGTAAAAAAAGTACTATAGTAATTACGTAATACTAAGTTTTATTTAAAGCTAAATAAGTATAAATAGTATATTTAGTATATAGAATACCTAAGCTATATAATTTTACTAAAGGGTATTAATATAAATCCTACTTATTTTCAAACTATTTAAAATTTATAATTTTTAAAAACTATATACGATATTTATATATTTATTAAATTTATAAACTATTATTACTAGTTTATAAAAAGGTTTTCTAAAATTATCTTACTATTAACTAAATTAACTTAAAAAAGCCTAAATTTAGCATAGGGCGATTCTACGTAAAAAAGGGAAGAAAGTTAAATATTTAATATTAATAAAAAGAGTAACAAGACTTTTTTAAAACTTAAGAACTCTTTTTTTTAAAATACTAATACTAGCTTACTTTAAGAAAAATAAAAAAAATTAAAATTAAAGTAGACGCTTTAGAAGGAGTAATTTATAATATTTTAAACTAATTAGTCTTATTAGAGACTCGAAAAGTAATAAGTACGCCTAGACAACGATCTAGGGGTATAAACATAGTAAGGGAACTCTGTTAAGTACTAAACCGTGTACGCAATAATTAAAAGCTAAAATAAAAGTTAACTAAGAATAATATCTATTTAAACAGCTGCTTAATTAAATAATAAGTATACTAGTGGGCCTCTTATTAGAGACTAAAAGTAGAGAATAGCGGCTAGTAAACTTCTATTTACTTAAGTTTATCTAATAGGAGTATAATTATAATACTTATAATAAAGAGTTACTTATAATTATAAAAAGTCTAGAATATTAGTATTATTGCCTTAAGAGTCTTTTATTTAATAATTTTACGGACTATAAAAATAAAAAATAGTTTATAAAAATAAAAAATTTTAATTATTATTATGTTTATATATCTTTAGCGCTGTTTAAGTATAATTTTATAATTAATTATTACCTAGAAGTAATTAATTTAGCTAATAGTCTATTATAATAACTAAACTATATTATAAAAGTCTAAGCGCTAGCGCGACGCTATAATAAGAACTTTATTACTTTTATAAGGCTACTATTAAGTAAAATCTTATAATAAAAGTCTATATTAGTAGTAACTATAACTATAAAATCTATACAAAGTTAAATAAAAAACTATAGAATTTAGAAATTCTTTTATAAGTTTTAATAGATAAAAAGAAACGTAATACTAAAACTATAATTTTTAAAAAAGTAATAAATAACAAATATAGACAATTTTACTATTTTTAGTAAATTAAATACTAAAGAGGTCTAAAGTAGCCTAATTTACTTATTATTAGACTTGTATAGTGTGATTACTCTAAAAATAGATAAAAAGAAAGTATAAATATTTTATAAATATTATAATAACTTAATAGTAAACTATTTTAGTATAATAAAAGCTTTAGAGAAAATTTTATATTAATATATTTAGAAGGGTATACGTAACAATATTATAAACTACTATAATAATTATATATATTATTATTAGTTTATTACGATTAAATATTGTCTATATGGCCTTTTTTAACTCCTTTTACTATTAAAAAGTCGTTAATTAGACGTTATAATAAATTTTATTACTAATTTACTACTTAGTAAATACTTTAGTTAAGTTTATAATTCTACTCTTATATTTATATGTTATTTTACTAAAATAGCCTATTATATATTAGTATATTCTAATTAAATAAGTTTTATCTTAGCCTAGGCTTAAATACGCAACGTAAATTAACTTTATAATATTTTTTAATATATTATTTTAAATAGGAGGCCTTTATTAAACTTAAAGTATTAAGATATATTTTACTAGTATTTAAACGCTAAACGCGTTTTTACGTTTATTTACTATTTTTGAACTGATAGCTAAATTAAAAAATATAATTAAATTTTAAAATAGTATTTATACTATTATACTCTAAGGAAAAATAATTAGATATTATAATTTCTTAGTATAGAATTCGTATATTATAATAATATATATATAATAACTTACACTACTCCTTTTTATATATATTATAGATTTAATTTATAAATACTAAATTAATCTACTAAGACTCTAAGTAATAGTAAATTACTTTTAAGAAAAGAAGTTATAGCTAAAGTTATAGTCTTATAGTAAAAATACGAAAATAAAATTAAAATAGTTAATATATACTAGAAAGTATAGGCGGAAAAAAAAATTTTTACTAAATTTAAAAATAAAAAATAAGGTACTTATATTAAATTAGTATATATAGTTAATAAGATTAAAAAAAAAACTAAACTAGAAATATTTTAGACGTAGAACTATTTTAAACTAAATTAGCTTAATAACCTATAAAGTAGATATTTCTAGTGTTAAGAAGATTTATCTAGTTTTTTACGTCTTACTCTTTAAGCTATATTACTAAATAGATACGTTACTATACTATAAAAAACTAATTATAAATACTTTATAAAAATTTAGTAATAATATATATAAAGTAGAGAGGTAATAAAAAGGCGATATAATAAGGAAGGAACGTAGGAATACCTAGTAAAATAAAAAAACTACTGAAAAGAAAAAAAACTTTTAAAAACTAAGTCTAAATATTAGCGTAGAAATCTTTTAAAAATTTTAAAGTCGTAAAAGAATTTTTCTAAAATATAAAAAGAAGTTAAAAGACTCTAAAATAAGCTAAGGGCAAGAACGCCCTCCTAAAAAAAGAAAATATAAATAAATTATAAAGTTTATAAGCTACTTCTACTGTATTATTATTTTAATATAGATTTTTACTAATTTTTTCTATATAGTTTTTTAAGGTATTTAATAGCGCTATTAATATTTATTTTTTCTAAACAGAAACTAGTAAAATAAAAGTTAACTTAGCTAAATTTTAATTAAGATATATATTAGGATAAGTTCTAAATTAGTTTAAAATAGTTTAATTTAGGCTAAAAGAGTATAAATAATAATAAGAGACGTAATTTAAATATAATATAGTATTATTTATACTATAAGACCCTATTAAAGGTGTAAAAAACTAAAAAGGACTTAAAAGGGTAAATTCTGCTATAGTAGAAACGTTATAAAACTATATTATTTTAAACCTTTATAAACTATCCTTAATAAGTCTTAGATAGCCTAATTAATACTAATTAGCACTAATTTAAACCTAATTAAACTAAGAAACTCTAAAGAACTCTAAATTAGCCTACTATTTACTTTTCTTACTTTTTTTTATTATAAAAGCCTTTTAAGTAGTTAAAGTATACTTTTTAGGGTGCGTAGGAGCTCTAGTAGTAGTTTTAGCTATTTTTTTTTTAACTTTTTTATTTAACTTAGCCTAAGTCTTATTTATATTATAGATACTATACTTTTATTATATATAGTTAGTCGTAAAAGTATTAATTTAGTTTAACTTAGGGTACTTACGCGTTTCTTAGGGGTAAGCTCTTTATCTTCTTTTAATTTAGCTTTTAAAGCCTGCTTCGGGGCCTTTATATAGTAAAATATAGCTTTCTTTAATTAATTACGCTTATAAACGTAAACTCTACTTTACGTAAAATTATTAAGTAATATTTTATTTAAATATATTATTATAGAGTTTACGTAAAGCTTATAGGTACTATATAAATTAATTTAGCTTATATTATACTAAATAATACTACTTACTTTTAAATAATAACTAATAAATTACTAGTAAGCTAAATTTCCTTTATACGTGCTATTTTAACTTTTTTTAACTATTTACGTATTATATTATTTAAAATTACTATTTTTTTATTAGAGTTCTTTTTAGGAGAGTAGTAGACTACTTAGAGAATATTATAATAACTTAAAACTTAAAGCGCTTAAAGGCGGCTTTTTATTTATTAAAGGGCTAAGTTTACGCTGGTAAATGGGTCGGGGTTACCTAGTATTAGATTAGGGTTAGGTTAGGGTTGTATAGATAATAGATTAGAGTTAAATTAAAATTATATAAACTAATAGTTAGAGTTAAGTTAAAATTATATAAACTATAGACTAGGGTTAAATTAAAATTATATAGACTAAAGGTTAAAGTTAGATTAAAATTATATAAACTAGGAGTTAGAATTAAGTTAAAATTATTAAAGTTTCTTTCTTAAAAATTACTAAATTAAATATAGTATAAGACTCTAGTTTAATTTATATACTTATAGGAATTAAATTATAATAACTATTAATTACTATTTTTTATAATAGTATATAGACTTTTAACGCTTTTATAGAGAGAAAGGTAATTTATCTTTATAGTTTTTAATACCTTTTATTAAATCTCTATTTATACTATATATATTTTTTATATACTCTTTAATAAGCTTCTAAAGTACTAAAAAATCTAATAAATTATTAATTTTATTATAAAGAGTTTTATTATCTTCTATTCTTATTACTATATTTTATAGTCTAGTTTACTCTTCCGTTTTTTAAAAAATTAAATTAGTAAAAATTATTATCTACTAGACTATTTAAGTAAACAGTTAATACTTCTAATTACTAATAATATTTTTAATAATATTAAAAATACGTTTAATACTAATTTATATAATTAGTATAGTAAGTATATCTTTTATAACTTAAGTTAGTTAAGAAAATATATCTTTATACGCCTACTACTAATTTAATATATTAAAACTTTTAGTTATTTTTACGTAAAGAGTACTTAAATAAACTTTTTTTTTATATATACTTAACTACTAGCCTCTTTAGTTTCTTCTATAAAAGACGCCTAGCTTAAAATTAAAAAACTACTTAATAGAGCAGTAGGCTTCTAAAACTATTTACTACTTTATAGTTATTATATAAAGAGGTTTAATACTAGTATATAACTTATACGCCTATTATTATTATAGTAATTAAGGTAATTAAAAAATTATTTTTAATAAGTATATTTATAGTAAAGTTCCTATATATTATTTTAAACTAGTAGTTAGAGTTCTACTATAATAAATATTTATAATAATTATATCTTATATACCGTAAGCTTTTATATTAAATTAAAAATAGTTATATAGTTAAATATAAACCCCTACTCTATATTTATCTTTAAATAGTATTTACTTAACTTAATATAATTATTTTTAGTTATAAATTATACTATTTTCGGCTACTTAATATTCTATTTATATTTTAGGTTCTTATTATCTAACTTAACTATTATCTTATCTAAAAAATTAAAGAGATAATTATATATAAACTAAATATATTAAATTTAAGGTTTTCGGTTCTTACTAAAAAAATTTATAATATTTTTAAAATATTTTAGTATTTTAGTAAATAGTTTAAAATAGTACTACTCTATAAAAAATAATTTAAGTTACTTAAAGTTATAAAAGTTTATTTTAGCTATATCGCTATCGGCCGCTATAATAGTTATATTAAATATAACCTCTTATTTTAGCTATTTATTAATATATTTTTAGATTTTAAGTACGCGTATATATATATTAAATATTAAATTTTATTATATTTTAACGTCGCGGATAATAGACAGTCGTTTCTTAAATAATAGGTATTATTATATAATAATAAAACGCTCGTAATATTATAGTAATACGTTAATAATAATATAAATAGCCTAGATTTAGTAATTACTTAGTATATAATAAATATATATAATAAAAGTATACGTACTTTATAAAAAAAGTTTAAAATAAACGTTTACGCTTCTATCTTTTAAATATATTATTTTTATAATATTTTTATATTTTTAACTGCAGGTAATACTGCTAGCTTAAAATACTTAATAATATTTTAAACAAGAAGATTAATAATATAAGCTAAATATAGTATAGTATTCTTTTATAAGCGCTAAGAAATACTTTTAGAAACTAGCTTCTTTTAAATAGTATAAGTAAGCGTATTATTATTACTAGTATTATTATAAGTAATAGCTAATAGGCGTAGTTTAGTATTTATCTCTAATAATACTTATAGTATATTTATTACTATAAAACTACTAGTATACTTTCTATATATTAGGATAAAATTAAATAATTTCTCTTAAAGTTGCTAGTTATAATTAATATAATACACTTTAATAGTAAAAAAACTACAATAATTAAATATAAACTATACATCTAATATAATTAAAATTTTAGTTATTTAGTTAAGGTTATTAAGAAAGTATACTTTAACTTATTAAAACTAACTCTAGAATATTAGCCTAAATTTATAATAACTAATTATTACAGTCTCTAGTTAAAAAAATTAAATAAAACGCTAGAATAATAACCGCGTAACTATTTAAAAAAACTAATTATTATTAATTACAACTTGTATAAGCTCCTTTTTAAAAGTTATAGTAAGATATAATAGAACTAGTATAAGTATATTTCTATTCTAATATTAAAAAGAGAGGGTAAAAGGTATAGATTATTATTTATAAATAAAAACTTATATACTTTTATAAGACTAGGTAACTAAGTAGTTTATAAAGTACTTAGTCCTAATACCTTATTTAAGCCTAGTAACTTCTATTAATAGATATTAAAAAATAAAACTGTAGTTAAAGTAGAATATATATAAATAATAATTTATATAATTAGCAACTTTTCTAAATTAGTCCTATACTTAACTAGAGTAAGTATAAGAATTCTAGTATAAAATAATACTTATAGGGTTTTTAGCCTATTTAGTTATATTTTACTACTTATTTTACGTAGATAGTATCTTTTTCTTTTTTTCTTTATTTTACTTAATATACGTAGCTAGAAATTTAATTAAGTTAATTTTTTTTTCTCTTTATATAACTCTATAGAAAATTATTTTAAATAAATATAGTACTTCTAGTAGTTAGTAGCTAAATTTAATTTTAAGTAATTTATAAAAGTATTTAACTATAGTTATTAATACTAGGTATAGGATATAATACCTCTTAAGTTATTTAATATTATAATCTTTCGCTATAGTAGGGGGTTAGTAAAATATTAAGTAAAACTTTAATTAAATATTTTATTTTTAGTATATAGCAGCTATATATCTTATTAAATTATATTAATATAAATATAAGCACTAGTAGTAGCCCGTATATTAATAATACTTTAAGTAATCTTATAATCTATTATTATTAGTTATAATAAACGCCGGCTAGCCTATACCCTATATACTATACTAAAATAGTTAGGACGTAGAGATAATTAATACGTACTCTAATATTAGTACTCTACTAATAATTTAAGGCTATAGCACTTTATATAAAAGCTTTTATTATAAAATTTTATTATAAGATATTTCTAAATAAAAATTTTTAAAAATTAAATATTTTTTAGAATTATAAATAGTTTTTATATATTTATATTATATAATATTTTAATTATTAATATACTATATTAATTAGTATATTATTTTTTATTATTAAAACTAAAGTTTTTTTTAACTATAAAGCTTTGTATATTTATACTTATTAAATACTTTATAATTTCATTATAAAATTATTATATATTAATATTATAGTTATAGAAATATAAATTTAACTAATATAATAATTTTATTAATAAATTATTAAAAAAATTTAAATTTTATACTATAAATATTTAGTTTATAATACACTATATATTTATTTATATTAATTATTAAATAATATTAAGTAATTAAATAGTTCTAATATATTTAATTCTTATATATTTTTTTAAAAAAAGTATATATTATTTCTACTATTTATTATTATATATTAAAAAATAATTAATTTATATTTATTATTTATAAATATTTTTATAAAATGCGGATATATAATAATTTTAATAGAAAATTAAAAAGTATTTAGTAAGTATATACTTATAAAATTTTAAAATTAAATATAAAACTTTAATTTTAATTATAGGAAGTAATATAGTATAATAATAACTATAATATTATATAATATAAATATATAAAACTATTTATAATTTTAAAAATTTACTTTTTAGAAATTTTCTAATAAAGCTTCTAGGTATAGTTTTATAATTTTAAGTTATTAATAGTGTACTAATATTAGGGTATATATTATTATTTAAATATAATAGTACTATTTAATAATTTTTACTTATATATTATTGATAATACAATTTTTTTATATTATTTTAAAAGCGCTATTCTATTTACTCTCTTTAAAATATAATTAATCCTCTATCTATAGTATTACTAATAACTTTAATTATTATTTTTTTACTTTATATTTATACATAAGTTTCTTATAGTACTTATTAATTATTAAATTATTATTTATTTTTTTTCTATACTTATTATATTATTACTTAAAATATATAGTTTATTAGCTTTAAGAGTTATATTACTATTAATTAAAAACTCTTTTATAAATATTAACTTATACTTTATATAGTAATTAGTACGTATATATAATATAATAAAATCGAAAAGTAATAAGTACGCCTAGACGACGATCCAGGGGTACAAACGCAGTAAGGGAACTTTATTAAATACTAAACTATATACGCAATAATTAAAAGCTAAAATAAAAATTAACTAAAAATAATATCTATTTAAATAGCTACTTAATTAAATAATAAGTATACTAGTAGGCTAGCAGTTAGTGTTAAACTAGTAGCCTATATTAGCGGGCACTAGGGTACTTAGCGTAACGTAACGCGGTTGCCTCAAGGGCTGTGTATACAGTATAAATAGTAGACTACAGGACCCGTACAATTACTACGCGAACTATAATATAATAAAATAATAAACTTACCTTTTATTTTAGACTATTATTATTACTAGCTTTTTTAATATTCTATTTTTTATAAAAGTATATTATTTATTTTTAGTATTTTTAATTTTAAATATTTTTAATTATAATATTAATAATTTCTCTAAATACGTATTTTTTATTATATTTTAAAAAATATTATTTATATTATATATATACGTTATTATATAACTATTAGTTTTTTTTAAGACTACTTATATTAGTTTAAAAATAATTTTTAAAGCTTTTATATACCGTTTATTGTTAACTTTTAGTATAATATACTTCTATATTATAAAAATATATTTAAGTTTTATTTATAACTACTTAGTTATACTATATTAGTATAATACTATAGTAAATAGCTATTATAACTTATTACTCTTTTTATTACAAATATTTTTTTTATGTTTTTTAAGTTTTACTTTTACTACTACTTTTTTTTAATATTATATTTAGTTACTTTAAGCTTTTTTATATATTAATATTTTATTAAATAATTTATTATAGTGGCTTTTTTAAAAATCTTTTTTTTTCTATATTTTTTATATTTAATTAATATTTTTATACTATAGCGTCAGCGTCTAAGCTTAGCTAATTATTAAATAATACTTATAAATTTATTAAATAACTTTTTATAACCCTGCTATACCGCGGATACTAAATAATATATTAATTTTATTTACTTTATAAATAAAACTCTATACTTATTAAAAAATATTCTTATAATTAATTATATTAATTATTTTAGTAAGTTTACTTTACTTTTAATACTTAAAATTTAGTACAATATTGATTTTATACAATAGTAGTAGTCTATTTATATAATTATAAGTTATTTACTTAATATAATTACAAATAAAGTATAATAATATAATAAAAGTATATAATAATATATAGATTAAATATAAAATAAAATATAAATTAGTAAATATATAAAAAAATACTAGTTTAATTTAAAAATAGTTTATATTTAATTAGGTAATAGTACTAGTAGTAGCCCGTATACTATTATTAATTTAATTTTTTATAAATCCTTAATTATTACTTTTACTTATTTTATTACTAATTTTACTAACTACTTTTTGTTATTTTATATAATTATAATAGTCTAATATATATTTAATTATATATTCTATTTTTATAATATTAAGTATCTCTCTAAACTATAATAAAATTTTTATTATAAATAATAGTCTAAAAAATCTTTTAAAAGTTATAAATAACTAAATAAAATAAGTAGTAGTAATAAAGGTAAATATAATAGTAAAAAATCTATAAAATTATTAGTAAAAATATCTTAAAAAAATACTAATTTAACCTAAAAAGTAAATTTTTATAGCTTTTAATAATAGTAAAGTATTATTTACTTTTTATAAAATAAAATACTATTAGTAAAAAACCAGTTTACTAATATATAATTTATAAATAAAAAATTTTTATTTTAGTTTTTTATATTATAAACTATATTAAAAGCTTAAAAAGATTTTCTAGTTAAATATTTCAATAGTATTTTAACCTATACTATATTATTTACTATATACAAATTATTATAAATTATAATATAAATAATATTTATACTAAAAGAATTCTTATTTAAACTAAAAAATCTTAGTTAGTAATAAAGTATTTATAAAAATAGAACTATAATATTTAAATATTTAATTTAGTATAGAGTATAGCGTAAATAATAAAAAAAATATATTATTATTTAAATATAATTATTTATATTATAAATTATAATAGACTATAATAACTAATTATAATATATACTCTAATTAAAAGATTCTAATTTATATTTTATATTTTACTTTTAATTTATAATTTATATAATTTTTATTTACTTCTAATACCAAGTCTATATAACCCTAATTTAGTTTTAACCTATACTAGTATTAAAAAAATAAATTAAAAATATAGTTAAATTAGAGTTTTATATAAGCTAACTTAACCTTAATTTAACTTTAACCTATTTACTAACGTATATTAGTATTTAATTTTATAGAAAGTAATAACTATATAATATTAATCTTTAACTATTATTAAAAGCTATAAATATTTACTTTTTAGATTAAATTAGTATTATATTTCTTTATAGTATTTATAGTAGTAATTTTTATAAATTATTTATTATCTTTTTTACGTTTTCTACTAGTAGTTATTTTTTTATATTATATACAACTTCTAAAAACTTTATTAAATTATTATTTATAAGTAATTATTTTATTATAATTAATATAGATAAGTAATATTATAAAAGTAAAATAAATAATTAATCGTATATTACGTTGTTATAATTATGTATAATAATAAAAGGTAAGTAAGTTAGTAGTAAAATAGATAAGAGTAATAATTAAGTATATATAAAAATTTAGACTATTAGTAGTTTATAAATTATTACTATAGTATTACTATTACTTAATTATATATAAGTTATTTTTTAAATCAAACTAGTATTTTTTATTTATACTATTTTACTATACTGTATATTATATATAAAGGGGTAATATATAGTATTAAAATACTAGTTTAAACAATATATAAGTTAAAAATATTATTTTTTTAAATATAGTATTTAAAAAAGCGTATATAAAAATTATAAAAATTATATTTATTTTAGTTAATAAAATTATAGCTATAACGTAAACTCTATATTATATTTAACTTATAAATTATTATATTTTTTAATTATATTAGTATATTATATTATACATTCTATTAAATAAAAAAATTTTAATTATATAGATAGACTATTACTGTATTATAAAATTAAGGTTTTACTAAATTTTAGACGTAATAAGTAAAATACGTATACTAGATTAAATAATATAATTAGTTATAATAATTTAACTTGATTAGTATAAGATTTTACTTATAAAATAGGTAAAATTAATAATATTCTTAATATACGCAGTATAAGTACTTTAAAAAATATTATTTAATAAATTTATAAGTACTATTTAAGAGCTAGCTAAAATTAAATATTTACGCTGTAGTATGAAACGATTAATTAAATATAATATATATAAAAATAACAGTTTTAATAATAACTATTATAGTAAATTAGTTTGTAATATTTTAACTTACAAAAAGGTTTAGAACGACTAAATATAATACCTTTAAAAAAATTAGAATAGACTTAAAAAGTTTAAGAAAATATAATTATATATTAAAAATAGTAGTAAATTATTATACCTATTTATTATAGTTTTATATTAATATAGTATAACTAAGTAGTTAGAAATAAAATATATAGGTATTCTTAAAAAGTAAAACAATTTTATATTAAAAGTTAATAATAGATAGTATATAAAGACTTTAAAAAAGATTTTATAAGTTAATATATATACTTTACATAAAATAACTAAAAGTTATATAGTAATATATATATATAATTTAAATAGTATTATATAGAAAATTATATAAAATATATATTAAAAAGATTAGTAAAACTAAATTTAAATATATTTAAAAATAAAGTAATTAAAATATAGCAGTATAGTTCTATAAAGAATATAATATTAAAAAACTAGTAATAGTAATAGCTTAAAATTAAAAGTAAGTTTAATCTATTATTTTATAATATATATATCCTAATTACTATAAGAAGTAAAGAAGAGAGCTTATTAATAATAATAATATAACTTCTAAGTCTAATAAATTATATATTTTAAGTAAGAAAAATAATAAGTAAGAGAAGAAGATTAATAATAATTTAAAAAATTTTAATAAAGTAATAATTATTATAATTAAAATATTTATAAAATACTAAAATATAATAATTTTAAAATATAATTAAAAAGTAGTTAGTAGATATAAATTTATAAAACTTTAAAGTTAAAACTAAAACTTTAGTTTTAATAATAAAAAGTAATATACTTAATAGAGTATAATAATAACTAAGAGATTATATAATATAAATATAATAAACTATTTATAATTCTAAAAAAAAATAATTTTAAAAAATCATATAATAAAGCTTTTAGATAGAGTTTTATAGTCTTAAATTCTTAGTAGCACGCTAATATTAGAGTACGTATAAACTATTTTAGTATAATAGTACTATTTAATAATCTCTACTTATATATTATTATTAAAAAAACTCTTTTATATTATCTTAAAAGCGCTATCCTATTTACTCTTCTTAAAAGACTTTTTATCCTTTACTTATAATTTTATTTATAACTCTTACTACTATTTTTTCGTCTTATATTTATTACTAAGCCCCTTATAATACTTATTAATTTTTAAATTATTATTAATTTCCTCCTCGGACTTATTACTTTTATTACCTAAAATATATAGTTTATTAGCTTTAAAAGTTATATTACTATTACTAAAAAGCTTTTTAAAAGATATTAGCTTACGCTTTCTATAGTAATTAGTACGTATATATAATAAAATAATATAATAAACTTATTTTTAATTTTTAGCTATTACTATTACTAGCTCCTCTAATATTATATTCTCTATAAAGGTATACTATTTATTCTTAGCCTTTTTACTTTTAAATATATTTAATTTTAACTTTTTTAATTTCTTTAAGTATATATTCTGTATAATCTTCTATAAGGCACTACCTATTTTATATATATAAGTTACTATACAATTTTCGGTTTTTTTATTAAGGTTTCCTATAATAGTTTAATAAAGCTTCTTTAAGGCTTTTATATACTACCTATTATTAACTTCTAATATAATATCTTTTTATTTTTTAAAAATACGTTTAAGCTCTATTTACAGCTACTTAGCTATACTATATTAGTATAAAATTATAATAAATAGCTATAATAATTTACTACTCTTTTTATTATAAAATCTTTTTTCTTTAAGCTTCTTAAACTCTGCTTTAACTAATTTTTTTTAAATATCTTATCTAGTTATTTTAAGCTTTTTTATAAGTTAGGATTTTACTAAATAATTTACTATAATAATTTTTTCTAAAGCCTTCTTTTTTATATTTTTTATATTTAATTAATCTTTTTATACTATAGCGCGAGCGCTTAAATTTAGCTAGCCCTTAAATAGTATTTATAAATTTATTAAATAATCTTTTTATAAACTGCCTATACTACGTATTTTAAAAATTTTATTAATTTTATCTACTTTGTAAGTAAAACTCTATACTAATTAAAAAATACTATTATAAATAACTATATTAATTACCCTAATAAGCTTATCCTACTTATTATGCTTAAAACCTAGTAGAATCTTAATTTTATAAGATAATAGTAGTCTATTTATATAATTAAAAGTCTTTTATTTAATAAAATCTATAATACGGTACGCTAATATAATAAAAGTATATAATAACGCGTAGGTTAGGTATAAAATAGAATATAGTAAAGTAATAAAAGTAAAAAATACTAGCCTAATCTAAAAAGTAGTCTATATATAATTAGGTAGTAGTGCTAGTAGTAGTTTATATACTACTAGCCTAATTACGTATATATACTTAATTATTACTTTTATCTACTCTATTACTAACTTAACTATTTACTTCTTATTATTATATATAATTATAACAGCCTAATATATATTTAATTATTTACTCTACCTCTATAATATCGCGCACCTATCTAGCTTATAATAAAAATCTTACCCCTTTTAGTAAATAGTAGTCTAAAAAAGCTCCTAAAGCTTTTAAAAAACTTAAAAAGATAACTACTAGTAGTAAAAGTATAAAAAGTAAAAAATTTATTAGTATTACTAGTAAAGATACTCTAAAAAAAAACACTAATTTAAACTAAAAAGTAAATTATTATAGCTTTTAATAATAGTTAAGTATTAATATTATATAGCTATTACCCTTTATAAGATTAAACGTTATTAATAAAAAGCCGGCCTACTAATTAAAAAAATACTTTTTACTTAATTAGTCTGCGAAATTACTACTATAGAATTCCCTAATAAAAATTATTAATTTTAATTTTTTATATTAAAAGTTATATAAGAATTCTCCGAAGCCTTTCTAGTTAGATATTTTAAAAATATAATAATTTATACTATATTATTTACTATATACTAACTATTATAGACTATAATATAAATTATATTTATATTAAAAAAATTATTATTTAGGCTAAGGATTTATATTTAGCGTTTAAGTACTTAGTACAGTATTATAGGAATTCTAAATTTTTAATTTTTATAATTTAGTATAAAGTATAGCGTAGATAATAAAGAAACTATATTATAGCTTAAATATAACTATTTATTTTATAAACTATAATATACTATAATAATTAATTATAATATATACTCTAATTAGAAGACCCTAATTTAAATTTTATAACCTAACCTTAATTTATAGTCTATATAACCCTTATTTAACTTTAATCCCTAGTCTATATAACCCTAACCTAACCCTAATCTATACTAGTATTAAAAAAAATAAGTTAAGGGTATAATTAGGTTAGGGTCTTATATAAGCTAACCTAACTTTAACTTAACTCTAACCTATTTACCAGCGTAGCTAAGTTATATTAGTATAGCCTTATATAGTCTAATTTACGCTAATTCGTACTAATTAACTTATTTTAATATAATTTTATTTTACTTTTACGTAGTAGTAGTAGTAAACTACTTTTCTACTATTTTTATTAAACTTTTTAAATAACGTTATTTCTATAAGCACTATATAGTTTTTATAGCTATTATTAAAATTACTATTAGTATAAGTAGCTAAATAACGTATCTATAGCTACTACGTACTTTAATTTACTTTTTTAAAATATTAAATACGTTAGTATTTAAGGGTTAGGGCTATAATAAATTAAATAAAGTTAAAATATAGTAATTAGTATTAATTAATATACTACTTAGTTAATTAAAGCTAATCTAACTTAATTAGAGCTAATTAGAGCTAATTTATAATTAGCTATAATATTATATAGAATCTATTTACTAAGTAAAGATAGGTATATTAGAAGTAATTAAGTAAGAGTAAAAAAGTTCCTATATATACTAGTATTAGCTTAGGAAATTATTATATTATAAGTAAGTTATTTTTTACTACTATAGTATTTACTACTAAGTAAAACTAATAGTAAAAATAAAAGATTTTTTATTTTTTAAAAGCCGAACTTAATTAGCCTAGATTAGCCTAAAATATCTCCTTATAGTTTTATTAGGATAGCTAAGGCTTGTATTAATCTAAACTAGATTAAAATATTTCCTTATAGCTCTATTAAGGTAGCGGAGCCTTATATTAGCTTAAATTAAACTAAAATACCTCCTTATAGCTTTATTAGGATAATTAAGTCTAAGAAAGGGGATATTATTAGGGTATTAGCCTAGACTAAGTTAGATAACTACTACTTTATATAAAGTAGACTAATTATATTATATTAGTAGTAATTTATCTATTCTTTATTTAAAAAATATTTTATTACTATACTATCTACTATATTATATTACCTTAGTCTACTTTATTTTATTTTTAATATCTATTTAGCTATATAGTATAAAAGAAGCTAAATAAACTTTAAATAAAGGTAAATAGTTTTATAAAAAAATATAAAGCTTTACTAGCTCTTCTAAAGTAGTAGAAATAATAGTAAAAAACTTTAACTTACTAGTATAATTAATATAAAAACTAAAGCTCTTTTAAAGCTAGCTATAATAGGTAAAAAGTTTTAAGAGCTCTTAGGTAACTACTAGCTACCCTATAGGGGCTAGTTCTTTTTATTAAGGCTTAATACCTACTACTTAGAATAAGTTTTTTTAGTAAATTTAATACTTACTATTATAGTTATTAGCGATAAAGTATAATATTTTATATTATATTTTAATATTTTTCTATTTAAACTTAGAGTAATTATAGTAGTATTATACTATATTTTAAAAAATATAGCTATATAAAACTAATTTTAAATATAATATATATTTATATACTAATCGAACAAATAGTGTAGCTGTGGTGGCTTAGGGCGACTAAAAGGAGTTTTAAAAAAGGAGAAGTATGTGTATACCTTTATAAAATATAATATAATTTAACTATCTATAGCTCTTTTAGTAGTAAAAGTTTTTTAATTAATAATATTTAATTAAAGAATTTTAGAATTTTAATATAAAATGTTTTAGTATAAAAGTTATAAAGTAGTATTAAAATAATATAATAGGTTTTAATAGTTATTAAGTACTAATATTATAGTATTTTAGTTTTAGTAAATTTTTCATATATTAAAAAACTAGTTAGTTATTAAAAGTTAGTATTTTATAGCTAAAAAATTTTATAAAAACTAGTGGGGCCGTACCGTATTTTAATTAGCCGACTAATTAATAGCTTAATTAGTAGTAATTAAATTACTAGTTAAATTACTAGTTAAATTACTAGTTAAATTACTAGTTAAATTACTAGTTAAATTACTAGTTAAATTACTAGTTAAATTACTAGTTAAATTACTAGTTAAATTACTAGTTAAATTACTATATAATATAAATTTATTTATTCTAACGTAATTTTTGTTAGCTTTTATATAATTTATTAACTTTAATTAAATATTCTCTACGCTATTTATTAGCTTCTACTAGTATTTTATATAATTTATTTCTTTTTAAATTAGGGAAACTACTCCCCTATTTAAGAGTTTAGTCTTTATTTAAAGGCGTACCGTTTTTAATTTAGAGGGAAACAGTCCCTATTTTAGAAAATTAGCCCTTAATTTAAAAAAAAATTTACTATAGTACGGTTGCGTACTAGCGTAAACTATATTTTATATTAAGTAGATACCCTACTATACTTTAGAGATACGTTAGAAAAAAACAGTTATTTACTATAGCAGTTAATAAAAGGTATTAGTAGATTTAAGTATTAACAAATATATAGCGCGTATAAATAAGCCGCGTTAGTTTTATAAACTAGAAAATACTAGTTTAGTTTAGCAATAAAGAGTCGTATATAAAATAGAGTAAGCTAAGTAAGTTATAGTATAAGTTTACGTCCTTAAACCTACTAATATTACCCCTATCTAGACATCTACTATAGTATCCGGCGTAATTAAGATAACTAGTAAGTATTTAACTAGGGCGTGTAGCAACTATAGAGTTAAGATTCCCAGCTAATTAATTTTACTTAGTAAGGAGAAGGGCCAATCTACTCCTTATCTAAATATAGGTAAAGCCTAGCTATAAGCTCCTATTAGTTACCTTAATTATACCTAATACTATAGTACAGCCTCTCCGTTAGTATCACCCTTAGCGATATATATAAAATAATAATATTACTAGTTAGTAATTAATAAATAGGAGTTAATATAGTAGCTCCAGAATCTTAGTAAGCTAGTAGCCCTTTTTAATCCTCTCTATATTACGGTATAGTGTAGCACCGTGTATCTATACGCAAAAAAGTAATTATTTACTAAATAGAGTATACTATAATCTTTAGTATAAACGATAGGTTAAAGTTATAAAAATAAATAAGAAAAGATTTCTTAATTACTAACTAGTAATATCGTTGTTTTATATTCAACCCTTGCATGTAGCTAAGGGTAATGCTAACTATTACCGCTTAACTACATACGGAAGGTGGGGCTAAGGACCTTTCCTGGCAGATTAGCGCGAAAAACGGTGTTGCAGCTGTATGCAAGGGTGAAGCCGCATTCACGAGCCACTATACGCAATCCTGCATAGAGTCCGCAAGTCACTCGCAAACGTGGGTGATGATCAAACAAATCTAGCACTTAATTTTACAAATTACAGAAATGCTACAAAATGAAGTCGTCACATCATCTACAAATAGTAAAGGAGCCCGCATTCAGACACTAAGAAAAAGAAAATGTCTGAGCAGAGTAATCAAAACAAGTAACTTTCAAAAACCATGGCGAACTTCTACCGTGGCACCGATGCTGGTTCCTGTCCCGGGAGTCTTCGTCTGCTCATCATCCCGATCTGTGAAAGTGACGTCGCACGTTTTCTTGTGGTATATGTTGAGCTCATGGACATCCTCAGCAGATCCGAGTTCAGTGCCTCTGGCACTGCGATTTTTCAATCTTCCCAGGGGCCTAGAGACCGCGCCAGATTGCAAGCCGTACGCGGAACGATTCGTGTGGGAGCCTTCGGGATTCTTGCCGCTTAACCACAGATATAACGGACGTAAAGTAGGAATGCAAGCCGCTACGTTGATAAGAGCTAGCTCGACGCAAGACCATACTATAAGCGGAACAGTATCGACTACAACGGCGTGAGTCTTTGCATATCAAACAATAAAAGCACTTGAAAACTTACACGTGTAGTCTGAATGAGCACCTAATGTCGAAGTGTAGTAGATTTTCAAGATTGAGCAAACACCAGCGAAAAACCCAGCACTCAACGCAACGCCGACGCTAATCTTCTCCTTGAGGCTAATTTTGACTTTGGTGATGTAGAACCAAGGCAGGGTAGCGAACACGAAGTCGGTTACTGCGCCAGTAACTAAATGATACATCAGTCTTGGCATTTGCGTACACGTCAAATGGAATGTAAGACGAACCGCCGGTGAGATAACCCCAGTTAATGACGATCTTTGGATCCCAGCAAGTCCCTCCTTCAATTGAATGGTCCCATTGAAAGGCTACAGGCTGGCACTGGGCTATAATCAAGATCGCATCAACGTAGAAGAACGCAGCGTTGGCGGCTACAAACGTCCACAAAAACCATCGCAGCTTCTTGCCGGGAAAAAGCCGGGTTATCAGGTATGCGATCGAGGCTTTGCCGGAAGGGAACGAGGAAATAGCAAAGACCTGCGCGATGACTTCTGCATACACTGCTGAGACGTATTGTGATAAAGGCAGGTCATCGATATGCCTGCCGTAACCACGACTGACAGATATGAATACAGCGATGTTGTAGCCAAGGATCAGGAACTAGAATTTGACGAGCTTAGTCGACGGGAGCTAAATAGTTTGTGTGACTCGGGTTCCAGAGCTTACCCAAGTAATGACAATCAATGCATCGTCGAGGCCAAAGTGGGGTCTGATGACGGTGCGAGTGAATAATCGAGCAAAGACAAAGATACCACCAAGAACAAGCGTGGAAATCACCACTCCGAGCACCAAGGGTCCCTTATCCTCCGCCATAATGAGAGAACGAGAAGCTTAGGTTGTAAAGCGATCGAAAGAAGAGCAATAAGCGCAAGTGAGGACAAGATGTGAGCGAATGATCTGCGCAGCCGAGATCCAGATGAGGGGTGCAACCGTAAGGACTGCGGATGGCGTCGCCAGGCGAAAGAACTCCACTGAACGAGAGGGTTACGCCGAGACAGATACGGCGATTAATGACTCTTGTCGCTGCAGTCATCCTCCGGGGAAGGTCGTTAGCGTGATTGTAACGGGTGGCTCCGTGATCGGGATAATTTGACAAGGTGTGCAGCCAAGCTGATCCTTCATATTCCCTGTAGGTCAATCAACCGATTCTCAAAGGATCAACGGCACATTGTGGGACCCAGAGAGCAATGCGGCGAAACGCCAAAGGGGACTAACGCTAGAAGTAACCCCAAGATTCAACTGTATATGCAGTGGGTAATATCGAGCTCCACAGAATAGAAGAATAGCTGAATGGTCCAATTCACCACAGTCCCCACCAGTCCGACCCACAGTTTCCAGTTCCGCCCCACTGTTGTCCTGTTTCATGGCTGTGCCTCTTCCTGATGGATATTAAGTTCGGTCTTTCTGGTCTGTGCAGCGGCTAAGAAGCCGCCCCGCAAGCAGCCTGGAGCGTAAGCAGCCACTAACGAGGAAGGTATCATCGGGCTGTCCCATCGGGCTGTCCCGTGTTTCCGAGGTTGTTAAACGTCAGCTCCGCCTCTAAATTCCGAAGCTGTTCTCGAAATGGTAGGCTCCTAAATCGATCGTAGTAACAAAAACTAATGCGCTAATCGATTTTTAATCGATTGCGGCCCGGAGCGGTGTTGATAGCGCGATCACTGACTCGCAGATTTTAGTCGCGCAACTGATATTGGCTCCTTCATTTTAAGGTCTAACGCAGGATCTGCATACCCCGACACCTCGGTGCAACCTCGTCCGCAGATGATGCAGAGCTGAAACCCCGATGTCTCTAACCGGTTTCCTGGTGTACCGAGAATCTGCCAGAACTAAGACACTATAATATTAGCGCTCGATAACTATTAGAACTTACTTATTTTTTTCTAATACTACTTTATAACTTTTATACTAAAATATTCTCTATTAAAATCCTAAAATCTTTTAATTAAGTACTATTAATTTAAAAAATCTTATTACTAAAAGAGCTATAAATAATTATATTATATTATACTAAAAATTAGTTTTATATAGCTATATCTTTTAGGATATAGTATAGTACTACTATAACTACTCTAAATTTATATAAAAAAATATTAAGATATAATATAAAATACTATATTTTATAACTAATTACTGTAATAATAAGTATTAAACTTACTAGGAATTTTATACCTAGTAGTAAGCCTTAAGCCTTAATAAAAAAAAGCTCTTATTAAGAAAATCTTATCCTAAAAAAAAATAGGACTTTTACTTACTCCTAAAGTTCTTTATAATTAAGCTAATAGGCTTATATTTACTAAAAAAGAGCCTTTAATTAATCTTAAGACTAGTAGAGTATAAGAAGTTATAAAGAATTAACTAGCTTTTTTTTTAAGTACGTTATTCTAAGATTTAGAGTAAAATAAATAAAAATATAAAATTAAACTATATAGAAGTTTTTTTTATAATAAAATTATTAATTACTATAAAAACTATGTTAAAATCTATAAGTAATTTAATATAAGGCCTTATAATAAATAAAATATTAATAAGACTAGTTATAGTATAGGAATTAATACTATTTATAAAAAAATCCTTTATAGTAAAAAGTTAAAATACGCTTTTTATAAAAACTTCAGCTATATTAGCTAGATAACTATTATTAAGTATATTTTTATTTTTATTAATAGTAAAGTTATTAAGCTTCTATTTATATTTACTAGTTATACACCCTAGATTAATTAGTGTAAAAATACTAATAATTTAGACTTTTAATATATTACTACTAAGTTTAGATAAACTAATACTACTATATATAGTAAATAGTATTATACTATATTTAAAAACTAAAGCTAACTATATAATTTAACTAAGGAGAGACTATGTATATTTAATAACAACTTTATTTATAAGTTTTTTAATAACCTACTCCAGTAACTAAAGTATAAAATTATACTTTTTTACTTATTCTTTTAAACTACTTATAAAACTTAACTATTAAATATAAGTAACTATTTTATATTTAATAAATATATTGGCTAAAGTATACACTAGTTTATTACTTATATTACTACGCTAAATATATTAAGGTAATAATAGCTTAAGATTTATATAAAGGTCTAAAAAAAGTTTTTATAGTTAAGACTATTATATATATATAAAGAGCTACTAGTTTTTACTTATATAATAAGAATAAGCTACGTAGAAAGCTTAAATAACTTTTACTAAAATTTTTTAATTATAACGTTAGCGCCTTATATAAATATATTTCTTAACTAATTATTACTTTATAAAACTAGAAGTAGTTTAAAAACTTAGCTATATAGTTTTATAGGAAGCTATTCTTCTTTAATATACTAAAAACTAATAGTAAAATTATTAATAAGCTTATATATATTTATAGAGAGTCTTTTATTTAACTAGCTTTTTTAAAAGTTTACTCTTAAAAAAACTTAGGAGAATAATAACTATTAGCGAGTTTACTATTTTACTAATGTAGCTCTAAAAGTAAATAAGGTAGCTATTATTAACTAAAAAAAAAATTAAGAAAGCTTATATAAAGTAAAAAGAGAAGACTTAAAAGTATAAAGCTAATAAAGCCTAGCGTAAAAATAAAATAAAGAAGTTTAAGAAAGTTATAAAAAAGGAGAACTAGCCTTTATAAAGTAGTTAATAATTATTTAAAAGCTCTTAAAGCTCTCTACCTACTATAGCCATTCTTAAGAAAGCTTTAACTCCTATACTAATTACGCTAGTAAGCTAGAGTTCTTTACTAACTATACTAGTAAGGTAAAGCTTTTTACTAATTATACTAGTACGCTAGAGCTTTCTATTACTACTTCTATCGCTCTAAAAGAGTTAGTAAAGTCTTACTCCTTTTCTATAAGGCTATCTACCTTTATTTAAAACTTCTTTAGCTTCCCTTACGCTATATAGCTAAATAGGAAACTAAATAAAAAGCTAAATAGGAAGCTAAATAGGAAGCTAAATAAGAAGCTAAATAGGCAGCTAAATAGGAAGCTAAATAGGAAGCTAAATAGGAAGCTAAATAGGAAGCTAAATAGGAAGCTAAATAGAAACTTCCACGGGGGACTCTATACTAACTTTATTACTACTACTATTACTAAGCTTTTATAAAGTGTAGAGTATACTTAAAAATAATTTAGCTTTAGTAGAATACGCTAATTACTAGAGGTTATAAAAAAATATTAGTAAAAGCCTATTTAATAAAAATTATTAGTAGTAATATAATATAGTAAAAGACTAGTAAAATACTATACTAGCGAACTAGGTTTCTATATTAGGTAGCTTCTTTTATAATATCTCTACCAATTTCTATCTAAAATAAATAATTAAAAGCTTATTTTATAGAGCCTTACTAGCTCTATAACTTTATAATATAAAATCTTTTTAATATCTTTAATAGTTAAAGAGTTAATTAAGTTCGGAGTTTTATATAGAGATTTAACTCCTAATAACTTTAGTTACTAAATAATTATTTAAATATTAGAGATATAAAAAAATTTTATATTATAAAGTTATGGGGCTACTAAAGGTCTATAATATAAACTTTTAATTATTTATTTTAGTTAAAAATTGGTGGAGATATTATAAAAAAAGCTACTTAATATAGAGACCCAGTGCGTTAGCGTATAAAATACTATATTAAAGTACTTATAGTAGGCTACTAAACTAGCCTAATTATAACTATAATACTAAAAAAAAAGTTATAGTAACTTATATATATATAAAATATAAAAATTAAGCTTTTTTATATTATTTAGAATTTCTTATATTTATATTTGTATATTAATCGAACAAAAAGTGTGGCTGTGGTGGCTCAGGGCGACCAAAAGGGGTTCGAAAATTAGAATTTCTTATACTACTTTATATAGCTATATAATATAAATTTATAATATAAAACTTAGTATAACCGGTATTTTTACGCACCTTTTTTTTTGGTTCTGGCAGATTCTCGGTACACCGGGAAACCGGTTAAGTGGAAGTAAGCATTTTCCGAATGCGCAGACGTGTAGGGCGATAGATGTCCGCTGCAGCCTCTTTCCAGCCGGTTGGTTTCGGTCCTAATGCGGCTGGGCATCTTTGCTTGATGTTGCTTCGCCTCAAGATACGGGCTTGGGAAATCCATCATGCGAGCTGACAGCAAGCGGTGAAGTTCTTCATGTTGCCATAATTTCATTATCAGGTAGTCACTCAAGGCGTTCCATACTTCGGCAGGTACATTTTTAAAACCCTAAAGTATGCCTTCGCTGGTATCATTGGCCGAAGAATTACTGGCTCATGCAAGAAAAGTTGAAGAATCTTTGGAGCAAAACAACATTCCCCATACGTCTTTCGGAAAGGACACGCTGGAACTATTGCCGGATGACTCCCAAAAGCTACGCTGGGATCTCCTTGATCTTAGCCACAATTTCAGACAGCTTGTGAGAGGCGCTAGGCTCTCTGGGCTCGATATTGCGTACAGTGTACTCTTTTGTCCTCGCTGGTTTTCTGTATTGATGCTGAGGGAAACTAGTGGACCGATCAAGTCATCCTCCGCATTATATGGCGATACAAGCTCGCTTCGGCCATACCCATTGATGGAAGCGCAACCTATGACGAGATATCCGCAGCTTGCGGGCTTAGTCGATCACTGGTCGTCCGTACAATTCGAGCAGCTATGCCAATGAACGTTTTCGACGAGTCAAGTCCAGATCAAGTGTGTCATACGGCTATCTCTAAGCTACTCGTGGAGAATGAGGGCTATTACAACTCTATTGGACTTCAGCTCGAGGATCTAGGCCCTGCAAGCTTGAAGCTGATTGAAGCGTGGGAAGAATTTGGAGATGATGCAGGAGAGCCAGATCAAAGCGCGTTCAGTCTGTACAACGGCGGACGGTCCCTGTTCACCGTCTTAGCTAAAGAGCCCGAACGAGCTCATCGCTTCGACTCAGCGATGAAATTCGCCGTTGAAGATAAAGAATTTAATTTTTTCCACGTCATCAGAGCATTCGACTGGTCGGCTCTCGATAAGCCTGGCTCACGGCTTGTCGATCTTGGCGGCGGATATGGCCAGATCTCTCAAGCGCTAGCCAAGCACACTCAACACCTTGCTTTTACAGTCCAAGATCTTCCACACGTTGTAGAGCACGGTAGGGCAGCCCTCCCATCTGAGCTCAATGGACGAATTTCTTTCGAGACGCAGAATTTCAAGGAGCCGCAGCCGTCGAAGAACCCAGCGGATGCATATCTAATTAGCCGAGTTCTCCACAATTGGAGCGACCACCATAGCGCGGTTATACTTCGAAGTCTCGTTCCGGGACTCAAGACGGGTTCCAAAGTCCTGATCTGGGACTCGGTATTGGACGATAGACCCGTAATGAAGCTATCCGATAAATTCAATCTGCAGCAGGACTTTATCATGGCAACAATCTTCAATGGCAAAGACCGATCGGTGGAAGAGTTTAGACAACTTTTGAAGCTCAGCGATGAGCGTTTCAAGATCGAGAATGTACGCAGACCCGAAGGGTGCAAGCTCAGTATGATTGAAGTATCATGGAATTGCTAGAACCAATGCTATGCGGCTTGACTAGTATCGCAGCTACTAGAATAAACGTCCACCCCTTTCCAGCGTCCCGCTTAGTCGTCTTTTTTTCCTATCAATCAGGCGGTTGACCAAGCTCCTTGTCCGTTGGGTACATATTTTATGCATTTTTCATTTTCATGTAGTATTGATATTTCCCGCCTACGCGGTTCAGGTCAAGGTCTTGAAGTTAACCGGCCATTCTACGCGTAAGATAAATGAACTTACCTCATTCACTTCGGAAATGGGAAGCCTGTACGGAGGAGCCTACCAAAAGTAATTGCATCCCCCGCCCGCATGGGCCACTAGGCTCCTCCATACATTGTTGGCCGCGGCATCACGGATCTTATTGAGGGCAGGCACCCCGTTGGCGGTAGCGATACTGCAGGCGCTGTTGCGAATAAAATAGAAATACCTAGTGGATTTAGCGGTGAGGCACCTTAGAAATATTACGCAAAACTCCGTACGAATGGGGTTTTGCACAGGGCGATATGTAGACACATGCTCAGCGCGATTACGCGAATATCCTGTCAATAAAAGTGAGACCGGAATCGCTACACCCTGTACTGGAGCTATGCATGCGCCTATGTGCGGCAAGCAGCTAGCCCGTTCCGCAGAAATGCAGTGGCACAGTTCCCTTCTCACCTGCATCCTGCAATTGTATCACAAGGCAAACGCCAAATTTAACCCCGCTCGCTGCGACACCTAACAAATTCAGCAAGTGCTTACAGTGGGGCCTAGTAAGGAGTATGATGCATAAAACCCGTGAACCCGAAAGGCTTAGTATCCCCGTTCAGATTCTGCCATTTTATAATAGTCAGACTACACTGAATATCATCAATTTTTGACCGCCATTTCCATTGCCTATTCTTCCTTCAATATATCGAGGCTACATTGTTGGTCGTTCCAATCACGCGTGATTAGGAACCAATCGCGGTATCCCCTTGCCTCGAATCAAGATGTCTACGGATATTGCGACCTCAGGTCTGACTTCCCGTGTGGGTTTTTAAGGTTATCATATTGCTAACGGATTTGAACTAGACTATCTTGCCATACGCAACATTGCTTTCGAATGGTCAGAAAGCTATGACAACAAGGACTGGGAACGACTCGGAAAGATTCTCGCCCCTTCGGTACGGCTTGACTTCCGTAGCCTCCGAGGCGAGCTACATGACAACTTGTCTCCGGATGAGTATGTAGCCATCCTTTCAAGCATGAAGCTGTTGGGCGACGCCCGGTTGAAGACCCAACATTTTCTTGGCGCGTCAAAGTGGGAGCTTTTGGATGACGGGACGGTAAAAGTTGATCATCAGATTCGAGTGGCGCATCAGCGTTATAAGAAAGAGGATCTTGCAGAGGTCGTAAATAAAGGACATGCACATGGAGTGACACAGCATGTTTACAAGAAGTTCGATCAGACGTGGAAACTTATAGGCGTGGCGCCAAACCTGAACTGGTTCGAATATGACCTGTTTGGGACTCTCAACCCGCCTGATGCCTAAGTAACGTTAAATCGGGAAGTACTGTAGAACGCAGCGACAAGGCCAAACACATTTCGTTCCGCGTAATCAAAAAGCACCCACTCTTTTGCCTATCCTCTCACCCCACTGTCGTTGCTTGCTTGCTTCCGTGTCTTCCCGTTTTATTGTCTCGCAAGTACTTCCTCTAACGTTGGCTTTTCATTTTGTCAAGAGCTAACGAAATTTTTTTGCCAGCCGCAAATCATCCTGTCGCAGGCCAGGTCCTCCCGGTGGAAGCTCATTGGCTCGGGAATAACCATCACATGACTACTATCGAGAGGCACAAAAGCATCCCTCTCCGTGTCTTTATCTAGACATACAACAGAAAAACATATGCACTCATTTTGCTCATTCTTTCACACATTGTCACTGTTCGTTTGATACACACGTTCAGTGCGACACATCCCCTTGCAACACTTATTCCCTAGTCACTTATTAGTCCCATTTCTTCCGGAGATAGCGCTATTTGAACGTTGAGGAGAACTGGTAAGAAGATACCACTGCCAAGTTGCAGACTGGTTTCGGTTGGTGGAGAATATAAAAATAAAGTACGGCATGCTAGACGAGGATACCTGGAACGTCGACGAGAGTGGCTTTATGATGGGGGTTATTTCAACCAGCCAGAAGGTTGTTCCATGCTCTGAGAGACGGCTTCGTCCAAAGATCATTCAGCCAGGCAACCGTGAGTGGGTTTCAGTAATCCTAGGGATCTGCGTAATGGGTCAAAAGGTTCCACCATTCATTATATACTAAGCGAAAGTTTACTTTGACTGCTGGTATACAGAGGAAAAGCTACCTCTGAAATGGCGCTTTGGGGTCTCTAAGAACGGCTGGACAACAAATGAGCTTGGTGTCGCGTGGATTAAGCATTTTAACGCGCATATAAAGGATGGGGTGCGGGGTACCCACCGTCTATAAATTCTAGACGGCTATGAGAGCCACAGCTCTGCAGAATTTAAAGAATACTGTAAGGATAATAAAATCGTATGTCTCTACATGCCGCTACACTCGTCGCACCTACTGCAGCCGCTGGATGTAGGTTGTTTCTCGCCTTTAAAGAGGGCCTATTCACGCCAAAAAGCCTTTTATTTAGAAAATGTTCTTTAAAATTAACCTCTATGTACAAGGGGCTGTACAAATATAGAAATAGGTAGTAACAGGATTATATTTAATAAGGCATTAGAGATACTAGCGAGTAGAGTTTCTATTTAAGTTCGGGTTAGATAAACTATCTACCTAGCTAGGTAGAAATAGTAAAGGAAATCATAGTACTAAGATAATAAGTAGCATGGCTCTCTATAGAAGGTACTATAGTTAAGAAGCCATTTAAGATTAATCTACTAGAGGTATTTACTAGGAAACTAGGAAAGCTAAGAGGATTCTTTACCTAAGCCTAGCTATACCTTAGGTACTAGGAGGTAGCCCTTCCTAATAAAAGTGATAAAGTATTTGCTATAAGATATAAGTTAGGAGAACTAGTAATTAATTAGTTTAAATCCTAGATAAGGGAATTCCTAGAGCTAGAACCTAATAAACGAGGAACTAAGACTAATAAGTTCTTTACTAGTTATAACTATTTTGTTTAAAAAACTAAAGTTAATTTATATAAATATAGAAAAGAAAAAAAATAATAATATAATAATTTAAAAGGTTATATTAAACTAGATTAGTAGGCTAGTATATTACTAAATTTTATAAATATATATCTAAGATAATATATAATAATATAGTTCTTATATTTTAATATAAGTTAGGACTTAAGCCTTTTCTAAGATAAGAACTACTTAGAAAAAATAAGTTAGAAATATTATCTAAGTTAATAAGGTTAGCCGTTAAAATTAATAATTAATTTTATAAGACTAGACTTATAAAGTAAGGACTACTATAATATAAAAGTAAAAAGAAATATTAAAAGAAATAATAATCTAGAGATTTAATAGAAATTAACTAATTTAATAAGAGATACTCTAAAAGGAAATAAAAAAAGGTCTAAAAAATAAAAAACTATTAATAGAATAATAAAGGAAATAGTTAGTAGAAAAAGCTTACTTTAAGTATAAATAGAAGTGTTATTTTACTAATAGATATAAGATTAAGTAAGTTAATACAGTTTAAAAATATAAAATTACTTAAAATAATATTAAATACGCTATTATAAAATAGACTAAGTATTATTATTATATAGCCGGCACTTATTTATTTAGTTATTATTATTCTTTTTATTAAACTGTCCCTTTATTATTATTATTAGTAAGTTAATTATATAATTATTAGAAGTTTAGCTCCGGCAGCTGTCTAATAGTTACTTTTAAAATTATAAAAATATAACTAACTACGCCCACTAACCGACGCAATACCCTAAGTAATATTTACTTATTACCTATTATACTCCCTATTTTTTATAAGCTTCTATAACCCTAAATATACTAACCCTATATAGCCGCCTATAACCTTTATTACTTTTTATTTTTTACTTTTCGCCCCTCGCGCTCCGCGCTTAGTACTTAAAATAATTTTATATCTATATCTCTACAGCCTGCACAACCTCCTAGATATTAATAATATTTTTTTTATTAATTATTATCTATAGTATTTAGTTTTTATTATTTTTTATTTACTTATTATTTTAATACTAATTAGTAGTATCGTAAAAGTCTTATTTAACTAAATTTATTACTAAAACGTATCTATTCTTTTTAGTCTTTAGGTTTAGTTCTACTATTTTTTAGAGTACTAATATTTTAATTATTTTCTTAACTCCTATATAAATAATATTCCTAACGCGCTTATTTTTAACAGTATATTTAACCCCGCGAATAACTAAATTATACTTACTTAGCTATAGGGTACTTAACTACTAAGTAATTTTTTACTAAATATTAGTTACGGTTTCTTCTTCTATAATTATAATATTAACTTATATATAAGGTAAATTTTTATATAAATTACCTAAAACTGCGTAAGCTTTAATAAACCTAGACTTAGACTTAGATCTAGCCTATTATATATAATATATTATAGTATATATTAGTTACTAATTTTTAGTTACTATAATAATAAGGTAACTTACAATAGTAAAGACTATTATAAAAAAAGTATTATATAAAGTAGCTATAACCTACTTTATAGTAATATACTTTTAATATAATATCTTTACTAAACTTTATTATCTCCTTTATTAGAACTTTTTTAGTAGGAGTGTATATACTACTACTAGCTATATATAGCTAGTAGTTTAAGCCTTAGTATAGTGCCTTTATTATCTCCCCTTTTATACGCCTTCTTATATCCGTGTATATAGTAAAAGTATATATATCCTTATACTATTACTTTACTTTTAGACTAGCCTATATTCTTTTTAACTTACTTTTAATAATTATTATTATTATAAATATAAAGTATATTATAAGTATATAAAATATTATATTCTAGTAAAAGAATAATAGAAAAATAAAATATAACTAAAAAAAGAGCTAAGTTATAAATATACTAGAGAATATAGCTAAGATTAAAAAATAATAAGTTTTTTACTTAGAGACTAAAGCTATATTATAGTTAATATTAAATTTATTTATACTATTATTAACTTAGGATTATATAGAAACTATATTAATCTAGTAATAGTTAAGGAATTAAGACTTATATAAGAATCTAAAACCTACTTATATTAAGTTATAAAAGGTAACAAAATAATACTAAAGAAAACTAGCTTTATATTTATAGAAATAGTCTATTAGTTATTATATATATAATTAGTAATAAAGAATTTAATAATATATTTAATATTTTACTAATAGTTTTATACTAGTTAATATTTAAAATACTATAGTTAGAGTCCCTACTTTAATAATAGGATACTAAATCTATATCTTAATATATAAAGTAATTATATAATATTTATATATTACTAAAGGAATATATAATTTCTTTTCTAAATTTTTAAAAAATTCATCTTTCTCCTTATTTAAAGATTTAACTAAAATAAATCTTATTAGATATTTTTAGTACTTTTTTATTATTATATATACTTTTTCTTTATATATTACTTATAATACTTCTATTATTAAGTAGATAGTAATACTATTTAATTATACTCTTTTTTTTATAAATTATTTCTTTTACTTTCTAAAAAGCTTTAACTATTTAATAACTTACTTATATTATAAGAGCTATAAGTAAAGTATTAAATATATATAGAAAGCGTTTATTAATTACTACGTATAGTATTTAGTAAAGATTAAGAATATTACATAAGAAGAGAACAAAGTTATACGTTTATAAATAAGATTATATATAAAAGGGGAAGGCTTATACGCTTAGCGTAAAACTTTTATAAAATTAAATACTTTATATTAGATAGTATACTTTTATATTATATATTATAGTTTAGTATTATATAGTATTTTATACTATATAAAATAGTATTATATAGAATAGTATTATATAGTGTAGTTTAGTACTATATAAAATAGTATTATATAGTATATTATAGTAGATAATAGTTAGTTATTATAATAATACCCCCCTCTTAAGGGTAGACTTTTATAAGTAGTTTATCTTAGTTTACGTAATTTATAGTCTATAATTTAAATTAAAAATCTTAAAATATTTTTTATAAAACTCTTTTACTACTACTAAATTAGTAAAATTAGTTATCGAAAAGTAAAAGTACGCCTAGACCTCGATCCAGGAGTACGAACGTAGTGAGGGAACTCTGTTGGGTGCTAAACCGTGTAGTAAAATTAGTTATAGGTTACTAAGTTAAATTGTTATATCTAGTTTATTTAACTAGATATTATAATAAAATATTATAACTTTATAATTTTAACTATATCTATTAATAATTATCTAATTTACATTATAATTAGAGATACAAGTTATTTTTTTAATTTCTTTTTAATACAGATCCCTATTAAATCCTATATTTAGTTTAAATTAATTAGATCTAATATAGATTTTTTTCTCTTAATTATACTAGTCTAATTTTTTTACTTCCTTAGACTAATATTAGTAATAGTATAGTTAAAAATACTTAAGTATATATTATATTTATAATACCTATATAGTTTAGTACTTTTTTAGTATTCCTTTATATTAGGCCTATTAGCACTTAATTTATTTTAGTTTTTCTTTTTAGTATATACTTCTATATACCTTTATAGTAGAAATATTATATATAAATTTTTTAAGTAACTAGCACTAATATATTATACTAAAAAGATTACTCTAGCTAGTAATAGTATTTTAAAATATTATTATAAAATAAAATAATTATAAAATTATTTATTTATATATTAGTATACCTCTAGACTAAAAAATAAAATTTAAAATTTTTTATTAACTAAAGCCTTTACATTTAAAACTTCTAATTTTTGTTGATATTAGATTAATTTTAAAAAAGTCGCGTTAGAGTACACTAAAGTAAAAAATAGTAATTACTAAAAACCTATAAACTTAAAATTAAATATTAATATTTACTAACTATTTAGGTCTACGTTAGACGCGTTAGTTTAAATAGATTTAAACTTAATAAAAAGTATCTTTTATATTTATATTAAAAATAATATTAGAGTTTTAGTAAAAAAAGTCTAAGTTATTTACTAATAAGTAGAGTAATTATCTAGATTTAGTCTAAAAGGAAAGGAAGTTAGTTAAGACACTATAAATATAGTTAAGACTATTATAGACTTAATTAGATTTTATATTAAAAAGATTTATATTATTTAATTAGTGTATATTCTTTATAAACTATATCTAACTAAAAATAATATACTTATTATCTAAAATAATAAATTTTATTACTATTTTTAGAGCCTCTATATATTAAACTATTTAAAAGAACTCTAATAATTAAGCTACTTATAAATAGAATTAAGTTTACTTTTTAATAATAGAAGGCTTCTATTTAGAATTATTTTTAAATTAATATAAATTATTATTAGAGTAAATAATACTATAAAATATTAGTTTAGGGACATACTTTTATTATGGCTTAAAATATCTAATACTCTAATTTTTCGCTACTTTAGTAATACTATAGTTTAAGAACATAAAAGAAATAATTACTTTATTTTAAATTTTTTTTATTTTAAAAACTAAAGAGGCGGAGAATTAAATCTAGTTTTAATGCCTTAGAATAGGTAAATTTAAATTTTTTATATATTTAAAGTACGATCTATTAGCGCGACAATTTAAAAAAGAGTATATTTAAATAAATAGGCTTTTTTTTTATAAAATAAAATTATACTATTCTTAAGGGATCTAAATATTCAATTTAAGTTTTTATAAATAATTTATTTAATAAAATAGTAGTCTATCTTTTAGTTTTTAATTTTAAATAATAGAGTATACCTATACGTAGCTAATCTAACTTAATACTAAATAATATTAATACTTAAATAAAATCTTCTCTAAGATAAAAAGGTGCTATAAGTAGTAAAACTACTAAAAAAATAGTACTTTTTTATATTTAAATACTTAATATTTTTATAAAAATAATAATTTTAACTTAGTTTTAGAATTTATTTTATTTAATATTAGTACTTTTAAAATAAAATATTTATTATAATTATAAATAAACTAAATAATTTATTTACGATTACCCTAATCTAAAAATAAAAAAAATTAATATTAATAAAAACTTTAGTAAAAAGTTTATTAATACTAATAAAAAATATAGTTAAAAAATTCTAATATTTAAAAAAAACGCTTTACTCTAGATGTAAGTAAATATAATTTATTAAATATTAATTTATTATTTTTACTAAAAGGACTTTAATTTTAAAATTTTTTTATACTCTACTTTAATAAGTACGGGATTTAACTTATTAATATAAATATCTAAAAAATAAAAAATTTAAATATATTTATAGCGTAATTTTTATATATTTTCTTTAGTAACTAATCTAAAAGCTCTTTTACTATATTATAGTAAATAAATTTTATAACTAATTTTATATTTTTATTAATTTTTATATTCGCCTAAATATAAATATTAATATTAAAACTATCTAAAACTACCTTTTTATTATTATAGACTTTAAAGGTTAGGACTATATTATTAGTTTAAAATAGATAATACGCTTTTAGTTTTAATATAATATAGTATAAAATAGGATTATATAGTTGTTAAAATACTTTTAAACTTATAACTCTTTTAAGACTATTATAATATAATTAAAATAATTTATCCCTAACTAAAACATAGAGTAAAATAATTATTATTAAAATACTATATAGAAATAGGATAATTATTAAAAATAATAAAGCTTTATCTTTTATTATATTTAAAAACTTTTATACTTTTTTTATAGCATTATTTTAAAGTATACTATCGTCTCTTTATTTTTATTTCTAAAGCCTATTCTACTAAAGACTATAAATTTTAGTTACTCTCTAACTATTACTTTTATTTTAGCTAACGCTTTTTACTGTAATATAAAGTATTTTACTACTAAATTTTTTACTACTTTTTTTAATAAGATTTAATAAATTGTTAACTATTTTTAAAATTAAGAGCTTTAAGATAACTGTAAGAATAAAAGACTTCTTAAAAATTTTTTTTTAATAAATATAGTTATTTTTAAGATATTTTTAATAAAACTATTGCTAATTAGTTACTTAAATATTAATTTTATAACTATTAAATTATTTTTACTAAACTTTTTTTTAAATAGCTATAGTCTTTTATATAAATTTAGTTTTAAAATATTTAAAGCCATTAAGCCGTACGTCCTAAAATTCTTAAAAAAGAATTATATTAAGTATAGTTAGAGTTTTTTTTATATCTCTAATATTATATATTTAGAAACTAAATCATAACTTATATATTTATATTAATTACCGTAAGCTTAATACTATAATTAAAAAAAATTCCTACCTAATTCTACGTATTAATAAGCTTTTAGTCTACTTTTTTAAGACTAAATATTTTACTAAATTTAATATCTAAGCTATATTCAATAAAATTCATATAGGTTTTATTATAAACAGTATATCATCTTTAGGACTAGATATTAGACTTATAAGTATAAAATTTTATTTTTTAGCCTTTATAATAGCCCGGTAACTTATTAGTAATATATAAATATTATTTTTATTAACTATTTAAATAACTTTTATATTACGTATTTAGATAATATCCTAATCTACTTTAATATCTGTAAGAAATATATAAAATAAATAAAAAAATACTTTTATAACTTTACGATACTAGTATTTAAATAAATATTTAAAATATATACTAATAGGTACTTAATTGGAAATTACTTTAGTTAAGCTATAAATATTTTATAACTAATGAGTCCCTACTACTATTACCGGTATAAAATTATTTTTAAATTTTATTTAATTTTACTACTAATATAGTAAAATTTTTTTTAGTATAATACGCCCTTTAAATACTTTTTAAAGCCTTTAGATCCTTTTTACATAAAGTTTAGACTATAACGCTGCGTTTAAATAAATCAAATAAGCCTTATTATTAATACTAATTTTATACTATTTTAACCCTAAACTTTTTATTTTAGTAAGAATATATACTTTTAATAATATAATTTTAGGTATACCATTATAATAGTATCTAAATAAAATAACTTACTCTATTATATTTTATAGTTATATCCTAACTAGTTTTAAACTAAACTAGAATATTTATAATAAAGACCTTTTTATTATTATTATTATTTTTAATAAATAGCACGCTAAACTTATATTTATATATATATCTATTTAAGTTTTATTAGATTATTACTCTCTAGAATATTTTATAATAACTAAAAATTAAAATACTTAAAAGACCTAATAGGTTAAAATCTTAGCTTTTTTTAATTTTTAAATCTAATACGTTTCTTTAAAAAGTAATACTTAAGCTAATATTTTTAGTTATAAAAAATAAAACCTTACTAATTTTAAAAATATATAGTAGGATAATTACTTTTATATTTTTTTAAATTATATTATTTTAATTCCTAAATTAACGTTAAACTAGTTTAGTAGTATATTAATAATACTACTACTTATACTAAGGTTTTATTAATAAAAAGTACTTAAAGTATTATAAGCTTTAATTTTTTTACTTTTATTATAAATAAGTTTTACTTTAAAAAAACTAAAATAGTTTTAAATAAAAATAAAATATTTTACTAAATAACTATTAAGTAGAAAATAGACTTCTATTATATAAGTATTATTTTTATATTAATTCTATATCGTCTCTAGTTCCGTATCGTATTTATAAAGTTTATAATTAAAAATCTATTACGTATTTTAGTTCTATTAAAACCTATTCGTTTTTATTTTAAAAGTACTATTAAAAGAGTATAAAAGTTACCTATAAAAAATATATATAAAATTATATTACTTATTACCGTATATATTTAAGATATATTTAAGCTATAGACCTACTTAATCTATGTTCTATTTGTAATTAACTAATATAGTACTTATATATTAATTTTAAAGACTTTCTAAAAGATAGATTTAGTTATAATTAGATAATAGTTATTATTAATTAAGTTTTTAAGTAAGCTATATCTATTCCCTATTATAAAATAATCGATACTAGAAGTATAGTAAATTTATTTATTTAGTAAATATACTAATTTACATATACTTTGTAAACTATTTTTTTAAATTATAATTTTTAGTTTATATCTAGTTTTTAGTCTAAATGTTATTACATACTAGGCGTTAAAATTAAGCTTTCTACGGTATACTATAAAGAAACTAATAGTTAAATAAAAATTATAAATAAGTATATTAATTAGTATTTAAGGCCTTTTATATTCTATTACTAGAATAACTAGAGCTTCCTCCTACCTCTAACTAATAGGATTTAAATTATTCTATTCTACTTTACTATAGAACTATTTTTATATAAAATTGTTTATAGTTTTAAATTATAATAAAATTAATATAAAAATACTTCTATTTCTAGAATATATTAAAATAATATAAACTTTTAAAATATAAAACGACTAGTGTAACTTATATACGCTATCTAGCAGCTAGCTAAAAAATATATAATATAAACTTAGGACTAAATATAATTTATAGTAAACTAATACTATTATTCTATTAACTAAAATATTAGTAATATAGTATACTTAAAAACTTATAATTTAAAAATTAATTACTTATGTTAAAAGCTATCTAATATGTAGTAAGAACTTTTTAAAATTTTAGAGAAAGTAAAATATTTTTATTAATTAGAATTACTACTAGATTTACGTATATATAATATATTTATTTTAAAACTACCTTATAAGAATTCTTAAAACCTATTATCTAAATAAGAAGCTTTAAAATTGTCTAGTATCTTTATTAATAAAATCGATAAGTAAGAGATTAATAAAATTCTAGGTAGTAAATTTTTTAAAAAAATATATTAAAATACTATATAAACTAAGTTAGATATAATTTTAACTTAATATAGTACCTTACTTCTAATTTTATTAAAACGCCTTATAAGCTAAAAGTCTTTTATAAAAAGTATTTTAATAAGTCGAGTCTACTAGCCGCTCTAAATATTTAAATTAAATAGTAGGAGAACGGATTAAAATAAATATAAAAGATAAATAAAAAAAATAATTTTTTATTATATAAAAAAACCTAAAATACGAAAATATTAGTTTTTTTATTACTAGTCCTTATTAGATAGTAGTAGAATAGTTTTAATATAAATCTATTTTTTTTACGCTAGCTATTATACTATTTATTTACTAAACCTATACAAAACTACTTAATTTCGGTAGTTAGCTTAATAATAGCCTACTCTACTTTTATTAGCCTTTAATATAGCCTACTTCGGGCTAAGTATAACGTAAACTAAATTTTAATTAAATTTAGTCTAGCCTTACTTATTTATATTATCTATACTATAAGCCCTAAATTTTTTAGAGTAGTATTTAGAGAGATTTATAATTAATTTATATTTTTTTATTTAAAACCGCTTTAAATGCGACAAAAGCGAATAGAAAAGTATTAAATATTTTTTAATATACTTAGAAACTTTATAATAAATTAATACTTAAAATTTATTTATAATAGCTAATATTTATAGAATTATACTTTTTTTTACGTTTAATAGTAGGTGTATTTTTTAAAAAAGATTTTTTAAAAATAATAATTTAAAGTCTTTTTTTAACTAAACGTCTATACGTAGCGTAGGTAGATTATATAATAAATAATAAAAAGAGTACTAAAAAGGGATTAGATAAGTATTATAAATAAGTTTAAAATTAAAATTTCATAATAATTAAATTAGTAAAGTCTATATTAAAATAGTGTAATATATATATAGAAAGAATAGAGAAAATTAAATAAAAAAAATTAAAAGTATTAATTAGAGATTTTTAATATTTTATAAAAAGCTTTAAAGGCGGCTCTACTATAATATTATTATTATTAAGTATTATAGCGCACGTTATTACTATAGTCTAAAATAGAAATATTTAGATAGGTAGTAGTATAAGTACTAAAGTAAATACTATTTATATATTTATTATAAGCGTGTATAATAAAGACGTTGCGCAGTATATTACTAATATTAGTAAATATAGAAAATAAATAAACGCTAGCTATAATTTATATATAAACTAGTAGGGTACTAAGTTAGTATTAGCTACGCGGTAAAGATAGGCTACTAAAAGTTACTTTTATAGTAGCGTAGGTATTATAGTTAATAAATATCTCCTAATAGTAGTAGTACTTATTTATTACTGTATTAGAGAGGAAGAACTAACGTATAGTACTATGAAAGTAATATAGATAGAGGGAAATCTCTTTACCTATATTACTTTTTATTAAAGTTACGTTTTAATATATTTAACTATAATATTAAATGTAAACTCTACTACTAAATATTACTTCTTAAATACGTAATAGAACTACTAATAGTAATAAAAATTATATTTAGTTAATAGTTAGCTATAAGTATTATATAGTTATTATAAGCCTTTTTTTTTAAATATTACGACTTTAATATTACTACTAAAATATTTTTATCGCTTTATTACTCTCTTTTTTAGACTATTAATTATATTAGTTTTAATTACTACTATAGTTTTCTTTTTTAATTTTAGTAATAGCTTATAAGCTTTTATATTATAGTTATAGAGAATAGCAGAACGTATATTAGTAGTATAAAAATAATAAATTTTATAAGTTTAACTAAAAAGTAGATATAATAATATACGTTAAGAATAAAGCGTAGTTAATATAAATATTATTAAAGCTAATAATATATATGAGCTTCCTATACCTAATTATATTATAACTTTAAAGCTTAAATTTTACATTTTTATTAACTATATAATTTTTATTATTTATATTAGCGTATTAATATTTTACTTTAAATATATATCTTTTATAAAATAACTAATTACTATATAAACGAATTTGTCTAAGTAAAATTTACTAAAATATATTTTATAATTTAGTACCTTAAAATTTAATTAATTTATTTTATTATTTTTTAATAGTAGTATATTTTTAGAGTATAGCTAATACTGCTTATATATTAAGTAGTATATTACGGCCCTAATCTAGTATATATCTAATTTAGTATAGTAATAAAAAAATTTTAAAAAAGTAAATCTTTATTTAAAACTTAAAGTAACCTAGTTATTATTAAAGTTAAGACTAATATAATTGCTTATAGTTAATAGACTAAGTCGTCTAGTATAATATAAAGCGAGAGTCTAGCTTAAATATTAAAAAAATATTAAATAGGCTAATATTACAGTAGAATACTATATTCTAGTACCCTTAAACATAGTTTTTAGAGTTTTACTAATAGTATTAGACTACTTTTATAAGACTTTATAGAATATACTCTAAATTTTTTTTTAACATTCGTGTATTACTTAGCTAGTAAAAGTTAATAATATAGACTAAATTACTTTAATTATAATATTTAATCTATATCCTTGTCCTCAGTTCTAACTATAAAAGCCTAAAATTATTAAGAAACTTAGTATCTATTAGTTATAAAATATTAAGATAACTATAAAGCTAATATAAAATATTAATTTTACGCTTAGTATAACTGTCTTTAAAATTTACTATTTTAAGTTACTTTTTAATACTATACGTACCTATTTTAATATTCTTAACTACTATAATACTAGTATTATTATACTCTAGTTTATTACTGCTTAATTTACCTATTATTTTAAATTAATAGCGAGGACTATTTAGGTAAAATAGAACCTCTGTTACTAAAATAGTTTAAAATAAATATATTAATAATAATAAAAAGCCTAAGTATACGTTATAAATATTTACTTTTTTAATTATTAACTTCCGACACTCTATAAAGAGATCTGCTGAAATTTATCTTAAATTACTTATTTTTTATATAATTTAAGTATAATAAAACGCTGAATAGAATTAAATAAATAATAAATAAAGTTTTTAATCGGTAAGAATATATATTATAATAAAAATTTAAGGCTAAATTTTAATATTAATTATTTAATCTTTACTAGCGTATCTATAACTATATTTATTAACTATATATTTACTTCCCTATAAGTTAATATATATACTATACCTTTCTTTATTTTTACTTTATTATAATTTTAAATTTAATATAATACGTTTAAAAAGGCATACTTTTAGGATATAAAATATAATAGCTTTTTTATAAAAAAATGTCCCTTTTTAATATACTATTATCTAAAAAGGCAATATAGAAAGCGGAAATAGAAGTATATTATATTTACTAATATATTAGTTAGCTTAATTTAGTTTATTACTTAATTAAATTCCTTTAATATACTTTATTTTACTAACTTATAATAAATATTATCTTATATTTTAGTACTTAGTAATATATAACTTTATATATTTATAATGCAATATATATTATAGATTTTAATACGAGTCTAGTTATATAATAAAAAAGTTAATAAAGTTAATACTAAATTCTAATATATATATACATAAGTAAAATTTAGCTCTCTAAATAGGGTAAGATTACTAAATACTTTATCTATAGAGTTTATATATAGTAACTCTTTATAGTTAAATATTTTATAATTCTTAATTTTTCTTTAGAGTACTTTTATAATATTTATTTTTTACTTTTAGGAGTTTTATAAAAAATATTTTATTAAGTAGCGTTAGTGTATCTTTAAATAGTATTAAAAAACGTATCTTTCCTAAAATAAATAATAATATAATAAATAATTATATTAAGAAGCCCTATTTATTATATCATTTTATTATACTTTTTATACTTTTCATGCTTATTTAAACGCGCCTAAACTAAATTATAAATATATTTATTAAAATTATTTTTAAACTTCTTCATGTTACTATATATATTAATTTTATTATTTATATCGTTGTAATTATATATATAGTATATTTAAAAGTAGTTAACTTTCTAAATAGTATTTTTTTAAGTTATAGTATAAGACTTTTAAACTATAATTTATTAATACTAGTTATAGCTATAATATTACTACTATTTATTTTAGGTTATATATTATATTATCTATATATCTTTTTTACAGTACGAAGTAAATTCGTAGTAATAATATTAGTAAAAAATGTATACTTATAGTAGTTTAATAAAAAAGAAAAAATTATAAAGTTAATTTTATTATATAGATAACTAGTATACCATTTAGTACTAAACTTTAATAATAATAACAGTAGTAAAGAAAATATATAAACTCTAGGCGATCGTACACTTAATAATAAAAACCCTATTTTAGGCTATCGGTATAGTACTAGACGTGTAATAAATATAATAAATAATATAATAGTTTTAGTTGTTTAGAAAGCATCTAATAAAACTAAGTACGTAAATAAATAATTTATAGAAATAGAAATTTATTAATTTTTTAAAAAAGAGAGATGCCTTTTATACTTATTTTAAACTAATAGAGTGCTATTAGAGTATATTTAACATATATATAATTCTTTTATAAATAATTTAATTAGTTATACTAGTATTGTCCTTCTAAATATTATGTAATTAATATTAATACTATTATATTTAGAGGCTTTTACCTTTAATTATAAATATATTTAAGCTAGTAATTTTTTATATTAAAAAGTTTTTAGGTCTATAACTTATTTATACTAATTATATAATTAGTATTATCTATAATAAGCTTTTTATATGTTAGTTTTATTTTATCTAAAATATTTTAATTCTTAGTACTTTTTTTTTATATATACTATCTTATATAAAGGCATATATATACTCCTCCTTTTTTGAAACCCCTTTTAGTCGCCCCGAGTTACCACAGCCACACTCTTTGTTCGATTAATATATAAATATATACTATCTTATATATAGTAAATTATATCTACAACTTATATATTTATATATTAATTGAACAAATAGTATAGCTATAGTAGCTTAAGACAACTAATAGAGATTTTAAAAAAGGTAAAGTATATATATACCTTTATTCTACTACTTTTATTATATTATTTTTAAAGAAGTATAAAAATAATTATAATTATATAATACTTCTATTCTATATTTTTATATAGTAATTTTAATTTAATTAAATAAACCTCTCTATTTTATTATAGTTATATATAATTTTTAATAGCTATAATTTTAATGGCCTTTTATATAATATTAAAAATAGTATTATTAGATTATATAAGAGGTTAATAACTATATTTTTATTTAAATAGTTACTTCTACTGCTAATACTTTACTTAAATTAATAACGAGTCTTATAAATTATAGTCTTTGGTATAATAAAGTGTTAAGAATTAATATTTATAGAGTCTATTTTATTATTATAGTTTAAATACTATATTTAATTACTATATAAAATAATAATATGACTATACACTGTATTATATATTAATATTAGTCTAATTAATAGAATACTATACTAAAATTAAGAGTATTTTATTTTTACTTTATTTTAATCATTTTTAACGTTAGTAAGTATTTTAATTTATATTTATATTTATATCTCGCTACTACTATTCTAGCTATAATTATTTATTTTAACGATTAACTACTTTCTTTATATTAATTAAATTTTAGTATAGTAGACGAGCGTTACTAAAACCTAAATATAGAAAATATACAATAATAAATATTAACTTTAATATAATATATATACTATATATAAAATTTTAAAACTATTTATATATTTATAGAATACTGTACTACTTAACTACTTATATTTAATTTTATTTATACTAATACTAAATATCGTTTAATATATAACTATATTATAAATATAGTAACTAAATCTCTCTAAACACGATATTAGTATTTTAGTATAAAGTACTAAATTTAAATATAATTTTAGTTAAATATATAATAAGCTTATAGTTATAGTTTAATACCTATATTATCTCCCCTTTTACACGCCTCCTCGTATCCGTGTATATAATAAAAGTACACTTATTCTTATATTATACTACTTTACTTTTAGGCTAGCCTATATCCTTTTTAACTTACTTTTAATAATTAATATGTTATAGTTTATTTTAAAAAATTAATTAGTTTTCACTATTTTAAAAATTATTAAGTATTAGTAAATATTTAATTACAGTTTAAAATTTTACTAAATAAATATAGTAAAGTACTATTTACTATTTAATTAAATAAATAGTAATAAAATTATATACTAAGTTAAATTATTATACTAGATTTATTAAATCTAACTAAAATATATTTTTTATAAATTTTATATATAATAATTTTTTTTTAAACTGTATCCGGGGGAATAACTTTTTTTAGCTTATACCTTTTTTAGACTAGTGTCTCGATACTATAGTTTACCTCTTTTTATATAATACTAGATTTATATAATTTTAGATCTATATAATAATTTAAATAATAGCGGGGTTCCGTTTTAGCGTTTGAGTATTTTAGCTTATAAAAATAAATAGTTTAAGTATATTATTAGTATAGTAGAGGTTTATAAGTACACGTTTATTTTTTAATCGTATAAACTAGTCTTAATAAAGAATTAAACATTTAGAATTATACTAAAACCATTAATATATAATATATTATTTTATTTACTTATATACTAAGCTACTTATTTTTATTATTTTAGATTTACTAGCTATTATTTCCTTATAGTTCTTATAGCCTAATTTAAAAATTAGTTTAGTATTTAAACCTTACGTACTAACTATACTTATATAATATTATATATCTATAGTTTTAAAATATATCTAAAACTATTTAGTCTATCTCTATAAAATGTCTTTTAGTTAATTTAATATTTTTATATAAAATTTTTATTTTATTATAAAAGTTTTATAAGTTGTTAATTTTTATAATAGATTTTTAAATATTATTATTATATAGTATTTTATACTTTAAGTATCTAGTGAATATTTAAACGTACTAATAATACTAGTTTTTTTTATTTAATTTATAAATTATTTTATCGTATTATGTATATTTTAATTAAATATTTAACTTTTTAGTAATAGCTATAATAATTATATACTATATTTAGATTATATTAGGCTTATTATTATATAGTATAATATTAAAAGGTATATAAATACTACTATTATTTTATACGAGTTATAAAATATTATTTATTTTTATTTTAACTTTTTTATTTATTTACTAATTTGTTTATATATATATATTACTAGTTAATTATTTATTTTTACTCCTAAGTATAATTGTATAAGTTATATTTTTATTATATTTTATTCTATCTATTAATATTATAAACTACTAATATTATTATAGACCTATTATATAATGTAAAATAATATTTTTTATTTAATTTTATATAAATCTCTTTACTATCTACTAAACTTTTTATAAAAATAATAATACTATAAAGGCCCGTCTAAAGAAAATTACATATATACTTAGCCTGCTTAGTAGTGTTATAAAATAAAAAAAGGGTATACTTACTATTTTTACTATATATATAGTCTATTTATATATATTTTACTATTTAGTTAGTAATACTTATTAAATAAAAATAAAAATAAGTATATACTTTTTTAATTTTACGCGCTTTAGTAGATTACTCTAAAACTTATACTTAGTTATTTTTTTTCTTCTAGGGTTATTACTATAATATTACGTAATCTTAGACTAGTTATTTAAACTTTAACTATATTACGTAATTAATAACGATAACTTATTTCAATAAACTTTTTATATAGTAACTATAGTAACTTTTTTATAAATATAAATAACTTATAGTTTTTTAAATAATAATTAGAATACTTTTTTATAAAATCCTTTAGTCTTTTTAATTTTATATAACTAACTTATAGTGTTATAATATACTGTTTTTTTATTATTAATTATTTACTTACTTTTACGTATATATATATTCCTATATTTTTTTAATATAATAAAGTTATAATTAGTAACTACCTAATTAAAAAAAAGTATCCTATATATACTATATAACCTAATAACTAACTCTTAACAGTACTGCGCTAAGCCTAATTAAAAAAAATAGCGTCTTCTAAGATAAATACGTAATAACTACTTAATAATACTAAATAGATCCCTATATCTAAATAATTTTAATTATTTTATAGTTAAATATTTATATATGTATAACTAAAATTCTTTAATAAACTAGCTTTTTTAATTAAATATAATTATATTTAAAATTTAGTAATATGCTACTACGTTTTATATAAATATTTTAGCTATTATTTTTACTTAGAAATTAGGTAGTAAAGAAAAAATAATGGCTTTACTTAGCTAGTTAGTTAATACTACTAAATACTTATTCCTCTTACTTTTTAAAAGATTTATAATAAAGTCTATTAAAATCTGCTTATAAATTTTATTTAGTAGGGAAAAAAAGTACACTAGATCTTTTTTAAGTTTTCTTTAAAGTTTTAACTATTTATATATATTATAGTTATAGATATATATTTAGATATATAAGAATATTTTAAAAAGAAAAATTTTTTCGTAAAGATTTTATAGGTTACTTTTTACATTAAATATTTAGTAACTAAAAAATTATAAATAGTAAAACTAATATTTATATATAAAAGTTTAGAGTTAAGTATTTATTTTTAATCTTAAAAAGTTAATTAATACTATTTATCTATAGTATATTTAGTAAAAGAGAGCTTTAGACCTAAATCTAGTAAAAACTTATAGACTTTAGATTAAAGAACTTTTATAGCTTTTTTATATTCTTTCTTTCCTTTTCTTACTATAATTTAAAGTTTCTTTAAGCTAAGTTTTTAGTTCTAAGAGATAAAAGATAAACTTTTATCTTTTTTATATTATTTAGTTAAAAATACCTTTACTATAAGTATATATATAGCTAAAGTAAAAAAAATATATAAATTAGTAGTTTTATCTTTTTCTTTATTTATTTTTATAAATTTTAATAACTAGAAGTATTAAAAATTTACTCTTTCGTTAGTAGTATTCTATAAAATATTTTACTTTACTTAGAATAAGGCGTTTACTTTATTATTAGTATTCTTAGTAGGGTCTTTATATCTTTATCTATAAATAATAGTTATAGTGGAGTAAATAAAAAAAAAACTAATTAAAAGGATTAGTTTTTTAAAGTAATATCGCTCTATTAATATTAAGTATATTAAATTACAAATTATATTACGTAATACGGAAAATTAAAGTAAATTATATAATAAACTCTAATTAGGCTTAGCCTATGTAAAACCTTAGTTATATTATCTTAAACTTAAGAATTTTTTATTCTTAAGTTTACCCGTTAATAACTTTTTAACTAGCGTATAAAATTATCTATAAATATATATATATTTCTAGTATTAATATAATATCTATATATAAAATTTACAATATAATTACTTATATAAATATTTAGTATTTTTAGTTTATAACTTTAAGACTTAGTTTAGAGAATTTAGATATTTTCTAAAAAAGTAAATATATAATATATTTTTAAACATTTTAAATATTAAAAATAGGTAAAACTATATTCAGAACTTAAAAATGGTTAAATTTTATAATTTATAACTATATTAAATTAGTAATAATCGAAAAACGTATTAAATTTTTATTAAAATAAAGTGTTATAACTTGTAATATAATAAAATTAATAAAATAAATATTTCTTTATATTTTATACTATATTAAATACTAACTATTTAAGATTTTAGGTTTACCTAAATAGGTTAGACTAATTTTAAATATATATTACGTAATAATTATAATATATAATTACGCTTAAATTACTACTAAAATATTTAAAAATTTATTTAAAACTATATAAAATATTAATTACGTAATATAAATAATACTACTTTTATATTTATACAATTCTCTAATTTTAATAATATATAAAATAACTATAGTAAAATATTATTAATCTATATTATAATTATTTATATAAATATTATATAGATATTAGTAATCTATATATATTTTATAGTTAATTTTATATTATATTTATATACTAATCGAATAAAAAGTGTAGCTGTGGTGGCTCGGGGCGACTAAAAAGGGTTTTAAAAAAGGAGGAGTATGTGTATGCCTTTATTATAGCTAATTTTATATACTAGATAAAAAGTTATAAACGGATAAACTTAAGAACTAAAAAATTCTTAAGTTTAAGACTATATAACTAAGGTTTTTTATACCCTAAGCCTAATTAGTATTTATTATATAATTTAACTTAACTTTCTGTGTTACGCAATATAATTTTTAATTCTATATATTTAATATTAATAAAACTATATTACTTTAAAAAACTAATCTTTTTTAATTAGTCTTTTTTTTGTTCACGCCCCTATATTACCTTATAGCTAACTATTAAGTTAATCTTTTTCTAGATATATATTTATATACTAATCGAATAAATAGTGTAGCTGTAGTGGCTGTATAGGCGACTAAAAGGGGTTTTAAAAAAGGAGGAGTATATATATACCTTTATACTTTTTCTAGATATAAATAGTATTAAAGAGCTACTATGTACTTACCCGTAAATAAACTTTTAAATCCTCTATTTACTTTATTAATATATAAATACTTACTAATACTTAGGTATATATATAATCTAATATACTTATTTTTTTTATTAACGTATAGTAGCTACTATACTCGTTTAATACTTTATTACCTACTACTATTACTAGTAGTAGGTTACTTAGTATAATTTAGTAACTACTGTTATATTAAGCACTTTCTATATTTATACTCTTTTTATTATTTTACTTATAAAGTTTATTTTATATTCTTTTACTATTTCTTCTCTTCATGATCTCCTTATAAGTTATTATAGTTTATTATTTTATAGTATAGCTAGACTACTATTATAGTTAATAATATACTATATCTAGACGTACTATACTAGTAAATATAGTTTAATATTTTTCTCTATTATTTTTACTACTTTATACTTATTTTTTTATTTCTAGTAAGTAGGTAGTAGGTAGTATTATAGTATTCTTTTCTTAATACGTTAAAGACTTATACGGTATTAACTTTATTAGTTTTAATTTTATTAGTGTTAATTTTATTAGCGTATACTTATATTCTTAAAAAATATTCTATAGCTACCTCTACTATTTATATATAAAGGTTATTATTAAGTATACGCTTATAAATAAGTATATTAGACTTAGTTATAATTATAATTTTATCCTTAAGGGTAATTATAATATATAAAGTTACTATTAGTATACCTATAAACGTTAGCTAACTATATCTTATAAGTTACTAAAAATAAATATTATACTAGTATCTACGTTAATATACTAAATCCTATTATATAACTTTAATAGTATAATAAAGTAAGGGTATTATAGTATTACTAGTACTATAATACTACCTAGAGTAAAGAAAAGAAAAAGGTAAAGGTAACTATAGTCCTATACTAATATACTAAACTTTAATATACTAAGTTATACGCTAAGACTATAAGTTAGACCTATACTAACTAAAATAAAAGTATTTTTTATAATTTTTATATATACTTATTTTTTAACTATATCGAGGAGAATAACTTTTTTTAACTTATACCTTTTTTTAAATAGTATTTTAATACTATAATTTATCTTTTTTTATATTATTAGCGTTTCTAAGCTAATACTTAAAGATTATATTAATTTGGCTTAAAATATTAAACTAATATATATATTTTTTATTAAGCTAGAATATAATAGTAAAATATTATTAATTTTTATAATTTATTAGTACTTTAGTATAGGAAACTATATTAAGTTTACTATTTTATTTTTTTTATGTACTTAATTATAGCTAGGAGCTTCTTATTATAAATAGTATAGTTACTTATTATTAAGATATTTTTCGCGGAAAAGTACACTATAAAATATAATATATTATTTTTATTATACTATAAAAGTCTACTACTTATTACTTATAGTCCTACTTCATATATTTTAGTAAATAGTCTTTTAGGTTTTTTAAAAATATTTTTAAACTCCTTATACCTTTTAAGGAGTTATATATCAGTATTCTTAGTTACTATAAGTTTCTAAGGGTATTAAACTATTTTAGTTTTTTAATATATAGTTAGATTTATTTATATAAGCTAGGGTATTTTTAAAATTATATCTTACTAGTTATTTATTTTAATTAAATCTATTATAAGATTTTTAACTACTAATTCCTCTATTAAGAAAATCCCTAGCTTAGTTTTTATATAAGTTTATTTAGCGAAGTGGTTTTTTTATATATTACGTAAAATTTTTTTCCCTTTATTTATGTGGCGTAATCTTTTACTCTTAATAAAATTTTTTAATATAAAATTTTCAGTTACTTTACTATTAATTATAGTATAAACTAGGCATTCTTAATATTTTACTTAGATTATAATATAAGGCCCTTATATTCCCTTTAGGGTTTTTTTTCCTTTCAGCTAGTACTTAGTGTATATCTTCTTACCTATATACTTTAGGTATTTATTTTTTAGATACTGGTACTATAGGTGTTCTATAATATATTTTATTAGTAATAAAGATTTTAGTATAAAAATTAAGTAGTCCCTATATTTTTATAAAGAGTGCTACCTATAAATCTTTTTTTTAAAAATAATATCTATATAGAGATCTGTATACATGTTAATACAATATATTTTATATTTCTACTTTAGAGTTTTATATATTTAGTAATTTAAAACTATATAAAATACCTATACTAGTTTATAGTAAGCCGGGTAGTTTATTATTATATATAAGGTATCCTCTTTTACCTTCTAGTCTACTTTAGGTTCTTTTTAAATTAAAATTTAGTATTTTATCTACGAGAATTATATTTTATTTTACCTATTATTAAAAATTAGTAAATTTAGTATTTTAAAGGTATGTTATTTTTTAGTTTTTATAAACTTTATAAATAGTTTATTCTTTTAATGTTTTTAGGTAGAACCTCTAGTCCTTAATTATATACTTTATAGAGTAGAAGTATCCTAAATAAACTACCTCTTATATTAGTTTTAATATTTAAAAATACTCTACTGTTTTAATTTTTATATTTTTTATAAATAAAATAGGTCCTTCCTAAACTAGAGACGTGAAAAAGGTTTCTTTTCTTTTAATCATTAACTAGGACAAAGTTTCTATAGACTTATTAGAGTTTTTTAATTTATATTTTAATTTTTCTTTACTAAATTTTAAGAAGATTTTTAGGTATTTTAGTATTTAGGTCTTTTATAAATAAAACTATTTTCTTTTATTAGGTTTTTTAGTAGCTGCTAGCTATTTTTTAAGCTAGTATCCTATATTCTTTCTTAGCTATATATATATTATATATATATTATTTAAATAATTTGTCTAGTATATACCCTAGTATTTTTTATTACTAGTAAATTTTTTTTTAAAACTCTAGTCTCTCTTTAGGATTCTCGTTAACCTCTTTAGTTACATTAACTTACCCCTTTTTTAGATAATTTTTAGTAATATAGCCCTTCTATTTATAACTAAAATATGTATTTTTTTATATTATTTAATTTTAATTATATTTTTATTTTTAGATCTCCCCTTTTTCTTATTAGAATTAAATATTATAAAGTTTTTTTTATTATACATATACTATAAGTCTTTATTAGTTTTATATTTACTTTTTTTATTATTAATTTACTTTTAGAGGTAAAGTTTGTTATTAGTTTAAATAATTTATATAATTATTACAAATAGAGTTATTAATTTTTTTTATTCTAATTATTTTATATTAGATCTTAGATTTTAGTTTTTTATAAAACTAATTTATTAAAATACGTTTTCTCTAGTCTACGACTTTATTTACTACTTATTTAAAAGATAAAATATAGGCAGACACTATTTTAATCTATTAGAGTCTTAAAGTTTTTTTTAGCTATTTATTTACTATTAATATTACTAAATATTTATTTTAGTATTTATTTAAAGTACTTATAACTATTAAAAATAACATTTATTTTAGCCTTTTAATAATTTTTAATATTTATTTAATAGTTTGTAAGGTAATTATTAAACTAGTTTATAGATTTTTTAGTAAAATAAATTATTATATATACTATCTTTTATTTATGTATACTAAGGTATATTTAGTTAAAATTAATATAAAATACTATTAAGTCTAAAAAGCCTTGAAGCTTTCTATATAATATATTAAATTTATTACGTTTAATAAGTTTAAGGGATCTACTTATTTACTATATTTTAATTTTATTAAGTTAGTTTTATAGTATTTTATTAACTCTTTTCCTTTTTTTTTAAAAAAAGATTTTAACTTATTCTATTAACTAATTGTATACTCCTTTTTAGAGTTTACTTTTATTATTAAGGTAGTTAATTTACGTTTTTATTTAAATTTAGTTAGTAGGGTCTAATAATACGATTTATAGAGAAGTTATTAAAGCTATATTTAATAGTATAGCTTAATATCTTCTAGAATTTCTCTAGAATATAATTATTAAAGTGTAATAGAGGTTATTAGAACCTATTTAGGTAATAAACCTATTTTATTATAGGGTAAGTAAGAACTAAAAATATAAAATAGTATTAAGTTATAAAAGTTAAAAATGTTAATAGTTATACTATATAATAGAATTAATAATACTATATTTTTAGGCGATCGGTCGTTAATATATACCTATAAATATAAGTTAGCTTTATAAAATTTATAGGTCTATATTTTTATAAATCTGTAAAGTTATAGATCTATTACGTAATTTTATTATATATTTATATTTTATTTTATATCTAACCTATAAGTATAATTTTCTAAATTATTATTTTTATAAATTTTTACTATAATTACAATTAGTTTTATAATACTATTACGGCGTAAAAGCTATAATATATAGATTTTAGCCTATTATAATAACTATAACTATAGTTATTAAATAAGATATAAATACTATAATTACTAAGCTTATTATAAGCTTTGAAAATTAAATATAAGCTATATAGAATACCTTTACTATAATATTATAATCCTAATAATAAGAGTTATTATTTAAAATTACGTCTTTTAAAAAAAAATTTAAGTTATTAAGTTACGCTCCCTATCTTTAAATTAGGCTAATATTAACTTATAACCTATTAAGCGTAAAGATTAAAAACTATTAAAAAATAAATTAAAGACTATAGAGAAGCTAAACTATCTATAGATTCTTACTATTATTACTTTATTTATAATTACTAATAATACGCTAACTACTATACTATAATTTAAATAATTATTTAAGCGTCTATTTAAGCTTTTTTTTAAAAAAAAATAATACTAAAAGTTACTAAACTTTTTTATACTACTTCGTAATTAACTATAAAAGAACTTAAACTAATACCTAACTAAGAAATAAAAACTAAAATATATAATTACCTACTCTAGAAATTATATAGTAATAATTATTAACTTATTTATATTAAAAATAGTATAAGACTTGGTTAATCTATTATAAATAACTTATAAAGACTTAGACTAACAAGCTACTACGTAAAGAAAACTCTTATAGCTTACTTAAAGTAATTAAGACTGTTTATTTTTTTTATTAAATTCTACTAGTACGCGTAAGAGTTTAGTTAGAATAATACTATATTATTTAACTAACTCTTTATATTTTTAAGCTCTAACATCTAACGTATACTTATAAAAGTAAACTTTTTTCAATAAACTTATTAACTATACTAATATTATTAGTAAATAATATAATAATATACTTTAATTAGTCCCTTATATAGGTACCTATATTTTAAAAAAGAACCTAAATACTATAAATATAGATACGAATAACGTATAGTATAAGAATTTATATAAATCTATTTTTTACCTTTTATTAAAAGTAGCCGCGACTTCTCTACCGTATTACACTTACCTAATCTTTAATATAAATATTACCTGCTAAGAGTATATATTTAATTTCCCTTTTTTAGAATTATTACCGTAATATTACGTAATTCTAAAATAGCTATTTAAACTTCTAATATATTATATAATTATTAATACTAACTTATTTTAATAAACTTTTTACGTAGTAACTATAATAATTTTTATTATAATTATAATAACTTTTTTACTAGTACTAATAACCCATAACCTTTATAGATAAATAGTAATTAAAGTATTAAAATAATACTATACCTTTTATAAAATCCTTAGTTCTTTTATATAAAACTTTTTAAATTATATATTATCTTATATAACTATTTTATAACGCCTTAGTATACCTACTACCTACGTATTACTTATTCTATTCCTATTTCTATTTTTACTTATACGTTTATTTTTATACCTAAATAAGTTTAATAGTGTATATAGAGTAGTTAACCTAGATAGATTTACTAGTAATATAAAATGTATAGATTATATAACTATAGTTATATAATTATATAATCTATACTAGCGTATAAAACCTCTATTTAGCTATTATATAGATAGCAGAGAGAAAGATATAAATATTATTAATATTAAAATATAACTATTATTATTTATTATTTTATACTATTTTCTACTTACTATAATATTACAGACGACTATTACTCTATATAAATAAAGTATAGTTATTCTAATACTAATTAGTAGTTAGGTAATTAATTTATTTAACTATTTATTACTAGTAGTTAATTAGATTTCTTTATTTACTATATAAGTAGATTAATTAAATCGTTTAACTATTTTATTACTAGTAGTTAATTAGATTTCTTTATTTATTATAAATTAGTAAGGGCGTATAAAGTGGTTAAGTTATTATTAAATTTATACTATGTAAAAATAATTTTATATATTACGTAACTCTTCCCTGTATTTATAGATAGAGAGAAGTATATTAAATTATATATCTTATTAAACCCTTATCTGTATAAAAAATAAAAATAATTTATTTTAAAATTAAACCGCTCTATATAAATACGCTAGTATAATAAGCTAAAATTATATAATTAATTATATAAACTAGATAATATAATAGTACTAAAAAAAGCTTTCTCTATAAAAAAAGGTAAAAAAACGTATAATAGAAATAGATCTAGAATTATTATAAAAGAAATATACCTAAAAATATAATATCTCTATATAAGTGCTTAAAGACTAGACTAAATTATAATACTAAATAAAAGATTTAAATATTTTAAATAACTTATTTACTAAAAAACTTAATACGTATATTAGTTACGTGATTATAAAATTTTATATAAAATAAAGGGACATAGGCTAAAGCCTATATAAAAGGCCTAATAAGGTATTTTATATATTTTCTATTTTAAATTAGATATCCCCTATTATATAAATTGCTTTTTAGTCTAATTTTTTTTTATATATTATATTCTTTTACTTTATCGCACGAAGGTTAAAAGGAAAATTTTTAAAATATTATACTTAAAAAAAATAAAAGAAAAATAAAGAAAAACCTTTTATTGTTTTTATATATTCCTAATCCTCCTCTATATTAATAACGGAAAAACAAAAGAAAAATAAAAAAAAAATAAAAAAAACTTAAGTATAATATTTATACTAAGCTCTACGCGACTGCTATATATAAAATTTATATATATTATTTTAAAATACTACTAGGGTGTAATACTCTATAAAGGGTAAAAGTTTAGTATTATTATTATACTTTTACGTATATAGCTATAGTTTTAGAACTTTATATAACTATACTAAAAGTATATAAAAGTAATTTTTATAGTAAATAATTTTTATAGTAAAAAGATTTAAGTTAGTATTACTAAATAGAATAATATTTATATTATATAAGGATAACTAGTATACTATATACTTATTATTTTATAAAATATTACTATACAGAAAGAATTATATAGAAATATATATATATATTAATATAAAAAGCTAATAAAAATATTTTATTAGTAGCTATTTTAGTAGAAATAGTAATCTAGATTTAACTACTAAATATAAAAGCCTATATAAGAGCGAAGCTAAATATAATTATAATCTATTATAGTTATAACTACTACTACTATCTATGCGAGACAAGAGCTATTTTAAAAGTTTTATTAAAGGTTAACTTTATATAAAAGAAGATAGCTAAAAAGCTAGGAAAGAAAAAGATAATATCTAAAACTATATACGGAGATAATAATAGATAAAAATTAAAAAAAAATATTATAAAAAGGAAAAAGGTTTTTATTATATACTACTATTTTATATAGTTTTAGATTAGTTCTTTTTAACTATTATATAATAATTTTTTACTTTTATTTATTATAATCTTACTCTTTACTTTTGCGTAATATATAAAGTTATTAGCTCTTTACTTTAGTTTACTACAATTTTAATTAACAAGTAGTAGTATACTATATTATTTTACTTTTTATTATTATATAACGTATAAACAACAGACTATAATTTAGTTATATAAAAATATATTAAGATAAAGTAATACTTATATAGAAAAAAGAACTAATTATTTATATATAAGAAGAGATATAGAAGGATAGAGTATTTATATAATATGACTATAAAAAGAAGAGTTACTAGTATATATAAAGTAATTAATCTAAATAGATTTACTAGTAATACAAAACGTATAAATTATATAGCTATAATTATATAATTATATAATTTATACTAGTGTACAGAACCCCTATCTAGCTATTATATAAATAGTAAAAAAGAAGATATAGATATTATTAATATTAAGATATAATTATTATTATCTATTATTTTATACTATTTTTTATTTACTATAATATTACAGACAACTATTACTCTGTATGAGTAGAGTATAGTTATTTTAATAAATAGCCTTAATAAGCTTCTTTTACTACTTACTATTTATTTTAAAATTTTATTTATATGCCTACGTATATTATTATATTTAAATAATTTTTATTACTTTAATAAACTTTTTTTACTAAAGCTTTACTTTCTTTACTATTTTAAAATAGGTTTTTTATTATTATTAAACTACTACTGTTTCTTACCTTAATAAAAAAATTTTACTTTTTTTATACTATTATTTTATAAAGCGTACTATATTATTATATATAGAGGAAAAACGAGCTAGAAATTACTAAATTCTAAAATTAAAGAGTAGAGACTAGTTCTATAAAAGAAAGCGCTAAAAAGCCGTAATATATATATATAAAAGAGAATATATCCTCTATTCTAAAGAGTTTTATAAACTAATAATATAAACTCTAAAGTATTTTTCTGCGATATACCCCCTAGTTAAGTTAATAAAAATAGCTTAACTATCTAAGCAGATAAAATTAATTCTTTTAAGCTTATAGTAGCCATAAAATTAAATTTAAAAAAAGCTTTTTTAAGTAGATTTTTAGCAGATAGCGTTATTAGGTAATAAAGTTTTAAAATAAGAGACTAATTATAGTAGGCGTACTAGCGTTAGTAGTATAAAAAGTATGTATATAATTTTTTTACTTATTATTATTATTTTTATATTTTTTTATACTATTTATACTATATCTAAGCTCTTTTATTTAACTTTATTTCTTTTAACAGCTCCTTAAACTCTCTAACTATTATAAATATTATAAATTAACTATTTATATTACTGCTATTATTACTATAGTAAACTATAATATTTTTTTTAATTTTTACTTTTTAAAGTTTATCTAGATTTCTAATCTCTAATCCATTTTCTTAAAAATTTTACTAATCTTTACTTAACAGTTTAAACATATAATAAAAATTTTTTAGTATAAAACTAAACTTAACTACCTAAATTTAACTAAGCGTAATTAGTATTTAAAATATTTTAAGTATACTAAAATTAGTAAGGAGTTAATAGAGTTTAGTTTTTTAGGTTTTAGTATTTTATTTATTATTATTTTTTAGCTTATATTTACGCTCCGCAAGAAGAAATAGGTAAAAAAAAAAAAAAAACTAAAAAGTGTAAGAGGCTTTAATAATAGATAGCTTAGTAAAGCTAAAGCGCTATTTAGTTTTAAATAAAAATTTTTATAATTTAGATAAAAGCTCCCGTACTATAATATTTAAAAAATTATTTAGTTTTTTTTATAAAATAATATACTATTACTATAAACTCTAAATAATTATTCTATATTTCTAATAGATAAAAATCCTCTCTTCTCTTTTAATTAAAAAATTTTAAAGATTCTTTAATTTCTAAAAAAGCTTTTTCCCCTACTATTATAAGCTGATAAAAATCTCCTTAATTTACTACCTAATAATTTTAATAATTTTTTTAGTCTAATACCTATATTGCGCCTCTAAACAGCTATTTAAGAGCTGGTTTAAAAATATATAATATCTATATAAAAAGCTTAACGCTAATAAGAAATTTAAAAAACTCTTAAAATTATTAAATCTATTTAGCCTATTTTTTTAGGTTAGCTTTTTTAAATATAAAGCGCTATTAGCGCTTTTTTTAATTTAGCTTTTTTAAACTCTACTAAGTTAGATTCAAAAAATAGGCCGCGCCCTATAGTAAAAAGTAAATCTAAAAGTAAATCTAAAAAAAATAAAAATAGTAAACTACTTATATTATAAACTTTATCGCGCTATAGTAATAAAAATAATATTAATAAAAAATATTTTAAATTTTTTAGTTTATAGTTTTTCGGGGCTTTATCTATTTTTTTATATTAAAATTAAAAAAGTTTTAAAACTATTAAATAGTATTTATAAAGCTTAATATTACTAATAGTTTGTAAAATTAAAGTACCCTATATTTTATTTCTATTATTTAAATAGTACTCTATCTAGTAAAAGTAATAAAAATTATTATAATACTAAAATATAAAACTTTTATTACTAGGCGTATAAACGTAGATATAGCTATAAACTAATATATATATTAATATTTTAATCTAAATAATTTAAAAAAATTATATACTTACCATTATAGTTTTACTTAAGTCTAATAAATTACTAAGCGCTTTTTATCTTATTATAAGCTGCTCTATAGTAAGAAGGCAAAAGAGCTTACTTATAAATAGGTATAATAATTTTTTAATTTACCTTTTTTAATCTTTACTAACGTAGATTTTTTAAATAATAAAATTTAATAAATTATAGACCGCTGTTAGATAAATAATTAAAATAAATAGAGACTTAGGTAATAACTCTATAAATAATATTTTTTATAATATTACTTTACGCCGTACTTAAGCTGTTTTAAAATTTAGTAAACTAGTAAAATTATTAATCTATTAAGCTTCTCTATTAGTGTTATTATATAATTTTTATTATTTTTTTACTCTTTTATTATAAAGTTTTTCTAAGTAGTGCGGTTTTAAATTATTTATTATAAATAGTAACTAATAAGCTATTTAATATTTAATTTAAAGCGCTTTACGCTCTATTATTATATAATTTTTTAAAATTCTAGTTTAGTAATTTTTTCTTTTGTATTCTTAAAATTTAATTACTTTTTAAATTTTTAAAATTACTAAGCTATAAGAGCTTTCGTTAACTTATTAACTAGTATATTACTTATTTAAAGATATTTAATTTTAAAACTTCTTTTTAAACACTTTTAGTGCAGCTATATATTTTATATATTTATATAGTATAAACGGGTAGTTATACGCTTATTTTTACTTATAACTAGCCTAATTATTTATTAGTTATTATAAAATATACGCTACGTAGTTTTAAAATTTAAGATAAATTTTTTAAAAAAGCGCCTTAAAGCTATTATTTTTTATTTATATACTTAGGCGCGAGGAGCTCTACTTTAGTAGTTAATATTATAATAATAGCCTACCTTACGGCTTTCTAAATAATTATATCTTTAAATAATATAATAATATAATTATATAAAAATTATTTACTTTTTAGATTATTTATAAACGAGGCGTTTAAATAAATTATAAATTCTAGACCCTTATATACCCTATATTAAATTACTTAAAAACGTAATTTATAAAAAAATATAATTATATATTCTACTGTAACAAAGTACTCTTTACTTAAATTAATTAAAAAATAAAAAAAATTTAAAATAGTAAATACTATATCCAGTCGTATTATAATATTAATATAAAATATAAATCTAATACGCTCCTAATATATTTTAATTTTAATATTTATTACTTTTCTTTTATTTTTAACTAGCTTGTCTAATAGTAACAGCGTTAGTAAAAAAAATACTAAATTAGTTACTTTAAATTTTTTTATAATTTTTTTAATATATAAATTATAGATTAGCGTAATTATTTAATCTTTTTAATTCCTAATTATTTATATTTTATAATACTATTCTCTAGCCTTACGTACTTTTATTTTATATATTTCTAAAAGTTTATTACGTAGTTTAAAAACTTCTTACTAATAAATTTTATAGTATAAAAGTAAAATATTATTTATATAAAAAAATATAAAGATTTTATAATTCGTATTAAAAAATAAGTAAAGCTTTTCTTTTAAATAGATAAGACTAAGCTTAGCTAAAGTACTAATAAATTTTTTATACTATAGTATAAATAAGTCGCGTAGACTATATAAGGCTTAATTAAGTTTTATATAGCTATCTTCTTATTTATAACTATTAGATAGTTTATATTATACTAGATTTTAGGGATTAATTAGTGTATTAAAAAACGTACTAATTATATTAAGTTATAAAATCTTTAAATTAAATTTTATTATAATTATTATAGCTATATAAAAGAAGCGTACTATAAATATTATAATATATATTAATAAAACTGTATTTTTTAACTAAAGGTTACCTTTAATAACTAAATAAGCTTTATATTTTATATAGTAACTATTTTAATTAAACTTATAGGTAAAAACTTATTTAAGTAAAAGTAAATATTCGGTACTATTAAAGCGCGTAACTAATTACTAAATTTACTTTTTAAAGAGTATAGTCTATTTTTTATATATAGCCTAGTAAAAGAGCAGACTAAGTAAATATAAAAAAATTACTTTTTATATTATTAACTCTTTTAGAAGCTTATCGCGGTATATATAAATTTTATTTTAAAATATTTTTTTTTAGGGCCCTATCCTGTATAACAGTTTAAATTATAATATTAATAGTTAAAGACTCTCTATACTCTTCTTATATAAGGTTTATACTAAAAATAAATATATTTATAAAGTTATACTAAAAAGAGCTATTTACGCTATTAAATAAAATATTTATAAACTTTATATTACGTAATAGCTTACTCTCTAAATTAAGGCTTAATAATATTTTTTTACGTTTATCCGTGGGAGCTGTATCGACTTAGTGTACGCTACGTCCTCACTTAATACAGAGGTGGGTAAAAATATAGAGGCGCTATAACCCAGGGCCTATTAAACATAGAAGGCTTAATAATATATAAATACTAAGTAGGTTTTCATCTCTATCTCTTAGTTTATTAGAATTTTTAGGATTTAACTTATATTACTTTTAATTCTATTAAGTAGTTAGGCTATAGTCCCTTATAAGTCTTTATGTTTTATAAATAAAAGTCCCTACTATTTTATTTAATAAAAAAAGCTCTATATTACTAATTTAAGTAATAGTATTAGATAAACCTTTACTTACTATTTAAAGATTTTATAGGCTTTTTATTTTAGGCTATTTTACTTTTTTATTAGAGTATACTTTACGAGAAATACTAAAATATTAATCTTTTTTAAAGTTTATACCCTTAAGTTTTTTAGGCTCTAAAGTAGGCTAAAAAGAGATTAAACTAATATCTATATTATATAATATATAAATTTATAACTATTAGCTAGCTGCGCTAATAGCCTACGTATATACTACTTATATAAAGCTTTACTTACCTAATTAACTAAAAGAATAAAATAAAACCTGCGCTAAAGTACTTTTAAACTATTACTTAAGTTATATAATATTTTTATTAATTTTTAGCTTACTAAAGCTATAGACTTATATATTAAAAATTTTATTAAACGCTTTACCTATATCTATAACCTTAATAGTATATAAAATATTTATAAACTTTATAGTCTTTTCCTATAAAATAGGCTAATCTTCTTTTTTCTTATAAAAAAAAATTTTATTAAACGTAATATTACGTATTATAATAACCTAGTTAAGTAATAGTATCTATATTTTATAAATATTAAAAGCTACGTAACTAACTAAATATCTAATATAAATATATAGATTTATTTTAAATCTATATTTATTATACCCGGCTATATAATCTTTATTTAAAAAATATATATAATAACTATAAATATATATATTACTTTAATTTAAATATAAATCTACTATTCGGTACTTTATTAGCTTAGATTTATAGTAATAAAAATACTATTTAAACTAGTTATAAAAAACTTTATTTAGAGATTATATACTCTTAGAACCTACTAGACTAATATTATAAAATACTATAATTACTTTTATAATCTTTAGCTAAAACTTCTTTAGTGAATTTATACTAAGTCTTATAGTAATAGTTTTATTAATAATTTTTTAGCTAGCGCGTTTAGCGCTACTATTTAGCTTATATATATAAATAGGTAGTATTTTAATATATATACTAAGCTTTTTTATTTATTTTTTAAAACGTAATCTTCTATACCACGAATAAATAGTAATATTATTATTTTAAATAATTTTTATAATTTTAAATTTATACTAGATCTATACTTATATAGTAAAGTTTAAAAATACTTTTATAAGTTTTAAAAGTAACTTCGCCTATAGACTCTATATATAAATCTTTTTACTATAGTTATTTTTAACTAATAATATTTACTACTCTCTAAGCCTTTCTTTAAATATATTAAAGAGATTTTATAAAATACGCTAGTATAGTTATAGTAATTTTTTTTTAGATTTTTAAAAAATTACCTAAGCTGCGTATATAAAAAAATATTACTTATAATATATACGCTTAGTATCTAAAATATAAATATTTTATACTCTTTAGACTAGAGTATATAAAGCTTTTTAATTTAAATATTTTATTTTTTAATATTATATATCCTTAGTATTAATACGCGGATATATTAACTATAAATAAAATTTTTAATATACTAGTATTATACTCTAAACTAAAGGATAGAAAGATAGAAACTTATATTTAATAACTATAAAGTTATACTTATAAGTAAGCGTTATAAGTATAAAATTCTATTTTAAAAATTCTATACGTAGTATATTATTTAAGTTTAAGTACTAAAGTCTTTTATTATATAGGTAAGCTTTAAATACTATATTTAAGTAAAATCCTTCTATAATAGCTATATCCTTTAATATAAAGTCTTTTATAGAGTTTTTATTTAGACTATTTAAAACGTTTTTAATTATTTAGGTTCTTATACTAAAGATTAAAAAAGCTTATATTTTAGCTTTAATAGTATAGATAATATTAGCTTTTTTAAAAACTTTTAAAATAAGCAGCAATCTATTATTTATTAAATATAAAATAGTATTATTATTAAAAATAGTACTTTTAGAAAGCGTATAAATATTATAATTTTATATAAAATATATACTATTACTTTATTTTAATTTACTATTTATAATATATAAAGGATTAATAACTATATATACTAAAGAGTTAAAGAATTTTAGTTTATTAGACTTTTTACCCTATATAGTATTCCTTTTAAACTATTTCTTTTACTTAAGTATATTATAAAGAGCTATAAATTTATTAAGCTTAAGGCGCTTAAAAAGCTTTTTTTTTTTTTTTTAGAGAGCGGCGCAGTTTAATTAGTATAAATATTTATTAATATTAGCTATAAGCGACGGCACTTAGTAAGTTTCTAATAATATACTTTAAGTTTATAAAAGTACTAATATAATTTATTTTTATTTTTTAGCTACGAGCTATCTAATTAAGAAAATAGGTTTTATTCTCTAAGTATTATAAAGATCCTAAAGCTTTTAGTAGTTAATTTAGTAACTCTATTTTATAATACTACTTAAAAAATCTCTTTAATTTTTATTAAAAAGAGCTCCTTACCTTTAAGTATTAATTTTTAGGCTTAAGTTGTATATATTTACTTTACTTAATTAGGTACTAATTTCTTACTAATAGCAGTAAAAAAGTTAATAATAGCTAGCTTACTCTAAATATTACTAAGTTTATATATTTTTACTTTTATATAAAGAGCTTTCTATTTATAATACTATAGCTTAGCAGCTATTCTTTTATACTTTACTTTCTTTAAATAAGTATAGTATTATTATTTTATAATATTCTTAGCTACTATATTAGTAGTTAAGAGCTCTTATTTAAAAAAATAAATAATTAAATAAGTTAAAATATCTTCTTTAATAGTATAATATATTTAAATAGCACTGTTAAGCTTTAAAATAACTATTATACTAATTTAGTTCTAAATATTTATTACTTAATTTATTTTAGTAGTATAATTAATTAAATAGGCTTAGTATATAGCTATTTTAGTAGTATAGTTATAGTAAATTTTTATAATTTTAGCTTTAGACGCTTTTATAATACGTAAAAGCTCTAGTATTTAAAAAAAATTATTAAAATTATTAACTCTTTTAAGGTTAGGATTAATAAAATTCTAAATATAGTAAAGTGTATACTATATTTTAAACTATATATATTAAGTTAGCTAGCTCGCCGAATTAGTAAAATAAATATTATTAGTTAGAAAAAATAAAGTAGCTTTAGTTATTATAATACTTAAAGAATTATTAGTCGCGAGACTTACTAAACGTTTAATAGCTAAAAATATAGATTATTATTAGTATATAGATAAAATAATACTCGCTAAGTCTATAAAACTAAAAGATTTTAAATAAAAAATTAAAAAATTAATCAGAGCTTTAGAAAATAGAATTTCTAATAATTAGATACGTAGGGAAAATCTTTTTTTACTTTTAAAATATTAGACTTATAACTGTAAAAAAAAATAACCTAGAAATTACTAGATTCTAAAATTAAAGAGTAGGGACTAGTTTTATAAAAAAAAAAGCGCTAAAAAGCTATAATATATATATATAAAAGATAATAAATCCTCTATTCTAAAGAGCTTTATAAGCTAGTAATATAAACTCTAAAATATCTTTCCGCGATATTATATAATTAAAAATAGTTTTTGGTATTCTTATAGATATTATTAAGGCTAAAAATTATATATATTATAAGTAAGAAAAGGTGCGTTAGAGTTATATTAAAATTAAAAATATTAACTAAAGAATCTTTTAAACTATTAAGTAGGTTAACTAATTATACAGCATAGAGGTAGCAGTTAAAATAATTTTTAAAATAACTTACCTAATTTTTACTATTAGTAAAAGCCTATACTATACGCTAGTACTAGGAGTTATTTAATTTAATTATTATACGCTAGAACTCTAATATTATAAATAAAAAAAAAATTTGAAAATATAGTATTAATAATAGTATAAAAAAAATTTCTAAACGTATAATATTTATAAAAAGAAGACAAAGCTACTACGCTTACTCTTTTAAATATACTATATATAATTTATAATTATACTTAAGATAATAATAACTTATAGTTATTTTATTATTATTTTATAATTATAGCTCTACTATTATTACAGCTACTGTTTAATAAGTTTATTAAATTATTACTCTACTAGCTATAATATTTAAAATTTTTTTTAATTTAATAGATTTTAGTTATAGCGCCTCTATTTTTATTTACTATATTAAGTAAGGATATAGCGTATACTAAGTCGATATAGCTCCTATAAATATATATAAAAAAATAGATATAAATAACTATACTCTACTTAGTTTAAAAAACTAGACGGGTAATTATATTAATAATTATAAAAAATACTACTTATCTTATAACTATTCTATTTTATTACCGAAAATTTATTTTACTTAAGTAAAAAGCTTTTAGTTTTTTTTTTTTTTTTAGAATCCTTTTGCACGACTCTACTACTTATTTTATTTTAATTTTTATAATTTATACGATACACCTACTTTATAATTTTAAAAGTAAAGTTTTAATATTACGTTACTTTTTAAAATATTTTATTATTAACATTTCTACTAATTTATACAAACACTTTATTTTAACTTTTTAAAAATACTATATTAATATTAGATATTTTATATAGTAGAATAGCTAATACTATAACTAAATTACTTTAATAAATAATAAAGTAACTAGTTACAGCTATATTTATAAAAATCTTTTATATAAACTAAAACTTTAAAAAAGTAAACCTTAATCCCTTAATTAACTTAAGGATTTAATAGAGAAGTCTTTAAAGAAAAAAAAAATTACTTATATAACGCGATTAGTCTTAAAATATATAAATTATATAGAGTTAATTTAGCTTATAATTATAAATATTAGATTCGACACTAAGTATAAAGGTATACATATACTCCTTTTTTTTTAAAACCCCTTTTAGTCTCCCCGAGCCACTACAGCCATACTATTTGTTTGATTAATATATAAATATATATATAAATATTAGAAAGTATTATATAATTTTTAGTTAAGAATAGTACTATAAGTACTACGTTTTTTTTAACTATAATAATATACGTCTAAACTTTACTATAAACTAATATTAAACTAAGTATTTATATAATTAATTTAGTATAAGAGTTACTAAATTACTATTTTTAAGTTACTCTATTACATAATCTAATATAAATAAATTAAAAAAACTGTCTTAAAGCTTTTATAAAAACCTAAAACTAATAACGTATAAATAATATAATTACTTATTTTTATAAATAAAGCGCTAATAATATAAATTTAAACTTAACTATAATATAAATAGTAAATATAATATAATATATAAATACGAATTATCTAATAATCTTAATATATAATTAAGCTTTAGTATAAATATATATTATATAAATACTATATTATTAGTTTAAATATTTTAAAAACCTAATTATAAGATTTTTGCTATTATAATATCTAATATAGATAAGGCCTTAGCTCTAAAGAAGTATACTAATCTTATTATAAAAGTATTTAGGGAATATTATAACTTATTATATATATTTTTTATAAAACTATTAATAAGCTTTTAGAGTAGCGTTTATTCGACTATAAGATTAAGCTAATAGAAAAAAAATAACCTAGCTTTAAACCCCTTTATAGTATATTTTAAAATAAATAAAAGATATTATAAAAATACCTAAATAAATATCTATTAAAGGGGTTTATTTAAGTAAATTCTTTTCTTATTACCGTCTCTATAATCTTTATTAAAAAAAACTAGAAAATAGGCTTTAATTTTATATTAACTACTTAATTAACGTACTTCGCGAGCTTTATAAAGCCGCGGTATAATATAATAACGAGAACTTAATAAATACCGAACAGCTTATATATAACGAGGTTATATATAAACAGTGTAAATTTTAAACTCTTAAAAGTTATATTCCTTTCTTTTAGCGAGGGTTATAGTGCCCTACTAAATATAGCAACGTTTATACTCTAATCTATATTTATAGATTAGCGACTGCTCGCAATTATCTTAGAGGTTATTAGTAATTATTACTTATAATTATATATAAGGTAATTAGGTGTTACTAGGCGTACGAACTTTAGGACTAATAGAGTTATTAGGTAGTTACCTAGTACTTATAATAGAATATCTAGCTTTTAAAGTAAGTCTAGCTATCTATCCTATACTCTATACTATATTATTAACTCCTGCTTAAAAGCACTCTACTATATTATATTTTTATAGGTTTTTTTTATTTTCGAAACGTCTTATTACCGTACTAATTTTAGCTAGATTACCGCCTATTATACTAACTACCTCTAATAACGGCATTAAATATAGTACGACTCTAAACTAGAATAAAATCTAAGGTTAACTAGAATACAATTCTTTTATCTATATACGGCTTATTAACTAGTTTTATACTAACCTATACGTACATAATCTTCCGGCGGAGAATAGCCTTCTTAAGTATATTATTTTTAGCTACTTTAAAGCCCTTTTTAGTACACTACTGTCTTCTACGGCTGTATATATAGTTATATATAAATTTTAGGCTAATAGAATAAAAACTATATAGAAGCGGGTAGTCGAGGGAGAAGGATTAGAAGACTTAGCGTTATTAAAAGAGCTAGGGGTAATAGAGCGATTTAAGAAGTGGGCTGATAAGATGAGGCAGATCTATTATTATATTAACTACTAAGCTCTAAACGCGATTACTATTAAAAACTATTACTTAATACTACTAATTTAGAAGGCTTTAACTTAATTAAGTAAGGTAAAATACTATATAAAGCTTAATATTATTACCGTTTATAATAAGTTCTAAATAATAAAAAATATAAATAGTTAACGGCTTTTAAAATATAATATAGTATATTTAAATATCTAATAATACTTTTTAAGTTTATAAATATCTTAAACACTTTTTAGTAATTTATAAATTATATTTTATATTTATATTTTAATATATTTTATACTATATCTATTAATAATATTTGAGTATATAGTAAATTAATACTTTAATACTAAGTTTACGTTTAAGTTATTCTTAAAGCTTTAGATAAAACTAGCTTATAACTTAATATAGATAAATATAAATTTTACTAGTCTAAAGTAGTTTACTTAGGCTATATTATCTCTATAACTAGTATATAAATAAATTTAAAAAAGGTCTAAGCTATTTAGGATTAAGAATACCTAAAAAATATAAAGGATATATATACTTTTTTAAGTTCTATAAACTTCTATAAGAGGTCTATAAATAAATTCTTTAAATTTATTACTTTATTAGTAGCTCTAACTAAAAAGAATATAAAATTTTTATTTAATATAAGATACGAAGAAGCGTTTAACTAATTAAAGTATACCTTTATAAGCTCCTTAATTTTTTATTACTTTAACTTTAACTTACTAATTATTATTAAAATAAATTTATTTAATTACGCTATAGCTAGAATCCTTTTATAAAAATATAAAAAAGATAAAATTCGCCTTATAGCGTACTTTTTTAAGTAACTTAACCTTACTAAAAGTAATTATAAAATTTATAATATAGAATTACTCGCGATTATATAATATTTAAAATAATAAAAACTTAAATTTAAAAATACTACCTTTTTTATTAAAATATTAAGTAACTATAAAAATTCCTAGTACTTTATAATAATAAGGTAGCTTTATTATTAATAAACTTATTAGTCTAAATACATATCGCGATTTAATTTTATAATTACTTACTAATCTAGTAAGTATAAAAAAAAAAGCCTAAAACGCGCGTAAGTAAACGATATTATAACTTAAACTATTTTAAAATCCTATAAAGAGGCTTAAGGAAACTTTTCTAAAGCCCCCCTACGTATATAAACTAAGACTAATAAAAATAAACTAATTAATATAGTAGATTATTAAATATAAATACTTAAATAATAAATTTATTAAAGAAACTATTAAACTCCTAGTTAATAGTATCTAATAGTTAAAACTATCTTTTTAAATAAATATAAATATATAGATAGTCGTTTATAGTATTATAACTATATAATAAATTTAAATTATAATAAGTTAATAATAAAGCTCTTCTAACACGTACACGATTCCCCGATAAATAATTACTTAAAAAAAAAAAATTTTTAAAATTTTATAAGAAGAATATTATTTATATAAAATATTTAAAACTATTTAATAATATATATTTTACTACTATACGTACTATGGATTTAAGACTTTTTATAAAAAAATACTACGATTTCTTAAAATTATTTCTAATACCTAAATAGTAATAGTAAAATATTTTTATTAATTTTATTATAAAACTATCTAAATCTAAAGACTAAACTAATATTATAATAGTAGTTAATAAACTAAGTAAGTACTAATATTTAATTATATATAAAACTATTACGGCCCTAAAAGTAATAAGATTATTTTACTAATATATTTAGGCTTTTTATAGCTTCTTAAATATAATTATATTTAACTAAGAAATGTAGTTTATTTCTACTTTCTAGAACGAACTTTATAGATAACTAGGAATTAAAGTAATTCTATCTTCTACCTATTACTTACAAATAAATACTTAAATAAAAAATATAAATATTATAATAGAATAAATTTTATATATTTATATAAACTACTAATAAGATAATTAAATATAATAGTTACTTATAGTCTAGTTTAAAGTAAATAATACTATCTTTAAATTAATATAAACTTTACCTTTTATAAATCTATAATAGCTAAAACCTATAAATAAGATTTAAACTAACTAGTAATATACCGTAATTAATACGAAAATAAAAACTTAATATAACTTAAGCTAATTAAATAATTAATAACATAAAAGATATTAAATAGTTAGTATAAAAAAACTAATATAGACCTAGACGCTTTACTAAAAATATATAAATAAAAAACGAATATTAGTACTAGTATATTAAATAGGTAATATAGTTATACTTAATATATAAAATCTAAAAACTATATAATAGTTAAAAAAGTTTAATTAGAAAAATATTAGTTTATACTAAATTAGTAAGATGGTATTATTTTACACTTATAAACTTAACTTACTTAAATCTATAAAAATATACTTTATATTTTATATAAATTTACTTTATCTAATTATACCTTAATATAAATATCTATTTAGATAATTAGTCTGGTTACTAGCACTTATTAAGATTAATAATAAGCTAAAATACTTTATTAAGTAGATAGAAAACTACTATTATAATTAATAATAAAAGTAATATAAATATTTAGTTAAATAGACTAAATATAATAATTAAGCTTAGGAACTTATAAATAATTTCCCTAACTTAGCGGCAGTAAAGAAATTCTATAAAAAATATGTTAAGATTTTTAACTTAAACTATAAACTATAAATTATATAAACTAATACGAACTACTTATAAGAGTTTACTCCTAAATAGGGAGTACTATTATAGTAACTAACTATTATCTATTATAATATATAATATAATAGTATTCTATATAGTACTAAACTATACTTTATAATACTATTTTATATAATACTAAACTACGCTATATAATACTATTTTATATAATACTAAATTACGCTATATAATATTATTTTATACAATACTAAACTATATAGTATAATATAAAAGTATACTATTTAATATAGTATAAAATACTATATAGTATTAAATAATACTATACGGTATAAAAGTGTGCTATTTAATATAGTATAAAATACTATCTAATATAAAGTATATAATGTTATAAAAGCTTTACGCTAAATATATAAGCTTTTCTCCTTTATATATAATCTTATTTATATAAGTATAGCCTGCTTTTTTCTTTATATAACATTCTTTTAATATTCACTTAATACTATATATAGTATTTATTTAACGCTTTTTATACGAGTTTAAAGCCTTACTTATAGCTCTTATAATAAGTAAAGAGTTTAATAATAATTTATTTAAAGAATATTTAAATAAATTAGGTATTATCTAAGAATTTAGCTCTCCTAGAACACATAAATAAAATGGCTTAATAGAAAAAATAAATAGAACTATATTAGAAAGTATAAGTTACTTACTATGTAATTCTAAATATCCTTTTTATTTATAGAGAAAAGCACTAGCTACTTGTATTTATTTATATAATATAACTTCCATGCTTGTTTAAAAGAAAAAACTCCTTTTAAATTATTAAATCCTCACATTAATATTAACGATAAGTTAATTAAAATTTAGGGCTTTATAGTTTATTATAAAAATAAAACTCGAATTACTAAATTAGCTCCTAGAATTAAAAAGGGAATATTAATAGAATTTAATAACTTTAATAGTTATAAAGTTCTAAATCTATTAACTAAAAAAGTTATATAGACTAGAGACTTATAAATTCTAGTAAATAAATTCTAGTAAATAAATTCTAGTAAATAAATTCTCTACCTTTAATAATAACGTAAAATATTTAGAACCTTTTAGTATAGAAGATACTATTAATAATATTAGTAATAAAAAAGCTAATAGCTATTCTATATCTATAAATACTAGTAATTCTTTAAAATCTAGCACTATAGAAAATACTAGTAATAATACTACTAATAATACTAGTAATAATACTAGTAGTAATACTAGTCGTAATACTAATAATAGTATTATAAATAATAAGAATAATAATTCTTTATAAAATAGTAATAATAATAGTAAAATAATTACTAAAAGCTTAAGTAAAAAGATACTTACTCCTAGTGATCCTATACTAAAATTTCCTAATAAAAATAAAAGCTATTTAATAGAATTTACTCCTTATAATTTTATATTAGTAGAAAATAAAGTAGATTTTAGTTTATTTACTATTTTATTAAATAATACACCGAATATTTTTAAAGAAGCTATTTTTTATAACTAAAGTAATAGCTGGATTAAAGCTATAGATAATAAAATTAATTTATTAGTCTAATAAAATACTTAGTAAATAACTAGGCTACCTAGTAATAGGAAACCTTTAAAAGATAGATAGGTTTATAAAATAACAACTAATTAAGAAGGAGAAATTATTAAATATAAGGTTAAATAGGTAGTAAAAGGTTATAGCTATATTTATAGTCTAAATTATCTAGAAAGCTTTGCTAATACTACTAGACTAAAAATAATAAAGTTATTACATTATTATATAATATTTAATAATTTAGAAATAAGATAATAGGATTTTAAAAAGACCTTTATCTACGCTATAATGGGTAAAGAAATCTATATAAAATTACCTATACGTTATATTAATTATCTAAATATTATTAATAATAATATTAATAATAATAAAAACATTAATTATAACTTTATCCTTAGTTTAACTAAGGAAAATAAAAACTTAGTTTATAAACTAAATAAAGTGTTTTATAGCTTAAAATAATCTCCTAGACTATAGTATATTTACTTAGATTATAAATTAAAATTATTAGAATTTATTTTTATTATACTAGAACAAGGCGTCTTTATAAATAAATACTATAATATATTTATTATAGTTTATATAGGAGACATTCTAACTATATAACTAAATCTTAATAATATTGATTTAATATAATTTAAAACAGCGGATCTAGATTTAAATTTAAAAGATTTAGAAGATATATTCTATTTTCTAAATATAGAAATAACTAGTAATAAGAATTCTATAAGTTTAAACAAAACTAAATATTTAATAAATATACTTAAAAAGTATAATAAAACTTATTTAAATCTAGTAACCTTACCTTATAAGCCAACTATTAAATTAGATAAAAATACTCTAGTATCTAGTAAAGAGAAAATAAATTACTACTAATAATAAATAGGTAGTTTAATTTATTCATCTACTAAAACTAGAGTATATATTTTTTTTAGAGTTAATAATTGTACTAAATTTATAGTAAATTCTATAGGGGGGTAAAATAAAAAAAGAGAAATTAAAAAAAATACTTTTTTAAAATAATATAACTCTGTAATTAGTAAGCTTAAAAATACAACAAAAATAGGGATTTAAAGAGAAAGTTTAGGAGATTCTATTTACCCTGTTAGGGGCTGCTTATAAAGGGGTTTAGGGGTAGTAAAAAAATAGTAAATATAAAAAATTTTTAAGACTCTACTTTAAGTTAGTATAACTTTTTATTTAAGGTGTAAAATGTATTTATTTTTATATATATTATAATAGTACCTATTATATATAAAGTAGTTAATCTAAATAGATTTACTAGTAATACGGAGCGTATAGATTATATAACTATAGTTATATAATTATATAATTTGCACTAGTATATAGAACCCCTATTTAGCTGTTATATAAATAGTAAAAAAAGAGAATATTATTAATTAAGATATAATTATTATTATTTATTATTTCGTACTATTTTTAATTTATTATAATATTATAGACGACGATTACTTCGTATATATAAAATATAATTATTTTAATACTAATTAGTAGTTAGTTAATAAATTTATTTAACTATTTTATTATTAGTAATTAATTAGATTTTTTTATTTACCGTACTAGTAGATTAATTAATTTATTTAACTACTCTATTACTAGTAGGTAATTAAATTTATTTATCTATTATAAATTAGTAAGCGCGTATAGAGAGGTTAAAGTATTATTAAACTTATATTATATAAAAATACTTTTATATATCGCCTAACTCTTCCCTATATCTATATATAAAAGAGAGTATATTAAATTATATATTTTATTAACCCCTTATCTATATAAAAGATAAAAATAATTTTTTTTAAAACTAAACTATTTTATATAAATACGCTAGTACCGTAAACTAAAACTATATAACTAATTATATAAACTAAATAATATAATAGTACTAAAAGAAGCTTTGTATATAAAAAAAAGTAATAAGCGTATAATAGAGATAGATCTAGATTTATTATAAAAAAAATATATTTAAAAATATAATATTTTTATATAAGTGGTTAAAAACTAAACTAAGTTATAATACTAAATAGAGGATTTAAATATTTTAAATAACCTATCTATTAAATAACTTAATATATATATTAATTACGTTATTATAAGACTCTGTATAAAATAAAGGAATATAGGCTAAAGCTTATATAAGAGGCCTAATAAAATATTCTATATATATTTTATATTTTAAATTAGATATCCTCTATTATATAAATTACTTTTTAGTATATTTTTTTTTATTTTATATATTATATTCTTTTACTTTATCGTACGAATATTAAAAGAAAATTTTTTAAAATATTATACCTAAAAAAAATAAAAAAAAATAAAAAAAAACTCTTTTTTTCTTTAAATATCCCTAATCCTCTTTTATATAAATAAAGAAAAAATAAAGGAAAAATAAAAAAAAAAATAAAAAAAATTTAAATAAAATATATATACTAGACTTTACGCGACTACTATATATAAAAATTATATATATTACTTTAGTATTTTACTAACGTATAATACTCTATAAAGGGTAAAAATTTAGTATTACTATTATATTTTTATATATACAGCTACGCCTCTAGAACTTTATATAAATAAATTAAGAATATATAAAAGTAGCTTTTATAATATATAATTTTTATAGTAAACAGAGTTAAGTTAATATTATTAGATAAAATAATATTTATATTATATAAAAGTAACTAGTATACTATATATTTATTATTTTATAAAATATTACTGTACGGAAAGAATTATATAGGAATATATATATATATTAATATATAGAACTAATAAAAATACTTTATTAATAGCTATTTTAATAAAAATAGTAATCTAGATTTATCTGCTAACTATAGAAGTTTATATAAAAATAAAGCCGGGTATAACTATAATTTATTATTATTATTATAATTATTACTACTATTTATATAAAAGTAAAGCTATTTTAAAAGTTTTATTAGAGGATAACTCTATATAAAAAAAATAGCTAAAAAGTTAAAAAAGAAGAAAATAATATCTATAATTACGTACGGAGATAATAATAAGTAAAATTAAAAAAAAAAAAATATTATAGAGAGGGAAAAGCTTTTTTTTATATATTATTACTTTATATAACTTTATACCGGCTTTTCTTAATTATTATATAATAATTTTTAATTTTTATTTATTATAATTTTACTCTTTACTTTTGCGTAATATATAAAATTATTAATTTCTTATTTTAGTTTACTATAATTTTAATTAATAAGTAGGAATATAGTATATAAAATTATTTTTTATTATTATTTTTTTATATTTATCCGTAGGAGCTGTATCGACTTTATATACGCTACATTCTCACTTAATATAAAGATAGACAAAAACAGAGGCGCTATAATCTAGGGCCTATTAAATATAGAATTTTTCGAATTTTACAGCTAGTAGAGTAATAACTTAATAAATAACTTATTAGGCGGCAGCTATAATAATAGCGGGGTAATAATTATAAAATAATAATAGAGTATCTATAGGTTATTATTTTAAGTAAAATTATAGACCGTATACAGCGCGTTTAAAATAGTAAGTATAATAGCTTTCTCTCCTTTCTATAAATACTATATAACGTTTAGAAATCTTTTTAAAATAATTAAAATAAGACCTTTTATCTTCTCTTTATTATATCTATAACGTTAGCGTTTTAGTGTTTAATAATTAGACTACTAAATAACCTCTAGTATATAATATAGGCTTTCGCTAATAGCGACGACTAGTTAAATTATATTAAAAACTACCTTAACTCCTATCTCCGCGTAGTATAACAGGCTAGTCTACTTAATAGACTAAATTTTTTAGTTAACGTTTTTAATTCTAATTTAATCCTAACGCGCCTTTTTTTACTTAAGATAGACACAATTCTTAGCCTTAATAATACCTATAAGGACGTTAAAATCTACTTCTAATTATACGGCAATATAATAGGCTTTATAGTATAATAGTATAAAAAGAGTAAAACTCTTTTATTTAAAGTAAAAAACGGCAGCGGCGGCGGCAGCGGTAGTAGTAGTAGTAGTAGTAGTAGTAGTACCTTAATAATAAAAAAGAAAAACTTTTTTAGAGTAATAAAGGAAGCGAAGCTCTAGTAAGAAAAACTTATTAAAATAGTTAGAATTATCCGGGCGCGGGGATATATATATACGTAAAAGTAGAACGGGCAGTAGTAATAAAAAAAGGGTATACTATAGCGCTATAAGATAGTTATAGAAGCTTACTATTAGGGAAGTTAATAATTATTATAAAAAAATTAAAAAATTCTACAGAGAGCACTATACTATATTTTAATACTTTAATTACTGTTAAAAAGGTTATAAGTTATTAGTACTAGTAAAAAAGTTATTATAGTTACTACGCAAAAAGCTTATTAAGAGTTAATTAATTACGTAATATAGTAAAAGTTTAAATAGTTAGTCTAGGGTTATATAACGTTACGGCAATAACCCTAAAAAAGAGGTATTTTTTATTATTATATAACGCGTAAATAACAAACTATAATTTAATTATATAAAAATATATTAAGATACAGAGATACTTATATAAAAAAAAAAACTAATTATTTATATATAAAAAGAGATATAAAAAAATAGAGTATTTATATAGTATTACTATAAAAAGAAGAGTTACTAGTATATATAGAGTAGTTAACCTAAATAAATTTATTAGTAATATAAAGCGTATAGATTATATAATTATAATTATATAATTATATAATCTATACTAGCGTGCGGAACCCCTATCTAATTATTATATAAATAGTAAAAAAAGAAAATATTATTAATTAAAATATAACTATTATTATTTATTATTTTATATTATTTTCTATTTATTATAATATTATAGACGACGATTACTCCGTATAAATAGAGTATAGTTATTCTAATACCTATAATATATAAATATATAAAATATTTTTATATATTTATATATTATTTATATAATTATATATAAAAGTTACTTTTTTAAATTTTTAATAATAAACTAGTAATAATAAATTACTAGTATTTAGTATAGTAGCCCTTAGTTTTTATAACCGCCTTATAATTGTTAGGAAGAAATAAAATATAGTTATTAATAACTTTTTATAGTATTTTATACTACTCTTTATTAATAACTCTTTTAAAGGCCTTTATACTTTATAAACTAGATTATACCCTTAACTTAGCCTTTTTATTATTATTTAGTCTTTATTTTAAATAACTCTATATATTTTCTATAGGGGCTAAATGAGGACTATAGGCTAAGTAAAAAAATAGTTTAATTTTATTATTTTTAAACTAGTTTAAAACGTTTATTGTTTTATAAATAGAGACGTTATTTTATTAAAATTACTAACCTAAATTAATATTAATATAAAGTATATAATTATAATAATAATTATTAAAAGTAAGTTAAAAAGGACGTAGGCTAGCCTAAAAGTAAAGTAATAATATAAGAATATATATACTTTTACTATATATACGGGTATAAAAAAGTATATAAAAAAGAAGATAATAAAGGCGCCGCGCTAAGACTAATTAAGCTACTAGCTATATATAGTACTATATATAACTAATAGTAGTACGTGCACTCCTACTAAAAAAGTTTTAATAAAAATAAAGTTTAGTAAGGATACTATATTAAAAGTAGTACGCTATAAGGTAGGTTATAATTACCTTATACGTGTTACTTTCTTTATAACTATTTTTATTATTATAAGTTACCTTATTATCGTAGTAGCTAAAAAAAATTATATAAAATAAATATTTTATGTATATACTATCGCGGGCAGGCTGTTAGTTAGTAATAGTTAACTAGAAATAAGAGTACTAATACTTAATTTTTATATTAAATTTAATTCTATTAAAAATAAAATTAAGCTAGAAGTTTATCCTATTTACTTAAATAGACTAAATAAAATAAATAATTATAAGATTACTAAAACGTATATTAAAAACGTCTAAAAAATAATTATTTTATAATATCTAAACTATTAGGATTCTATTTATACTTAATTATACTAGAAGAAAAAAATTTTTTATATTAATATTATATAAACGTTCTATCTAGCTAAGCTGTAGTAAACGGCGTAATAATATCTAAAAATAGTAAAAAATAGGTAAAATCTACTAAAATAGTTTTATAAGCTTTAGGGGATTAGAAACTAAGTTAATAATAATTTATTATTATTATTAAAAAAGGACTAGGAGTTCCTATATAAACTAATAGCTAAATTCTAAATACGGAAAGTCCTACGCGGTATACTAATATAAAAAAAGTTATTTTTATTTTAAATATCTTATTCTAAGCGCGGAGCGTAGAGCGCAAAAAAAAAAAAAAAAATAATAGATAATAAAGAGGGCGGCTATATAGAGTTAGTATATTTAGGGATATAAGAGCTTATAAAATATAAAAAGTAATAAATATAAGTAATAGTACTTAGAATATCGCGTTAGTTAGTAGGCGTAATTAGTTATATTTTTATAACTTTAAAAGTAACTATTAGATAGCTGCCAAAGCTAAACTTTTAATAGTTATATAACTAACTTACTAATAATAATAATAAAGGGATAGTTTAACAAGAAGGATAATAATAATTAAATAAATAAGTGACGGCGTTATAATTATAATATAGTATAATAATATATATATATATATATTATTATATTAATAAAATAAGGGGTAGAAATAGGTTATAAAACTTATCCCTTTTTATATAGAATTTAACTTTAGGTATAAGAACTTTATTTATATAGTCCTTACTAGTAAAAGAAGTAAAGAAATTAGATATTTTAATAAATACTAAATTACTTCTACCTCCTACCTAAATTACACCCTAAACTTATAGTTTAAGGTCTTATCCTATAAAATAATTAATATAATTAATATTAAAAAACTAAAAATATAACTTAAAAATATATAAAAAGTTATATATTTTAATATTTTAAAAAGTTTAAATAACTTACTTTGTAATTAGCTAACAGCTAGTTCTCTTCTAACTCTATTATTACCTCTTTTTTTATAATAATATTTATTTTATTATCCCCTTTGTATTCCTGACTTATTAGAAAATATTATTTTTTTTAAATTTATATTTTTAATATTTTTAATATTTTCTTTAGCGTAGCTTAATTTTTTTTTAGGGTTTTCTTTGTTAATTATTAGTTTTTTTTTACTTATATTAATAGAGTAGTCTTTTTCTTTTAAAAAGATTTATAAAGTCCTTTTTATAATATTTAGATTATTATTTATTAATAGTCTTTTATTTTCTTTTTTAGGACTTGTAGTTAAGTCTCTATTAATAACTCTTTTATCTCTTTTAGTTAACTTTAAAACTCGGCCTTTTTTAATCTTTTTTTGTATTATAATCTTGTTTTTCTTTATTTTTAATACGTTGTATAGTATTATAAATAGACTTTTCTAGCTTATTTAAAATTATAGTAATTAAAGAAGGTAAATTATTTACTTTTAAAAGAAGTTTAACTTTAGATTTAAGTTTTAAGAATTTTGGCTCTATTTTAAGGAAATAGGAGTTTAAGTTTATAAAAGTTAAAAGATATTTTAATATACTATAATATTAATAATATATAATGTAATTATTAATTATATAAGCCTTGGCAATATTTTTATAATTAATATAATTTTATTATTAGATTACTAATATACTTTAAAAATCTAGTCACGTGACCTATACTAGGCCTAAAAGGGTATAGTTAAAATTTTAGTTAAATATATTCACTAACTAAAAAGTTATAGGAACCTAAAAAAAGGGTTTAAAAAATTACTCTGTTTAGGTAATTTTAGTTTATTACACGTAATTAATAAGTAATATATACAATCCTTATATAATTCTCTGTAATGTCCTCTTTAAAACGATATTAGTTACTTATTTTTAGGCTTATTAATTAATTTTATATTATTTTTTAAAAAAGGTATCTTTTTTAATTACTCTTTTTTTATTTTACCCCCCTATAATTCTAGCCAATATACTGCTCTAGAAAGATTTAGTAATATTTAGTTAATACTATTAACTATAAATTAGTATTTTATACTAATAAATAATTTAAAGCTTATAATAATATATTAACTTTTAATTTAATAGGCTATGTAGATTTAGATTAGGGGTTAATCTAGTAGAAAAAAATCTACTACTAGATTTATTTTTACTATAAATAATATCCGAATTAGTTAGAGTAGTAAATTACAAAAATACGTTACTTTATTTAGTAATAAAGTAGTATATATTACTTTAATAGAAGCTATAAAAGAATATATTTATTTTATAAATATATAAAAAGGTTAAGTTATTTATAAAAATAATCATAAATATTATCTATTCTATAATAACTAACCAGCTATTAAATTAGCTAAAAATCTAGAATACTATTCTAAATTTAAATATTTAAATATATAATATTACTATATAAGAGAAAAATTATTAAAAGATATTATTAATTTAGACTATATTAAAATAAAGGATTAGGCTACTAATATCGTTATTAAAAGTCTAAATAATATAAGCTTTAAATAAGCTATAAATAAAGTAAATCTTAATATTAGTTTAAAGATTTATTAAAAGGTATTATAAAAAAATAAAAAGTTTTATAAATAAAGATTTTCTCTTTATATAGAAATTTATATATATACATATATATTTTTCTTCTAAAATATTATGTTAGCGAACTAAGAATAATAATATAATACTTAAAATCTAATACTATAAAAGTATACTATAATAGTATTAGTAAATTTCTTTATAGAAGTTAGATCTAGTAAACTAGATTATTAACTTATACTAAAATAAAGTCTAGTATATAAAAAAGAATATAGAGATTTAAATTTTCCTCTATAAATATCTAATATTATAAAAATATTAGTAAATTTTTTTATATAGTTAGGTTTAGGGAACTAAACTAATAACTTATACTTAAACTAAAAAGTTAAGTAAATAGAAAAAAATCTACAGATTTATATTTTTTTTTTAAATCTAATATTATAAAAGTATTAGTGAATTCCTTTTAAAGTTAAGTCTAGTAAACTAGACTAATAACTAAATCTTAAAACTATAAAGTTATAAGATTTAAAAAGAAGAATCTAAAGAAGTTTTTATATATATAAATATATATATATATATTTTTTTTATAAATATCTTATTACTTAATAATAAGGATTAAGGGACTATATTAAATATTATAATATAATATATATTAAATTATTAATATTAATAGCTATTATTAGTAATCCTTTTTTTCAACCTAGCCTTACCTGACTTTTTTAATATATTAAGTATAAAGGCATACACATGCTCCTCCTTTTTTAAAACCCCTTTTAGTCGCCCCGAGCCACCACAGTACACTATTTGTTCGATTAATATATAAATATATATTAGTAATCCTTATTACTATAAGCTATTTTATAAATATTCTTAAAAGTAAGATTTATTTTACTTTAAGGATTTCTAGAGCTTTAAACTATAATATTATAATAAATAAAACTATTATTATAAATAAAGCTATTATAATAGATAAAGTCTACTATCTACTTTATAATAATATTATTATAACTAGCTTAATATTAGGCCGATAGTAATCGGCGATTATCTAGAAAAATTAGCAAGTACTTAATAATTACTTTTTTATTATTAATGATTAGGCTTTTTAATAAAGAAATTAATATACGACTATAGAAAGAAATTGTTAATTATAAAAAATATTAATAATTTATTAAAGTTTTAAAAATATATAAATAAATACCTTACTATCTACTATAGAGAGATAACTTTTAAAAAATTATTTTCTAAACTTCTATAAATATATTATTTATCTATCTTATATAAGCCTCTAATTTTCCGCTATTATATAAGTATATTACTTAGTAATCTATTATTATTTTAATATTTAATTCTCTATATATAGAAATAAACTATAACTCTACTATTATTAAATTACTATCTAAAATAATTATATTCTTTAAGGCCTAAAACTGGGTAAACTAATTATTAATAAAGTTTATATTAGCTTATATTAGCCTAAGCTTTAATAAGCATTTCTTATAGCTAAATATTATAAGCTAAATAAAAATAAGATTATTATACTAGGAAAGTAATTCTTTGCTTAAAGGGGTAACATTAACCATACGTTATCTAAGGGTATAAAGCTAGAATTAACTTTTACTATATTTTATAATAAAGATTTTAATTTCTATAAACTTTATGTTTATTTTTATAGTTTTAGGTAATCTATTTATATACTATATTACTATCTCTACTATTCCTACTATATTTACTCTTAAAGCTATTTTATTATTATTATTTATTATATATTTAGTCCTGTAATATTTATATAATACTAACTATATTTAGTAGTAATTATACTTATTTTTAGTAAGTATTTAGTTTCCTAAATATAGAGATAAATTATAATTTATTTTTATTAGACTATTACGCTAAATAAGTATATTTTCTAACTCTTAAAGCTAGGTAAACTAATTATAGATAAAGTTTTTATTAGTTTATACTAGTTTTAGTTTTAGTGAGTATATCTTATAATTAAATATTATAAGCTAAATAAAGATAAAGTTATTATATTATAAGAGTAATTCGTATATTAGGAGTATTTACTAATTAAATAGCTCATTAAGTACTAAGTATATAAAAGTCTACTAATTATTTATAATAATTAAATTATAGTTAATATTACTATATAAGAATTTAGAAAAGCTAAGTAAGTTATTTATAAGTATTAGTTATTTAATAAGTTTACTTTTTTTAACCTACGATTAAGATATTACTATTAATCTTAAAAAAAAAGTAGTTATAGTATTTATAGTTAATAGAGTTTTAAAAAAAAAGTCTATTTAAGTTACTATTTATATATAATAAGCGAGAGTACGCTATAGTATTACTTATAGTTATACTATTTAATATATTATATTTAGTAAGTAAACTATTAGCTTTTACTACTAGATTTATAATTTACTCTAAGTATAGAGCCTAATATTAAATAAGAATAACTATAAGTTTATATATTACAATACTAGCCTAATTATTATAGACTTTCTATCCTATTTATTAATAAATACGCTCGCTATTTAAAGCTATTTACTACTTTTATTATTATATATTAAGCCTATAGTTCTTTATTTATTATAAATTTAAGACTTACTTTATAAATCCTTGGCTATTACCTATATTATATATCTATTCGCAGCTTATATTTATATATATAATAGTGCTAAGCAATAATATATTATTATATAACTTTTAAAGTATCTATTATATATTATATAAAACTCTTAAAGGTACTCGTTTTATAAAATCTTAACTAAATAATTAATACTATTATATTTTAAAAAGGTAACCTATATATTACTATTAACTATTATTAAATAATAAATATATAGTTTAAATCTCTATTTAACTAAACTAAAATAGTTTCTATACTAATAATAACTATATAGTATTTTTTAAGTATATAAAATTTATATAAAAAATCTAGGACTAGGTAAACTATACACTAATACTATTAGTACTGTTTAGTAAAATACCTATTAATATATTTTATTATTAAGTATTATAAATTACTCAATGTTATAATATAAATTTTATTAATAATTTAAAAATTTATAATTAAATATCTTTATAACTATGTTATAATATTTTTTAAAATTTTAAATATAAGCTTTTATATATATATTTTAGTATTTATTATAATATTAAAGTATAAAATCTAGTAATTATTAAAATATTTAAAAATTTTTTTGTTTTAGTTTTAAAAATTTATATTTTAATAGCTACTAAACTATATACTGTAATAGTATTTGTTTACTTAAAAAAAGTAACGTTAACTATATATTATTTAAGAGTATAAAGCTAAAATTAACTTTTACTATATTTTATAACAAAGATCCTAATTTTCATAAACTTTTTTTTTATCTCTTTAGTTTTATATAAGTATTCTTTTTTCTATTTACTAATATACCTATTTATTTACTAGGTTACCGTTTTTACTATTCCTACTCTCCTTACTCTTAACGTTATTTTATTATTATTATTTATTATATATCTAGCCCTATAGTACTTATATAATATTAACTACTTTTAGTAGTAATTATTTCTATTTCTAAAAAGCGTTTAATTCTCTAAATATAAAAATAAACTATAACTTTACTATTATTAGATTACTGCTCTAAATAAGTATATTCTCTAAAGCCTAAAGCTAAATAAACTAATTATTAATAAAGTTTATAATAGCTTACGCTACTCTAGACTTTAGTTAATATATTTTATAGTTAAATATTATAAGTTAAATAAAAATAAAGTTAATATACTATAAGAGTAATTCGTATATTAGAAGTATTTATTAATTAAATAACTTTTTAGGTACTAAGTATATAAGTGTCTAGTATTTATTAAAAGTAATTAAATTATAGTTAATATTACTATATAGAAATTAAGTAAGGCTAAGTAACTTATTAATAAGTATTAGTTATTTAATAAGAGTAGTTATAATATTTATAATTAATAGAGTTTTAAAAAAAAGAATCTATATAAGTTACTATTTAAATATAATAAGCCAGAGTATTGTATAGTATTATATATAATCTTATACTACTACCTTTATTTATACCTATTTTAATAATCTACCGTTTTAAGTTTTACTAACTAACTAGTACGCTTATAATTAAGTAATAATATAAATAATAAATTTCCTAAAAATAGAGTTCTATAATTCTTAGCTTTTAAAATTACTATTTTCTAACTTATAAGTACTAAACCGTGTTTCCTTACTACGTTATCGCTTTTAGACAAAGTCCTAGCGTACCTCTTATACTAAATTACTTATAATTACTTAGTATTACTTATAGTTACGCTGTTTAATATATCTTCTTTAGTAAGTAAGCTATTAGCCCTTACTACTAAATCTATAGTTAAATCTAAGTCTATAGCCTAATACTAAGCTTTCTATTTTACTTATTAATAAATATGCCTACTATTAAGCTATTTACTACTTTTATCCCTAAGTAGCGGGTCTATAGTTTTCTATTTATTATAAATTTAGGCATTTATTTATTAGTCTTTAGCTATTAGCTGTACTATATATTTATTTATAGTTTATATTTATATATATAATAGCGTTAAGCTATAGTACCTTATTATATATTATATAGAATTTCTTAAAGGTACTCTTTATATAAAATCTTAATTAAATACTTTAACAGAATAATAAGTACTAAAATAAGTATATATAAACTTATATTTAAAATTTTTTAAAATTTTATAAAGTAATTATTAATATATATTTTTTAAATTTTTAGAGATTTAGTATATTAGAATAATTATTATTATATTACTTTTTTATAATTAATTAATATCTTCACCTTCTATTATATTTAATAACTTAAGCTTATATAACTATATACTTTTTACTTAGCTTATATTAAAGGGGAGTGCAACAAAAAAAGATAAATCTAAAAAGACTAGTTTTTAAAATTATATGGTTCTATTAGTAATAAATATATAATATTAAAAATTATATTATTTTTTAAAGTAAATAAAGAATAATTATAGAGTTAAGTCTAGTTAGGTTTAGTGTATTTACAGTCTTAGTTATATAGTTTTAAATTTAAGAGTTTTTTTAGTTCTAACTTTACCTATTTATAAGTTTTAAACTAGTATATAAAATAAACTATAAAGTATATATATATTACTAATACCTATATATATATTATATAAACATTTATAGTATATATAAATTATATTTTATAAAAATTATTTTATATTTTAATAAAATTAAAAAATTATATATTGTTAGAAGTACTTTTATATAAATTACGTAATAAATATTTTATATAATTTTACCTATAATTTTAAATATTTTTAGGATAATTTAAGTATAATAATATATTTTTATTATAAGATAATATATACTTAAAATTAGTCTAACCTATTTAGGTAATAGTAAAATATTAAAGGTTTAGTACGTAATATAGTGTAAAATACTAAGTAATAATTATTTTATTATCTTTACTATTTTGAAAGTTATAAGACTTTATTTTTATAAAACGTAAAAATGTTTTTAAACTATTACTAATTAAATATTATTATAATTTATAAAATTTTACTACTCTAAAACTTCTTATAAAATTCTGCTTATTTCTAAGATTTTAGATTTTTAAAAATAAATTAAATACTAGCTTTGTAAAAAAACGTCTATATTGTCTAAACTAAGCCTAAAAATTATAAATTTAAAATACTATATATTTAGATAAGTGACTATAGCTAAAATTTTAGGTATATAAAATTTCTAGCTGTTAGTATTATATATATATTTTAAAGCTAATTTTACACCCTAGGTAAAAAGTTATAAATAAGTAAAGTTAGAACTAAAAAAACTTTTAAGTTTAAAGTTATATAACTAGGGCTATAAATATACTAAACCTTCTTAGGCTTAGCTCTATAATTACTTTTTATTTTCTTTAAAAGATAATAAAATTTTTAATTTTTATATTTATTACTAATAGAACTATATAATTTTAAAAAAAACTAGTCTTTTTTAATTTATTCTTTTTTGTTGCACTTCTCTGTAATACTAGCTTTTTCTAACTTTTTATTACTTTTCTAATAGCCTAAGGTAAGCATTAATCTAATAAGCTCTTATGGTTTTCTATACGGCTTTAGTAGATATTAAAGTAAAAAAGTAAACTACTTAAATACTAGTAGCCTTATCTATTATACAAATAATTTGGCTACTATTAAAATATATAATATTAATTAATATAGTATAATCAAACTAGATATTAGTATTTTATAATATAAAGTAAAATAATTTTAGTATGTATTTATATTATTAGTATAATTAGTAGTAATACTTTATATAGTAAAGCTAAAATTAGTAATTAAAATTATTTTATCTAGCTTATTCTAGAAATTATAATAGTTACTTAATAAATAAATAGTGAAATTAGTAGTATATTCTCTATAGTTATACTTTAATTAAATAAAAAGCTTTTATAAATTCCTATACTAAGAATAGATAATTAAATTATTAAATAATAGGGAATTAATTAGTAGAGCCTAGTTTATATAGAGGGAACTATATAGTTACTAAGCTAATAGAGGTATTTAAGCTAATACTAAAGTACGCTATATCTTTAGCTATAAATTAGTTAAGTTCTTTAATAGCTCATACAGGGGGGTAAAAGATAAAAGATAAAAGATATCTTTTTTAAATTATTATAACTTTTTAATTAGTAAGCCTAAAAATATAAGAAGAATATAATTATAAAGAGAGGGTCTTACGGGATTTATTTACTAGCTTGGAGGCTACTTACTAAAGGGTTTAGGAGTAAAAAAAAATTAGTAGATATAGAAAATTTTTAGGAATTTATTTTAGGAGTTAATGACTATTTATTTAATATATAAAATTAGCTTATTTTTATATATATAATAATAGATACTATATTTTATTAGTATAGAATACGAATTTATATTTTATATATTAATTATATAATTATTAATAAAAATTAAATTTTTAAATTTTTAATCATAAACTAGTATATAATAAATTTCTAGTATTTAGTATAAAAGCCTTCAGCTTCTATAACCGCCTTATAACGGTTAGGGAGGGATAAAATACAGTTATTAATAACTTTTTATAGTATATTATTCTACTTTTTATAATACCTCTTTTAAAGGCCTCTATACTTTTTAAACTTAATTCTATACCTAAATTTGCCTTTTTATTATTAATTAGTTTTGGTTTTAATAGATTTTATATATTTTCTATAGGGGCTAAATCAGGACTATAGGCTAGGTAAAGAAAAAGTTTAATTTTTTTATTTAACACTAGTTTAAAACGTCTATTGTTTTAAAAATAGGGATATTATCTTATTAAAATTACTAGCCTAAAATAATATTAATAAAACGATTATAATTATAATGTAATATAATAATATATATATATTATTATATTAATAAAAAAGATGTTAAAAAATAGATTAAAAAACTTACCCCTGTTTATATTCGGTTTAACTTCGGGTATAAGCACTTTATTAATATAGTCCTTACTAATAAAGGAGAAATTATTTTATATTTTAATAAATACTAAATTAGATCTTTCTTTTATCTAAATAGCTCCCTAAACTTAGATATTAATATTTTATCCTATAAAATAATTAAAATAATTAATATTAAAAAATTAAAAATATAACTTAGAAATATATAAAAAGTTATATATTTTAATAATTTAAAAAAATAAAATAACTTATTTCGTAATTAGGTAGAAACTAATTCTTTACTAACTTTATTATTACTCTTTTTTTTATAATATTCTTTTTTAATCTTACCCTTTTGTATTACTAACTTCTGGGAAAATCTTATTTTATTTAAATTTATATTTTTTATATTTTTTATATTTTCTTTTACGTATTTTAATTTTTTTGCATTTTCTTTATTTATAAGAGGCTTTTTAGTACTTATATTAACAGAGTACTTTTCCTCTCTTAAAAAGTTTTATAAAGATTTTTTTATAATATTTAGACTATTTTCTATTAATAGTCTTTTATTTTCTTTTTTAGAACTTCTAGTTAAGTCTCTATTACTAACTCTTTTATATCTTTAAATTATCTTAGAAACTCTGCCCCTTTTTACTTTTTTTATATTATTATTATTATGATTTTTATTTCTTATACGTTGTATAGTATTATAAATACTATTAGAAGTCTTTTTTAAAGTAGAAATAATTATTAGAATAGAAGCATTTACTTTTAAAAAAAATTAACTTTAGACTTAACTTTTATTAAATTTGTCGCTATTTTAAGAAAATAGGAGTCTAGATTTATAAAATTAAAAAGATAATACTATATACTAAAATATGAGTAATATATTACGTAATTAGTAATTATATAAGTAAGAGCTAAATTTTTACTAATTATATAAATTTATTATTATATAAGAAATCCTTATTAAAATTTTATTTACGTGATCCAACTAGTCCTAAAAAGGTATCGTTAATATTTTAGTTAAATATATTTACTAATAAAAAAGTTATAGAGCTCTAAATATAAACTTAAAAATATTTATATATTTACGTAATTTTAAATTACTATTTATACTTACTTAGTAGTCCCTAAGAGGATAAACGTATTACGCTAGTTTTTCTTTTTTAAAACGGTATTATTTACGTATTTTTAGGCCTACTATTTAGTTTTATATTAATTTTTTAAATAGGTATTTTTTTAATTTTTTTTTTTTCTCTCTGTAAGCTAAATTTCTAGTAGTAAGCTTTAAATTATACTTTTCTAATAGTATTATACTAAGTTATTTTTATATTAATTAATATACTTATAAATAAGCTTTTAGCTTTATACTAGTTAGGTTATAAGCTTTTTAGAGTATAGATAGTAAAGTAAATAATTAAATTTCTCTTATATTAATATTTTAGATTTAGTTGATTAGTATTACCGCTTTATTCTAGTACTAATTACCTTTAGCTTATCTATTACTTAGGCTACTTATTTATAACTTAAGCTACTTACCTACTATATCTTTATAGTTAATTATATAGAGTAATAGAGTAGAAAATACCCTTATTATTTTTATTTAAGCTTAAGGAATTATGCTTTACACTACTTTAGAGAAAAAAAAAAGAAAAAAGTATAAAATTAACCTTTATAAATAGGATTAAAATTATTTTCTAAAAGAATTAAGCTATTATATATAAAAGAGGCTACTATATAGCTAAGTTAAAACTTTTTTAACTACTTTAGCCGTTATTACTCTAATTATTTTATTTATAAAAAAGGTATTATTTACTTATTTATTTTATACTATTATTCTTAGTCTGTAAAATTTTTATACTATTTTAAGTTTTCTTCTTTACGCTATTACTTTATATACTTTTAAAATACTATAGAAATTTTACGTAAGACTTTCTTTAAGTAGGCTACTAAAAATAAGGCTAATAAAGAGAAGAAAAAGAATGTTATTAATAATAAATAAATTTTAAAAAAGCTTTAGTTAAAAATAAATAAACATTATATATAAGTATTAGTATTATAAACTTAGTAAGTTTTCTATAATATTTTTAAGCTAGTATACTTTATTAATATAAACTCTAACAGTAAATATAAAATGTTAAATCTAAAGACTAGTCTAAATAATATTATAATATTAAAAGATTTTAGAATATTTATTACTTTTAGAATTAAGAGTAGCTATAGTAATATAAAGCTAGATTTAAAGACTATAGTTTAGTACTATAAAGACTTTACTATTTATTAAAAGTAAGCTAGAAAAGAAAAGAAATAGAAAAAGTAGAAGAATAAAAAAAAGAAAATAAAAAAGCTAATAAAAGTAATAAACCTAAATATAACATTATTTACTTTAAATATAAATATAATATAGCTAACTAGGTATTTTATAGTATTAGTTATTAATAATATAGTTAATTTATTAAATATAAACTATATAATATTCTTAACCTACTTTATAAAAAGTAACTAGAGAAATATAGCTTATAAATCTATTTTTTTTTATTTAAAAATATAGTAGTAGAAGAATAATTAGTTTATACTTTTAAAGCTATAGTATAAAGTTAAAATATAAGCTATTACTATAGCTTATATTATTAGTACTATAAGAATTTATAAATATATAGAATTTATATAGTACCTTAGTACTAATAAGGGCATATATTTTTAGATAAGTTTATTTTTTAGTAGTTTATCTAACCTAATAGTACTAAGTTAAAAAATAATTTTTATAGTATTTTATAATAACTATAATAATATAGAATTTACTATATAACTTAAGTAAAATATAAGGTATATAATATTTATTTTATATAAAAGATAAAATTAATTATTCTTAAATATAAGCCTAATACTAATTATAAAATAGACTAAAGTATACGTTATATAACGATATGAAAACTTAGTTACTATTTAATAACTTTATACTTATAATAATAGCTATATATATAGTAAAGAATATATTTAAAAATTCTAAGTTAATAAATAAAGTTTTAGTACTAGAACTTTTAAAAATAAGTAAATAATTTTACTTTTCTAGAACTTAAATATCGAAGACCTACCCTTTTTTAAAAAAAAACTAATAGAAAATTAAAGATTCTATATAAGCTATCTTAAATTTCTAATAATATATAATTTTTAAGTACAGTGTCTAATTCTTACTAGTATATATATTATTCTATAGTATTCTATATACTTAACTTATATTATATATAGATAGAAATTATTTATAGAATATAAAAATAAAATAAAATAAATAAAAAAACTTAGTAACGTATTATAATTACTATATAGCTAGTTATACTAAAGTAAATAACTAGAAAACCTTCTTTAAAAATTAAAAGTATTATATAAATATTACTAACTTTTTTATTCTTTATTTATTATCTAGAATCTAGAACTATAGTAGTTATTACTAATAAAAAAGTAGTATAAGTTTAAGTAAAACGCCGAGTTTATAAATATTTAAGTAAAACTTAAGAATCTCTCTTTAGATAATATACTAATAAATAATAAGTATAAAAAGCTATAGTCTTAGAAATAAAAGCTAATCTTAAAAATACTTTATAAATATTAAGAATAATATCTTATTTAATTTATAAGTAAACTAAATATATATATAAAAGAACACACTAGCTATTATAGAACTATATTTTAATAAGTATATAAACTTATACTAGTATAAAACTACCTAGTATTTAGTATATTTACTAAAGCTACTATACGTAGTAATATTAGTAAAGATATTCTCTAAGATCTAAATAAGCTCTATGTATACAAAGAAGAAGTATTAATTAAACTAGATTTTAAGCTATTTAATAGTAGTAGAATTACTAGCTTTATAGTAAAATTAGTTTATTCTATTCTAATTAAATAAATACTGCTCCTAAGTAAATAAGATAAATTTATAAATGGCTAGGTAAAGATTAAGAGGAACTACGTATAATAAAATATTACTATAAAGAAATATATACTCTACTACTACTACTAGTAAGCGTTTCTTAGACTAATAAATTACTTTAAAAGTATTTTCTAAACGAGGTAAAGCTATATATTATAGGCCGTCTATTATCGTTTTAAAGTTATACTTAAGGTATTATATGTCTTTAATAATATATATAGAGATAAGCTAAAAATATCTAATTAGAGAATAGTGCTGCTATAGAAAGTAGTTTAACTATAATTAAAATAGACTATAGCGGATCGTACTATACTATATAAGGAGTTAAATTATACTAACTAGGGAAAAAATAAAGGGGTATTATTTTATTAAGCACTTTTCTACTACCTAAATTATAATATAAGCGGCGTATAATATATAATGAGTATAGTATAGATAGCTAGTACTAGCGGGCCTTTAAAGTATAATTTAATACTAAAATAATAGCGTTATCTACGCGAGCTAAATAAATATAAAAGTCCTAGTATCTCTATTATAGTTTATTAATTAGTAGTATAGCAGATTACTTATCTATACTAATATATTTAGATACTCTTTAGATAAAAGACCTAAAAATAAATCGTAGAGGTAATATAATAGTAGTATCTACTTAGTATAATAAGTTACTATCTAGTAGCTATAATTAGATAGCTTAAAATTTATACGAGTATACGGTAATAGAGGTTACCTTAACTTATAACTTAAGTATATTTTTTAAGAGTATTAAACTACTATATAAGTATATAGATACCTTTTTAAGATTTTTATTATAATAAAAACTATACTATAAACAGTCCTTATATTAAAATTACTTCGTTTAAAGTTATATAAATACGATTCTTTTAATAATATATACTATAGCTTAATTATATTTTTAGTAACTAATATAAACTAAAGTTATATTATCGCTTTTTTTATCTAAATTTAGATTTTCTAAACCTAAGCTAGTATAAGAAAACGATTATTAGTATTACTATAAATATTTAATAATTATATAGTATTTAGCCTGAGTAATATTACGTTATTAAGCTTAGAACTTAAAATTAAGAAAGGATATTTAGATTAGAATTAACGGGGCCATAATTAATTTTTAATAATTAACTAGAGTAAATTAAGTTATAAAAAACTATAAAAAAAATTTAATATTTAAACTAAAACTAGCGCGGCCAGTCTTATAATTATTTATACCTATTTTTACTATTTTTATTTACCGTTTTTATTTTTAGTCTCCTTACTATATAATCTTTTTAGTTTACTAGTATTATTCTTAAATCTATATTATCTTATTCTCTTTAACTTTTTATTTCTATTCTTAGTATCTTCATTATATAACCTCTTTTATAAGTCTCTATTAGTATTAAATCCTTCTTTTACTTACTTTAATTTATTATTTTTATTCTTAGAATTTTTACTATATAACCCTTTTTCCTATCCTAATCTAACTTTCTCCCCCTTAATCTTACTACTAGCTTTTTTTTTTATAAATATACTAGCTTCTTTCTAAGTTCCTTTTACTATATAATATAATTATATAACTATTTTTTATTTTTTTTTATAGCTATCGCTTCTATTAGCTTAGTATCTATTATTTCTATTCTATATATATTAGTTCTTAACACTTCCCTTAGTAATTAATACTTAGGTAATATATTACTAAAAATTAATATAAATATATAATTAGATTAAATTTATTTAGTTAAAGGTAGATAAGTTCTAAAAAGTAGCACGTTTATTATTTTATAAATTAGACACTTAGTAATAATTAGCTTACTTAATCTAGCGTTTACTTTATAATCTCGTATAGGCTATATCGCTATTTTATTATTATTTTAGTAAAAGTCTATTTACGTAAAATAAAGATTTGTCTTTACTTATAGTATATATATATAATATTTATTATTATTACTAGGTGATAAATATATTATATAGCTAAGCTGTTTCTAAGCCTAATTTTACTCTTTTTTCTTTAAAATAAGTAATATTTAGAGTAGAAGTATTATAGAGTTTACAGCGCGTTTTTTAATATACTCTATTTAACTTTTTATAACTTACTATACGCGTAACTACCTATAGAATTTTTTTTTAAAAAAAAGGAGCTAGCTAAGAAAGTGTATATAAAATGGATCCACGTCGTAGTAAAAAAATAGAGAAATATAGAGTGGGTGTGGAAGAAGTGGAGGTAGACAGCCAATAGGGAGGCGGGAAAATCGCGACCAAATCACCTCAGACGCTCTGGGAGAGTTGACCCATTTGCTTCGGAGCAGTCAACTCGCGCGAGCCACCCAGAGCGTCTGATTCATGAGATAACTCGTTCAGTGGTACGGCTCGCTACGCCGTGAATTACGTTACCGATGATGCGTGAAGGTCTACCCATTATTGGATAGCATCCAAGTCAATCTCCGTCATCCCCGCCGCCCTCTTCCTAAACTTCACCTTAGCAGTCTGATTCACATTCGCAGTAAACCCAATATTCTCCGGTGAAATATCATCATTTCCCCCATCTGTGTCAATCTCCCAATCATAATTAACCAACAAATAGCACAACGCAATCTTGAGCTCATTAGCAGCAAAGAATCTGCCCGGACAAGCGTGGTTGCCATGACCAAACCCTAGACTGGCAGGTCCCGCCGAGACAAGGTGGCTTGGGCCGTTACTACCGTCGTCTCGCATGTCAGTGAAGTGGTGGATGTCGTATTCTAATGGGTTCTTTTAGACGGATGGGTCATGGTGCAGGAGCGAGGAGACTGCTAGACGGGCACCCTTGGGAACAGTGATGCCTGTGCTGGGAATGACGACATCGGCCATGGCGGTGCGTGGCATAGCACCTACAGGTACAAAACTTAGCATGGCTCAACAGAACAGGGGTGATTCCGCGACCACTTACCAAACAGAACAGGCCTCATCCTCTGCGCCTCCTTGACAGCGCTATCGAGCAACTTCATATTAAACAACGCAGGCTTGCTCCAAGCCCCAGCAGCCCGTAACACACTCGCAACCTCCTCCCTCAACTCCTGCACAAAGTCCGGCCTCTTATCCAGTCGCAGCATAACCTCAGTCAACAAATCTGTTGTTGTCTGGATCGCCACAGTAGAGAGCAAAAGCTGCGTTTTACCTGCATTATACTTTCTCCCCGCAGCCTCCTCTTCAAACCAGTCCACAGAGTTCTCCTCCCCCTTTTCCGTCCTCCCGTTCTGTTCGCGCTGCCTTCGTCGTTCTTCAATGACGGCTCGTACTAGCTTCTCCGCCTCTATCGCCTGTTTCTGAACGAGTCTGGCCTGGGGGACTAGCCACGTGGCAGCGAAGCCGCGGAACCAGGTTGGGTATCGGCGTAGTTTGTCGGATGCCTGGAAACTGTCTAGTGCGAAGGACTTGGTGACGTCGAGCCATGCTTTATCGCGACAAAGCTCGGGCCCCAGGAAGACGCGGGAGGACATGCGGGCTATTAGGTCGAGCATGTAGGGGTAGGGATGGGCGAGGGTCCATTCTGGGGAAGAGGAAAGGGGGTGTTAGTGACGAAGATATCAAAGTGTGTGGAGAGTGAGACTCAGCTGTTGACTGCCCGAGGCTGAGGTTGACGGCTATGCTCGCCTCTTCGGCGATGGGCTTACAGATCTGAGCTGAGATCATGTTAACCTTGCAGTTTGATTCAGAAGCTTCAGCGATGACTCACCCAGGCAGTTTGGCAGTCTTTTTTGAGTTACGCTCAGCATCAATTCTCCCTGAATCGTGTCGACGGCATACACATCAAACCCCTTGAGATGTGACTGCAAATTAGTGGCCGCAACTGCTAGGAAGCTCAAATTGGGCTCATTGCGGATCTCCTGTGCGAGTCTAGGTGGAAGAACAGTGACGACGCCATCTGTGGTGATGACATGGTACGGTTCGTTCTTGTACTCCATAGCTCCTCTCCTTTGGACTTCCCAGCCGTTCTCGAGATAGTATTTGATGTTATCCTGGGTGAAGAAAGACAACCATCCCTTTGGAGGGTTAATAATCGGGAAGCTGGGTGACTTCTGGCGACTGGCTGAGTATGCCAATGCAATACCACCGCTAACAAGCAAGCACGTAGCAAGGAGGCTCGTTGCATCCGAGGAAACTTTGGGTATTGAGGTAAACAAGCCCTCAGGCAGAGATAGAGAGGCATTCACCATCGTACGTTGATGTGTTGAGCTCCGGCAATGTCATTAAATGGAGGACAAGATCAAAGTGAGATCTATTGAGACTTCGTGATGGATTTGATAGGTAGACTAATAGACTATGGAAGAAGTTGTATAAGTACATGTAGCCCTCTTCAGTGCTGCACTCCTGTGTCTGTCTTTACGTGCGAGCCCAGATCTCATACTACATTGTAGCGAATGAGAAGAGGTGAGGATCCGACTGGCTTGTCCAAATGCAATGCAACAGGCTGATGCACCGAGTTGACATTCCGGCATTTGCATCACCTATTACCACCGGTTTCATACATATGAAGCCCCCTCAGCGAGGAAAGATAGGAAAGACCGGAACGGAGAGGAACAAGGCAGATTGACTCTACAACCCCAGACGATGGCGTATACAGGGTTGGACCCTGACAATCACATAACATCCTTGCAAGCTGTGGTCCACCCTACGCCGTTTGGCGGATCGGGTCGTCGCACGGGGTTAGACCAGAAAACCCATGCACGGAAATGACTGTTTCCCACATCTGTCGATACAAAACAGGACGCACCTCTATCTTCAATTGATCACAACTGCTCTGGTGTCGAATGCTGAGATAGGATCATATCACAGCCAAGCAGCACGGGACTACGATAGCCGCCCTAGACAGGGGGTCCAGCAATCGACTAGGCGTTCGCGAAGCCGTTCAACCACTCATGTGCTTTATAGGGAGTATTGCCAAAGACAACCCAGGCCAATGCCTATTGCAAGGGAAGCGAAGATAGCAGCTCAAAACAAGCTAATCTCTTCCATTCTCTTACTTATTCCTCGTTCTCTCTTTCGTCAACCGCCCAACACAACTGCATAAGCATTTCAACTTCAGCATTTGGATCTACCTTATCACAACAGTCAGCATGTCAACTCCCGAACCTTCCTATACTACGACAACCACAACCAAAAGGCCCAATGTTGCCTTCACCCTGCGAGATGTCAAATGGGGCGAACTCCCCGACATGGCACGCATCATGTCCCTCGCTTTCTAGAACGACCAGCTTTTTGGTGAAATGATCCACCCCAACCGCGAGAAATACCCAAAAGATTCGGACTTGTACTGGCTGCGTGATGCGAGGGTCAACTTCTGGGATCGCCATTACAAGTTTCTCGTTGCGGTGACACCGGACACGGAAGCGCCTGGCAAGGAGAAGGTCATAGGTGTTGCGCAGTGGGAGCGGTTTGGTGAGGGGGCCAAGAAGCTAGATCGTGCCTCGTATGATCAGAGTATGTCATTTCTTTCTCGCTGCACCACAATCACAGCACAACTTGAGACGCTGACAATAAACAATGTAGGAAACCTCATGAAACCCCTAATGACCAAGGCAATGGCCGTACATGAGCGTCTCTACCCCAACCGCGCCGTTTCACCGGTAAACAAGGATGTTATCGAGCGAGCATACTCGTTCTTCGACTCCGTCTGGAGTGGCAAGCGCGCAGAGTCGTGGTATCTATCTTTCCTCTGCGTGCATCCAGACTACCAAGGCATCAGTGTGGGAAAGAAACTTACGCTCTGGGGGATTGATCGTGCAGAAGAGGAGGGTGTCGTGGCTTCTTTGATTACCGTACCAGGGACAGAGGACTTATATCACAACCTCGGATTTCAAGAGAAGTTTGGATGTGCGAGGGATGGGGGTGGAAATCCGCTGACGGACTTGAAGGGGCTGAACATTGTGTGGAAATGGCCTAGCCGTTCAGGAGAGAATGGGACGGATATGGCCAGTGCATAAAGCATGGAGGTACGAATAGAAATGGGACAGAACAAAGATCAGTACTCTCAAGGCAAAACTTGCGTCACTTTGACGGGCGAGGAAGTCAGATCTGTATCGAAGGAATGAGAAAGCAGGCTATTGCACACATGACTCGGACCGAGCCAACAATAGCCTTCGAAGTTACAGCATCGAAGATACGTCTCTTCCCAGAATGCCAGTGCAGGCGAATAAAAAATGTTAAAAGTTCTGTTGGTAGCATCCTTGAAGCTGGACTTCATTCTATGAACATCCAGTATGCTGTGATACTGTTTATTGCTCCCAATCGATTAGGAAATTGGCACGAGCATAGGACGCTGACAACTTCTCAATTCCCTGATTGATTCGCTCTCGACTTAAGACACTATGATCTGTCATAGAATGGTGTGAGTAATGTTTAGGTGCTCAGTGGATACTCCGTATGGACGGAACGTTCCTAAACATTCCGAACTGCGGAAAGCCAAGTCGGTCAATTTAAGGTTTCTAATCATCAAGGGTATCTGCACATTGACGAGGGTGGTTAGTAGTCGCTGAAGTGCCAAGCCCAAGAACATCAGCGAGGTTACGCGGCGTTCAACGCAGATCGCTCCAAGCTAGATGCCGTTGTGCATAGCTTAAAAGTCAAGGTACAGGAAGTACGAGGGGTCCTAGCATACCAAAGGGTACGAAAGAGCGAGGGCTTAGATCTTGGCACATATCTCGTCGGTTCCCCGTCCATCTGACTGCCGTACAATCTATCCACGTCTAAGCAGCACATGAAACAGGGACGGGCCGAAAGGCACCCGAGTGGCGTAAGAATAAACCAAACATGAAACAGGGCATCATGACCGAACATTGCCACCTGCATGTGGAATACATAATATCCAGAGCCGTCATGAAATGGTTGTCTAGACAGATCAAGAGAGCAAGCTTGCTGAGCTCGCGATCATCACTTTTGAGAATCAAGAATCCTGTATTGTCAGACATCTCATATCATGAATTCAGTATCTGAAAGTGCAGCAGCGCTAGGCTTGGCGGTCAGTTCACCAAAAACAGGTCCCATTGTTTATTTATTTCGTCCTCTGTACGGAGACTAATGATTGAATTTCCTAAGTAGACGACAGCATATCTGACTGTCCGCGGCATTTACCTCGCCTTCTTTCACCCTTTGGCGAAGATACCAGGTCCTAAGCTCTATGCACTCACTGACTGGTTCTACCTCTACTACCTTGCTCTTGGAGTCTGGCCGTACAAGTTGAAGGAGCTGCACGAGCAATACGGCTCGACCGTACAATTCTCCCCTAATAAGTTTTTAACTATCGTTCCCGAGGTTTGGAAGACGATTTACGGTCATAAGAAGGAAACAAGCTAGTAATTCATTAAGGATCCAGACTTCTACAACGCCTCCGCCACACCTGTAAAAGATATCATCCACGCTGATAATGATGGCCATAAGAGGATGCGTCGTGTAATGGCCTATGCGTTCTCAGAAAAGGCACTGCGAGGCCAGGCCGACATCCTTAGTTACCATGTCGACCTCTTCATTTCTGGAATTTCAAAGAGAGCAGATCGTGGGCATATCAATATTACGCTCTGGTACACCTTTACCACCTACAATATTGTCGGGGATCTCGCTTTTAGACAATCCTTTAGATGTCTTAAAAAGGGCGTCTGTGATCCGGCTATTGCTTTAGTCTAGAACAGTATTAAATTTAGCACTATTAGACAGATTATTATACGTCACCTATAGGTTATTCTATTCTTTAACCTTTTTGTACCGCGATATATTGTACGTAACTTTATGTATAATATTAAACATAGGGAGTAGATAGTTAAAGACTATATTAACGGGATTATTAAACGTCCTAAGTGTTAAGACTTATTAAATCTAGTCTTATAATATAACTATAAGAAAGGTCTCTTAAGATATAAAATTACTACTAATACGATAATACTAATTATTACTAAAAGTAATAGTATAAGTTTAATCTTAACTAAAACTACATATAATCTTTTTATAAGTTAGAATAAGTATAATTACTTAGTTAGCAAGATCCGAGAGTAATTTATAAGTAAAATAAATATTAATATTAGGAGTATTAACGAGCGTTTATATGTACTTATAGTATTTAATAAGTCTTTTAGGTTATATAAGTATAATTATAGGGCCTGGGCGTCCGTATTATAGTAGAATAAAAATAGTAAAACTATTAAGTTTACTTATTTTAAATTCTTTTATTTTAGTTAGTCTACCTTAAGTAATTTTACTAGGCGGTAGTTATATTAATAACTTCTTTTTTCTAGAGAACATAAGTCTACGCTCTAAAGCCGAAGTGACTAAAGAGATATATTCTATAATAGTTAATATAGAATTATTATATACTAATTAAATATTCTTAAGTAACTTCTAGGCTAAAGTATTAATTCCCTACTTAATAGCTTATAAATACCCTAAAATCTAAATAGATCTAGAGAAGTTTATTCTAAAAAGATAACTAGGTAATTCTTATTACGTTAATAATAGAAGGGATATTTTATATCTATTCTATTTAGGGTTAAAAAACTATATTACTAAGAAGTAAGTCTTTATATAATTACCTCTTTTAATCCTCTCTTATATAACTCCTATTTTAGACGCTTAAACTTAAGCTATAGCCAAGATTTTTATTATCTAGTTTTTAGTTATAAAATATAGTCTAACACTTCTTTAGTCTTACTTATATAGAGATATAACTTATTCTAACCTATATTCTTTAGTAATTTAATCTAGTAATTTAGCTAAAAAGTTAAAATAGGTATAATTTGTATATTTACTTTACGTAAAAAATAGGACTACTAATAATTAATATAACGCCGGTTAAGAGATAAAATATAAAACTAGACTTATATAGTCTATTAAACGCTAGTAAACTTATAAAAATATATAAAGAGTTTACTATTAGTAAATAGAGGAGACGTAATAATTTTAATTATAAGATTATATTACTAAAAGTAAATAAACTAGTCCAGAATATACTATATAGATTTTAAATTTAGTATTAAATATAGTTATAGCCTATTAAAGTTTTAACTAGTACTAAAAAAGCTATAATTTTACTTAAGTTTTACCTACTAAGATTAAAAAGTAATTAGAAAGTAATTAATATTATATAGTAGCGTAAACGCTAAATTGTATAGTTTACTTCTAAAGTTTATAAAAATATTTTAGTATTTGCTAAAACTTTTAAAAGCTACTTTTATATTTTATACTAATACCAAAAAATAAAGTAAAAAAATATATTTAACGCTACTAACTTTTATAAAAAAAAATTAAAAAGTAAAATTAATTACTAAATAAATTATAGTAATTAAATATAAAAATATAAGATAACCTTTATATTAAAAATAATTTCTTTTTAAAAGGAGTTTTTTCTTTAATTATTATATATATTAGTAGGTTATATATATTTTATATATATTATATATATACTTTATAATATTTATACTTTTTTTAGAGTAAATGTTATTATAATATTATAGAAATTATATTTACGTAATTTATAAATTTAAAAATGTTATATATAGTTATTAATCTATATTATAGTTTATATAAAATGCTTTTTAAGAGTAACATATATAAAATTACCTAATATATTAATAATATATACCTAAGATATATATTAAATACAATAGAAATACTTATTAGTTATTAACTTTATAATAAGTTATATACTTAAAAATATAAATATTATTATTTTATTATTATACTTACTAGATTTTACGTAAAGAATTATAATAACTTTTTACTAAAATATATATATAAGATTTTAACTTTAACTATATTATATTATTTAAAACTATAATATATAAAATAAAAATAATAAGTACTAAAGTGTTAATAGCGTAAGCTATAGAGTAAAAAAATAAAGTTATATAATTTAACTTAAAAATAAAATAAACCTAAAAAAATAAGTATATAATAAATAGGAAATAGTATATATTATTTAACTTAAAAATATTATAAACTTAAAGGCTACTATAAGTCTAATATAAAATAAATAAAAAATAAAAATATAATTTATATAAAAAAAGGTTTTTTATATTTTATATATTTTATAGTTATTTTTATATTACTTTAGCTTATATAAAAGGTAAAGCTTTAAAATTAAACTTTTTAGCTAAAGATTTTAGTGTAACTACTCTAAAGTAATTATTTTAAAGTAATTAACCTTTATATAATTATTTAATAAAGTTTTTATAACTTTTTATTAAATTTATTTATATTTTATTTAGTAACCATTTTAAAAGTTTAGCTTTTTATATAAAATTTAATTATTAATTATTTTAGTTTAAATTTATAAATTAATTAATTAATTAATTAGTAAAATAAAAGTAATAGTAATTAAAAGTAATAATTACTATTACTTTACTAGAAAAATATTAATAAATTTTTAATATTATACTAAAAATAAGTGAGTAAATAGATTTAAAATACTTTATATAAAATTAAAGTTAAGTTAAAATTATATAAACTATAAGTTAAAGTTATAGTAACGTAAAAGCGAAAAAGATTAATTAAATAAGATTAGTTATTTTATATTATTTAGTTTTATTAATATTAAATATATTAAATTTAAAATTATATTATTTTATAGAAAAAGTTATAGAAAACTATATAATAAAGCCTAATTAGGCTTAGCGTATTTACAGCCTTAGTTATATAGTCTTAGACTTAAGAGTTTTTTTATATCTAAGTTTACTTTTTTAAAACTTTTTTACCAGAATATAAAATTAGCTTACTAATAAAAATAAAATAAAAATATTTTTAGTAATTCTTATATACGCTTATTTTTATAACTATATCTAGAAGAATAACTTTTTTTAGCCTATACCTCTTTTGGACTAGTGTCTCGACGCTACACTTTACCTCTCTTTATATAATAAAATTAGCTATAAAATATATATATATTACTAAATCTAATATAGTATTAATATATATATTTATAGTATAGATTAATAATATTTTACTAAAATTATTTAATATTTTATTAAAATTAAAAAATAGTAAAAACCTATAGATAGTTTAATATAGATTACGTAATTAATATTTAATATAATTATAAGAATAAATATAAATGTTTTTGTTATAGTTTAAGCGTAATAATATATTATTATTATTAGATAATATATACGTAAAGTTAGTCTAACCTATTTAGATAATAGTAAAATATTAAAACTTTAGTACTTTATATAACTTAAAATATAAAAAAAAATTTATTTTATTATCTTTATTATTTAAAGAGTTATAAAAGTTTTTTGTAATAAAAACTTAAAAAGTATTTAGACTATTACAAATTTAATATAATTATAATTTTTAAACTTTTACTATTTTTTAAGTTTCTTATACTATTCTCTTTATTTTTAGTATTTTAAAATTTTTAAAATAAATTAAATATTAACTCTTTATAAAAACGTCTATATCTTTTCTAGTAGAGCTTACGGGTTTAAATTTAAAATACTAAATATTTAGATAAGTAACTATATCTTTAATTTTAATTATAAATACTATATTAGATTTAGTAATATATATATTTTATAGCTAATTTTATACGTTAGTAAAAAAGTTATAAAGAGGTAAACTTAGATATAAAAAAACTCTTAAGTTTAAGGCTATATAACTAAGGCTATAAATACGCTAGGCCTAATTAGGCTTCGGTATATAATTATGTATAACTTTCTCTATAAAAGAATATAATTTTAAATTTAATATATTTAATAATAATAGAGCAATATAATTTTAAAAAACTAATTTTTTTTAATTAATCTTTTTTGCTTTTACCCGCCTGTAAGTTAATATAATATAGGCTCAAAATTAGGGTTAAGTGAAAATAATTTAAATTTAAAGTTAAGGTTAAATTAAAATAATTTAAGATTAAAGTTAAGTCTAAGTTAAAGAACTTATTAAAATTATTTATAAACTATTAAAATAATATATAAGTTTATTTTATCTTTTTTTCTCCTTAGTAAGAGTTTTACCTCTTTTTTTAATAAAAGCTTTTATCCGTTTTTAAGTAAAAAGTTTTGCTTTAAGTATAAAATTAATGGGCTATATTTAAATAATAAAATTATTTTTTAATCTTTATAAGTATAAAAATTATAAGTTTAGCTTAACGTTTAATATTATAATTTAGCTTAGCTTAAGCTAAATTAGTTAATTAACTAACTAACTAATTAATTAATTTTAAACTAGCCTAGATTTATACTAAAACGTAAAGAAATTAATTAACTAATTAATTTACTAATTAGTCTAATTTTAAATTAAAAAATTAGTTAACTAACTAACTAATTTTAAACTAGTCTAATTTTAAACTAGTCTAGACTTATACTAACTTAGTCTAAAATTAACTTTACTACTAATTTACCTCTTTTTTTAGACTTTTATTAAAGTATTAAATAGAGTAATAACTAAATAATATATAATACTAAGTTTTATATTATTAAAATTATAATATAAGAACTAGTAAAAAATTTTATCGTTAATAAGTTTCCCTTTAAAAATACTAAGTATTAAGAAATATTTACTATATTTTATATATTTATTTATATATTCTACTAATATATAAATGCTATAATAAAATGTATACTTATTATAAAAATAATATATAAATTATTATAGCTTTTAATTATAATATTTAATAAGATATTTATACTTTTATACTAAAGGTTTATCTAAAAAGCTATTTTTTTAAACTCTATACTTTTAAACTTTATTTTTACTATTATTATTTTTTATAATATTTTAATTTTTATAACTTATATATTCTATAAGTACTAAGAGCTTAAATAAATTATTAAGCTTATTATAAAGTACTTTTTTTTATCTATATTTATCTATTTTACCCCTTAAGTCTTTTTAGTAATTATATTCTTAAAGACTATAATATATTAAATAGTTTTAGTAAAAAACTAATACTTTTAATTATTACTTATATTATTAATAGTATTAAAAGTATACTTAAAACTAACTTTAGTAATTAATATAGTTAAGATATATTTTATAATTTAACCTATTTAAAAATATATATAGGTATTTACTTACTATTATTCTAAAATATTAAAATAATTATTTACTAATATATAAAGAGTATTAAAGTAAAATTCCCATTCTTAGTAATATAAACTAGTAACTTTTATAGTTTCTTATATAAAAGAAATTTAGCTTAAAATAAAAAAACTACGTAACTATAATAAAAAGCTATTTAATTATAATAAAAATATAAGTAAAGACTATTAAAATTATTAATTACTCTATAGCCGTCTTATATATAAGTTTAAATATAAAATAAATTTTACTTTATCTTAATAATTATAATAATTAAAATAATTAAAAAACTATTTATAATAAATGTACTTATTTTAAGTATTTTAAGTATTATTTTAAATATATAATTAGAGTAAAGCTATAATAAAAACTATAATAATTATATTAAGCTATATACTAAAACTATAAGTTCGAGTACTATACTAACCAACAATTTTTTTTTTTTTTTTTTTAATAATTATTTTTTTAAAATTTTTATATACGCTTATTTTTATAACTATATTTAAAAAAATAACTTTTTTAGTCTATACCTTTTTTAGACTAGTGTTTAATACTATACTTTACTTTTTTTTATATAATAATAATTATACTTTATAGGTTATAAGCTTTTAAGTTAAATTATAAATATTTAAATAATTAAATAAAAATTTAAATAGTTATAAGAGTATAAAATAATTAATAGTAGTATAGGCTATAAATAAAAAAAGTAAAATAAAACCTAATAAATATTATTTTAAAATAATTAATATTTAATTTAAAAAGTTAAAAAATTAGTTATATATAAACTAAATATACTAAATTTAAAATTTTTAGTTTTTATTAAAAAAGTTAGTTATATTTTTAAACTATTTAAATATATTAGTAAAAAGTTTAAACTAGTACTATATTATACATAATAGTTATATTTATTTAATATTATAAAAGTTTACTTTAGTTATATTACTATTATTAGTAATATTATTTATATTAATACTTAGCTTTAATATAATTTTTAGCTATAGCTATTTATTAATATATTTTTAAATTTTAACTTCGTCCTTATATATATTATATATATTAGAATAACTATACTTTACTTATAAGGAGTAATTTTTATTTATAATATTATAAAAAAGAAAAAATAATATAAAATAATAAATAATAATAATCTTTATTTTTATTATTTATATAATAGCTAGATAGGGGTTCTATATACTAGTATAGATTATATAATTATATAACTATAGCTATATAATTTATACGCTCTGTATTACTAGTAAATTTATTTAGGTTAACTACTTTATATATACTAGTAATTTTTTTTTATAATAATACTATATAAATACTTTATTTTCTTATATCTTTTTTTATATATAAATAATTAGTTCTTTTTTTTATATAAGTATCTCTTTATCTTAATATATTTTTATATAATTAAATTATAGTCTATTATTTACGCGTTATATAATAATAAAAAATAAAATTATATAATATACTACTACTTATTAATTTTAATTACAGTAAACTAAAATAAAAAATTAATAATTTTATATATTATATAAAAATAAAAAGTAAAATTATAATAAATAAAAGTAAGTAATTATTATATAATAATTAAAAAAGGCCGGTCTAAAGCTATATAAAATAGTAGTATATAAAAAAAATTTTTTTTTTCTCTATAATATTTTTTTTTTTTTTTTTTACCTATTATTATCTCTATACGTAGTTTTAAATATTTTTTTTTTTAACTTTTTAGCTATTTTTTTTTATATAAAGTTAACCTCTAATAAAATTTTTAAAATAGCTTTAGTTCTATATAAATAGTAATAGTAGTTATAATAACTATAGTAAATTATAATTATATTTAGCTTTACCCTTATATAGGCTTTTATATTTAGTAAATAAATTTAAATTACTATTTTTACTAAAATAGCTGCTAATAAAGTATTTTTATTAGTTTTATATATTAATATATATATATATCTCTATATAATTCTTTCTATACGATAATATTTTATAGAATAATAAATATATAGTATACTAGTTACTTTTATATAATATAAATATTATCTTATTTAATAATATTAACTTAATTTTTTTTACTGTAAAAATTATTTACTATAAAAACTATTTTTATACGCTTTTAGTTTAGTTACGTAAAATTTTAAAAGTATAGTTATATATATAAAAGTATAATAGTAATACTAAATTTTTATTTTTTATAAAATATTATATATTAGTAAAATATTAAAATAATATATATAATTTTTATATATAGTAGTCACGTAGGGCCTAGTATATATATTATATTTAAATTTTTTTTATTTTTATTTTTTATTTTTCCTTTATTTTTCCTTTATTTTTCTTTTATTAATATAAAGAAGGATTAGGGATATTTAAAAAAAAAAGGGTTTATCTTTATTTTTATTTTATTTTTTTTAAATATAATATTTTAAAAATTTTTTTTTTATATTCGTGCGATAAAGTAAAAGAATATAATATATAAAATAAAAAAAATATACTAAAAAGTAATTTATATAATAGGGGATATCTAATTTAAAATATAAAATATATATAAAATACTTTATTAGGTCTTTTATATAGGCTCTAGTCTATATTTTATTATTTTATATAAAGTTTTATAATAACGTAGCTAATGTATATATTAAATTATTTAGTAAATAGATTATTTAAAATATTTAAATTTTTTATTTAGTATTATAACTTAGTTTAGTTTTTAAGTACTTATATAAAAATATTATATCTTTAAATATATTTTTTTTTATAATAAATCTAAATCTATTTTTATATACACTCTTTACCTTTTTTTATAGAGGAAACTTTTTTTAGTACTATTATATTATCTAGTTTATATAATTAGTTATATAATTTTAGCTTATAGTACTAGTATATTTATATAAAGTAGTTTGGTTTTAAAACGAATTATTTTTATTTTTTATATAGATAAGGATTTAATAAAATATATAATTTAATATACTCCCTATTATTTATAAATATAGAGAAGAGTTACGTAATATATAAAAATATTTTTATATAGTATAGGTTTAATAATACCTTAACCTTTTTATACGCCTTTACTAATTTATAATAGATAAATAAATCTAATTAACTACTAGGAATAGAGTAGTTAAATAAATTAATTAATCTACTTATATAGTAGATTAAGAAATCTAATTAACTACTAGTAATAAAATAGTTAAATAAATTTATTAACTAACCACTAATTAGTATTAGAATAACTATATTCTATTTATATAGAATAATTATCGTCTATAATATTATAAAAAATAAAAAATAATATAAAATAATAAATAATAATAGTTATACCTTAATTAATAATATTTTTTATATTTACTATTTATATAATAGTTAGATAGGAGTTCCGTACGCTAGTATAGATTATATAATTATATAATTATAATTATATAATTTATACGCTCCGTATTACTAGTAAATTTATTTAGATTAACTACTCTATATATAATATATAAAGTTTTATTATATTCTAATATTATAAATAATTAATAATTAATTATTTAATAATAAGTATTACTATATAGTAATATAATACTTATACTATTATAGTAGTATATTAATTATAATATAAATAGTTTAAAATTAATAGTTACTTAGTTTATAATAAATATATATAGTAAAAAATATTTTTTTTTAAATTATTACTATAACGTTACGTAATTTTAAATTTACTGTTTAAACTTTTACTATATTCCGTAATTAATTACTCTAAATAAACTTTTTATATAGTAATTATAATATTTTTTTTACTAGCGCTAATAATTTATAATCTTTTTAATAGTAATTAAAACTATTTTTTATAAAATTTTTTAATTTTTTTATAATAAGTACTAACCTTTTAATAGTAAACTTTTATATAACTACCTTATAGTACTATAATATATTTTTTTTTTACTATTTACTATTTATTTTACTCTTACGCGTACGTATATTCTATTTCTTAAATAATTATAATTATCTTAACTAACTTCTCCTACTAGAGTCTTACTCCCTTATAAGTATCTATATTTTAGTATATAGATAATAATTAACGTAAATAGCGCCGCTTTAAAAAGGATATTTTTATTATTATTAAGATATTATTACCGCCGCTGTTCTCTATTTTAAATAAAAAAGTCTTATTTCTCTTTTACTATTATACTATAAAGTATACTATATTTTTATATAATTAGAAATAAACCTTAACATTCTTATTAGTATTATTAAAAATAAAGATTATATTTATTCTAAGTCAAAAAAAGCGCGTTAGAATTAAATTAGAATTAAAAATATTAACTAAAAATTTTAGTTTAATAAATAAACTAGCCTACCGTACTAGGCGGAGATAAAAGTTAAACTAATTTTTAATATAAACTAATTAGTTATTACTATTAGTAAAAGCTTATACTATACGCTAGAAATTACTTAGTAAATTAATTATTAAACGCTAAAATACTAATATAGTATATATAATAAAAAAAAGAAAAACTCTTATTCTAATTATATTAAAAAGAGTAGCGTCTTTACTACTTTATTTACTATAAATAATAGTAATTACCTTATATCTAACTTTTAAGTTAATCTTTTTTTAAATAATATAGATAGTATTAAAGAACTACTATTTACTTATATATAGTATAGTCCTTTAAATCCTCCGTCTACCTTATTAATATATAAATACTTACTAATATTTAGACGTATATATAACCTAATTCTATATTTATCTATTTTTTTCTCTTATTAATACGTAGTAGCTACTATACCTATTTTACGCTTTATAACCTACTACTAGTAAGTTATTTAGTATAATTTAGTAGTTACTACTATATTAAATATTTTTTATAACTATATCCTATCCCTATTTATTATTTTAAGTATAAAGTTTATTTTTTATTTTTTTACTATTTCTCCTCTATATAACCTTATTATAAGCTATTACAGCTTATTACTTTATAGTATAATTAGACTAGTAATATTTTTAATATACTATATTTAGATATACTATACTAGTAAATATAGTTTAATACCTTCTTTTACTATAATTACTATCTTATACTTATCTCCCTAATTAGTAAGTAGGTAGTAGATAGTATTATAGTATTTTCTTTTTAATACGTTAGAGACTTTTATAGTATTAACTTTAGTAACTTTATTAATATATACTTATATACTTAATAGATATTTTATAGCTGTCTCTACTGCTTATACGTAAAAATAATTATTAAATATATTTTTATAAATAAGTATATAAGCAATAATTATTATATTCTTATTAAAAATAATTATAATACGTAAAGTTACTATTAGTATACTTATAAAGATTAGCTAACTATACTCTATAAGCTACTAAAAATAAACGCTATACTAGTATTTATATTAGTATTTATATTAATATGCTAGATCCTATTATATAATAATTTTAATAATAATAATAATAATATAGTAGAGTAGGTATATTATAGTATAATAGTACTATAGTAGCCTAGTTTTAAAAAAATAGAGGTAATAGTAGCCCTATACTAGTATACTAAACTTTTAGCACGCTAAGTTATACGTTAAGTTATATACTAAAACTATAAATTTACTAACTAAAATAAATAATATTTTTTATTATTTTTATATACGCTTATTTTTTAACTGTATCTATAAAATAATTTTTTTTAGCCTATATCTTTTTTAGACTAGTATCTGAACGGTACACTTTACCTTTTTTTATATAATATTAAAAAGATTTCTAAATATTATATAGTATTTATAGAAAGATAAAAAACTATTATATTTACTTTTTTAAACGCGCTATATAGAATCTATAGTTCTATTTATAATTTTACTTAAAATAATAACCTATAAATATTATATTATTATTTTATAATTATTATTTTACTATTATTACCGCTGCTATCGAATAAGTTATTTATTAAGTTATTACTCTACTACTATAAAATTTAAAAAATCTTATATTTACTAGGTTTTAGTTATAGCGTCTCTATTTTTACCTATTTATATTAAGTAAGGACGTAGTGTATATAAAGTTAATATAGCTCCTATAGATAAACGTAAAAAAATTATAAAAAGTATATATACTTTATAAAATAAATTTAGTATAAACGTTTACGCTTTAATATCCTATATATAACGCCTTATTAAAATTTTTTTAATATTAACTTTTATAAAAGTTACTAGCTTAAAATAAAAAATAATATCCTAAATAATAATATTAATAATATAGACTAGATATAGAGCTATAGTTTTTAAAGTATTTTAGTAAATATTTTTATACTCTAGTTTTATTTAAATAGTAATACTAAGTATAGTATTATTATTAATATAATTGTAAGTAATAGCTAACAGTTTTTATTTAGTATTTATATCTAAGAGTACTTATAATACTTTTACTATTGTTAAAATAATAGTATAGTTTTTATATATTAAAATAAAATTAAGAAGTTATTCTCAAAGTTATTACTTATAATTAATATATTATCCCTTAATTATAAGAAAGTTAAAATAGTTAATAGTAAACTACGCGTCTAATATAATTAAAATTTTTATTAGTTAGCTAAGGTTACTAAGAAGAAATACTTTAGCTTTATAGAACTAGGCCTAGAATATTAAATAGAATATATAATAAAAAATTATTATAGGTATTTATTATATTAATTAAAGAAAGCGCTAAAATAATAGCTACTTAATTATTTAAAAAAAAATTATTATTAATTACTACTTATATAATCTGTTTGGTAAAAGCTATAACTAAATAAAATAAAATATAAGTAGGCGAAAATCTATTTTAGGCTCTAATAAATAGAGTAGTAGCGTTAATAGTTAGTTATAAGTAAGAACTATAATACTTTTATACTTTTAGCTTTTAAGATAAGTAATAAAATACTTAGTTTTTATACTTTTTACTACTAGATATTAAAGTACTATACTATAGTTATAATAGAAAATATAGAAATAATTATTAATAGAATTAGTAGGTTTACTAAACTATAACTATATCTAATTATATTAGTAAGTAGAGTCTTCGCGTAGATTATTTATTATAAAATCTATAGTCTATATAGTTTTACTTTACTATTTGTTTTATATAAATTTAATATTTATAAGATTTTTATCTTACTTAATATATATAAATAGATTTTTAACAAAGTGTAAAATTTATATTATCTTTTTTCTTATAACTTAAGAGATAGTTCTATTAAATTAGTAAAGGTCTTTTAATAGCTTAAAAGATAGTTTAGTTAATTATTAAAGGTCCTCTAGAAATTTAAAAGGTAGTTTAAGTATTTATTATAAGTCTTATAAGTATATAAGTATAATTTAACTATTTATTATTAGTCTTATAAGTATATAAGTATAGTTTAACTATATAAAAACTATAATAAAATATTATAATACAATATTATAATAAAATATAAATAATTTTAATAATAAGTAAATAAAATACTGAATGTTTTTATAACTAATTATAAGATATTTAATTTAAATGTTAATTAAGGTTTAGTATAAATATAATATATAATTAAGCTAAGTATTTTAAAATATATTCTAAAATATAATTATTAATTATAATTTACTCTATAAACCTATTCTTCTCTAATTATACGCTACTAGTTAGAAAACTCTTTAAGTTCTATCTTATTATCTATCTTATTATTATTAGAGAAACCTTTAAAGTTAGGCTTTTTAGTTTTTTTTTAAGCTTCTTTTTACTATTCCTTAGTCTTATACTTATTCTTTAACTAATTATAGTATTTATTAATCTCTAAATTATTATTTAATTCTTTTTTATAATTATTACTATTATTATCTTATATATATAGTTTATTACTTTCTAGAATAATATTATTTTAAATATCTAAAATTGTAAAAATTAGTATAAGCTTATATTATCTAGTTTAATTAGTATAAATACGTAATAAAATAATATATTAAACTTATTTGTAGTTTTAATCTATTACTATTGCTATCTTTTTAGCTAATATTTTATTTATAAACTACTACTACTCTAATTTTACGTTTTTACTTTTAAAAGAATTATTTTTTAATTTTACTAAGTCTTTCTTAATACGTATTATATATAATTTTTTATTTAATACCTTTTTTTTTATATGTTTACTTTATTATACGGCTTTAAAAACTAATACTCTAGCTAGCTTTTAAAACTTTTCTCTTTTTTAAAGTTCTTTAATAATATTATATATTAACTTTATTATTAATATTCTGCTATTTTTTATATACGTAATTAAGAAAAGTTTATCGCTACTTAGCTATAAGCTATAAGTAAAAATATATAATAAATAATTATATTAACTTACTATTCTTTTATTCTATATAGCGCTTTTATATAAGTATCTCTAGTTAAGTTTAATAATATTAGTTTTTTAGGGTTTTACTTATAAAAATTTTATACTTTTTATTTTTAGTAAGAAGCTTCTATATAAGCTAGTATTTAGTAGCTTAATTAAATAATTAAGTACTATTAAGAGCTTTCTCTTCCTACCTAAGTAAACTAGTGTAGACTCTCTATATAATAGCACGTAAGCTATAGCTTATTTTATCCTTAAAAAGTACTTTTATATTAAGAAGTTAACTTTTTTAAATACTAGCTTACCCGTGCTATATAAGAATAAAGTTTACCTTTTACTTTTTATAAGTATAATCCTATACTAGTTAGTATATACTATTATAAATAAATATAATAATTACTTTAATAAGCTTCTTATAATTATTATACTTAAAACTTAATATTACCTTAATTTCTTTATTTAGTGGTAGGCTCTTTTATAAATTAAAATATCTTTACTTAACTAAATCTATAATAATAGCTATAATAATTACTTACAATAAAAATACCTAAAGCTATATAGTAGTATTAAGTAATAAAAATAAAATAAAATATTATAATTAGACGTACGTATATAGACTACTACGTATAAACTATTATTATTTTTACTAATAATAGTTATATTTACTACTAGAACATTAATGAATCTATTTATTTATTTTTTTAATTATACTATATTTATATATTAATTAAATAAATAGTATAGCTGTAGTGGGTTAGGGCAACTAAAAGGCGTTTTAAAAAAGGAGTATATATATACCTTTATTTTAATTATACTATATAACTCTCCTATACTATTTTATATAACTATATTATAAACTTTTATTATAATTATTATTATAGCGTATATAAAGTAAATAAATACTTAAAAAACTTTATTAAAGACTACTACGTTAGTAATAAAAACTATTTATATTATACTACTTATAGTTATTAAGAAAGTAACTAAATTAATCTAAGAAGTAGATTATTATAGCTTTTAATTATAATTAAATACTAATAAATGGATAGCTATAGCACTTTAAAAAATTTAATAATATTATTATAAAGGTATATACACACTCCTCCATTTTTAAAATCTCTTTTAGTCGCCCCGAGCCACCACAGCTACACTTTTTATTAGATTAATATATAAATATAATAATATTATAAAATAATAAATCTCTTTATATATAAGCTACTATTTAGTTATCTTATATTTATATATTAATTAAATAAATAGTGTAGCTATAGTAGCGCAGGGCGACTAAAAGGGGTTTTAAAAAAGGAGAAGTATATATATATCTTTATACTTAATATAGCGGAAAAGTTAGTTATCTTACTTATAAAATTAAATATAAGAAAATTAGTAATAAAAAATTATATATTTAATAAAGTCTATTAAAAGTACGATAAAAGGCTTTAAAGGTATTCTTAATTAAGTATTTTAATACTATAGTTAATAACTCTTATATTATTTACTATATACTAACTTTTATAAACTATAATATAAATACTATCTACGCTAAATAAGTTACTATAAAAAAAAAATTTTTATAGTTAGCGCGTTAGTATTATAATAAGTTTAGATTTTTAATTTTTAATAAGGTAGTTACTATAAGATAGAAATATAAGAATAAGTAATAAGTAATCTAGACTAAAAACTTAATTATTTAGCTACTATAATAACGCTTTATAATAATTATCTATAATATATAACTTTAGTATTAAATATAAAGTTAAGTAAAGTTAAAATTTTATATAAAGTAATTTAATCCTAACCTATTCTTTTTATGCTAAAGTTAAGTTAGATTTATAAAATTAAATTAGGGTTAGGTTTTATATAATTAGAGTTAAGGTTAAGTTAAAGTTTTATAGAATTAAAGTTAAATTAGAATTAAGTCTTATATAAAGTAATTTAACCTTAACCTAACTCTAATTATATAAGACCTAATCCTAACTTAACCCTAACCTATTTACTACCCTATTTAGAAATAGAAGCTATAGAATATTCTTTTAAAATTCTAGTATTATATTAGAAGACTATTATAATAATAAAAATAGTTATAGGCTTACTAAGAGATTTAAATAATATTCTAGTAATTAGATTAGTAACTATAATATAAAATTAGTAAAAGAAAGAATAAAATAACTTATAAACTAAATAAAATTTATTAGAATACTTATAAAGTGATAGTTTTACCTTAAATAAAGTTTAATAAAAAGTTTATTTAGTATAAAGCGTAATAAGTAAACTATAAACTTTAAATCTATTAATTTAATTAATATTTTATTTATTAGTAATTAGAGTATTATATATTATTAATTATATTAATATACTAAAAGCTAGCTATACTTTTAAAATAAGCTACTTAAATACTAAGAAGATAGTTTCGACTTTTATACTACTTATTATACTTTTTTTTACTACTTTTATTATACTTATTACTAAATCTATTTAAGTTATAAAAAAAGTTAATATAAAAAACCTAACTTTTTTTAAAGGAAACTTTAAGAATTATATTTACTTTAAAGTATAGATAGAATATAAAATTAAGAATAATAAATTAACTCTTAGCGTAATAGTAATATATATATTTAAATAACTTAAGAGAATAGCTATATACGTAAAATTATCCTAAATAAATAAAAATAAATAAAATACTAAAGAATAATTCTAGAAGTTCTATAATAATAAGTTCTTAGATAGCCTTTAAAAAGAAAAGTCTATAAATAAACTCTAGACCTTTTAGTAAAAAAGGACCCGCTTAAACTTTTTTAACTCTGAATTTATACGCTTAGTAAATAATACTAAAAAAATAAATAACTATAATAGTCTAAAAAGTATCTATTTAATGGGCCTTTACTAGAACTTTTAGAATTATATAATTTTAATAAAAGTACTTAAAAAATAAGCTATTTACTAGTTAATAAACTAAGTATTAGTAATTAAGAAAAACTTTTTCTAGAGTAAAATTAACTAAAAGCCTTATATATTCTCTTCTTAGAATAATATAAAAGAATATTTAATAAACTAGAAGATAATAAAGTTTTATCTAGGCTAAATAAGATTAATAAGTCCTAGAAAGAATTATAAAAAGGAACTAGCTTAATAAGTATTATAAGAAGTTCTTTATAAAAAGAGAAAGAAAAATAAGTATATTTATTATAGAGGAAGAAGATACTTTATTAAATAGTATTAGTTTACTCTACTAGTTCTCTTAATAATAGTAAAAATAAAGAGAATTAACAATATAGAGATATTTAAAAAAAAAAACTTATTTAAAAAAGCTTTAAGAAACTAGACTCTTTTAGTAAAAATCGCTATTAAGAAAAAGAAAAGTAAAAACTAGATATAAAGAAGTTAGTAAAAGACTTTTAGAATTTTTACTAAAAATAACTAAATAGTAGTCTAATTATTGTATCCTTACTTATTTATAAAATAATATTTACTTTTACTATAATTAATTCTAAATATTTTATTTTTAAATTTATATTTTTATAGTTTATATAAAAATTTAATTTAGAGTACGTATTATTACTAAAAAAATCTTTTAACCTATTAAGTAGACTAGTTACTTATACAGCGTATAAGTAATAGTAAAAATAATTTTTAATATAACTTTACTAGTTATTACTATTACTAAACGTGTATACTATATACTATAAATTATTTAGTTTAATAATTTTATACTAACATAACAACGTCGTAAATATAATAATAATTAAAAAAATTTAAAGTTTATATATAGTAATTATAGAGAAAAAATAAACTAAAAATTACTAGTTTATAAAATTAAAGAATTCTATTAAAACTACTTATATAAAAGAAAGCGTAGAAGAGCCGTATTATATATATATAAAAGAAAAATAAATTCTTTATTTTAAAAAGTTTTATAAGCTAGTAATATAAGCTTAGCAGTATTTTTTTATAATATCCCCCCTAATTAAGTTTATTAAATAAGCTTAACTATTTAAGCGGTTTAAAATTAATATATTTTAAACTTATAATAACTATAAAATTAATTTTAAAAAGAGCTTTTTTAAGTAAATTTTTAGTAGGTAGCGTTACTAGATAATAGAGCTTTAAAGTAAGAGACTAATTATAATAAATATACTAGCGTTTAGTAATATAGACAGTATTTATATAATTTTTTTACTAACTTTTTTTAAAATAAATTTGTTTTTTTTATTATTATTTTTATATTTTCTATTACTATCTATACTATTTTATAACACTTTTTTTATTTTTTATTTTTTTTTTCGTTTCTTAAATTCTATAATTATTATAAGTAAAGTAAGTTAAGTATATATATTACTACTACTATACTTACTATAGGTAATAATACTATTTTTATTTTTTATTGTTTATAATTTTTTTTATTTTAAATTTTATATTTCTTTTTTTAAATACTCTATTAATCTTTATTTAATAGTTTAAAAAAGCTATAGTCGATTTTTATTATAAAGCTAAACTTAACTATTTATATTTAATTAAGTATAATTAATATATAATATATATTAAGTATACTAAGATTAGCAAAAAGCTAATAAAACTCTATTATTTTAGTTTTAAGCTTTAATTATATACTATTCTTAAGTCTATAATTACGCTTTATAAAAAGTAGCTATAAAAATAATATATATTATTATTAAGCGCGTAAATAATAAATAGCTAAGTAAAGTAATAATACTATTTAGTCTTAATTTAAAATTTTAATAATATAATAAAAATTTTTTATACTCTAATTAAAAAGTAAAAGTACGCCTAGACCTCGATCTAGGAGTATAAACGTAGTAAGGCAATTTTATTAAATACTAAACTATATACGCAATAATTAAAAGCTAACTTTTAATAAAAGCTAACTTTAAAGAATAATATTTATTTAAATAACTACTTAATTAAATAATAAATATACTAGTAGGCTAGCGGCTAGTATTAAACTAGTACTCTATATTAGTAGGTACTTAGCAGGTACTATAGAAAGTAGGTAATATAATATAGTTACTTACGCGTACTATATAAATAGTAAAAAAACTATATAAAATCCTCTATAATTTTATTATTATTAAAGTTACCTAATTACTATATCTAATACTAAAAAGTTTAAATAGTATCTACGCTTTACTATTAAAACTAATAAGGCGTTAAGGAATAAAATATAAGTAAGCCCTTTATATAACTTTTATATAACTATAAATAAATACTTATACTTTTACGCTTTATAAATTACTAAATTAAAAATTAAAAATATTAAATTATATAAAAGTAATTTTATCTAGTCTAGATAGCGCGTATACTTCTTTTAGCTAGGTATAGTAGCCCTTACTATATTTAAAATTAATATTATTACTTAGGTATATAGTAATACGACCGTTTATAAGTAGTATATATACTAAATAAACGTCCTTACTACCTTATACGACGCTGTTAATAGGTTACCCTAAAAGCGTTTTATACTCTAATATTTAGAAGCTTTTTTACTCTTTTTATAAAATAATACACGTCTATTATCAGCTTCTAAAAAATATTTTATACTTTTATTTTAAATAATTTTTTTTTTTTTTTTAGTTTAAGAAGTTCGATAAATCCTTTAATTTTTAAAAAATATTTTCCCCCTACCGCTAGCTATTAATTTTTATAATTTTATTAGTTTTATACCTATATTATACTTTTAAATAACTATTTAATAGCTAGTCTATAAGTATATAATATCTTTATAGAACTCTTAACGCTAGTAAAATATAAAATAAACTTTTAAATTTATTAATATTATTTAGCCTATCTCCTCTATTTAAGTTTTTTTAAATATAAGGTACTATATATACTTTTTTTAACTAACCGCTTTTAAGTCTTATTAGGTTAAATTTAATAGATAGACTATTCTATTTAAAAACTATAAGCAAATTTAGAAAGAAAAGAAAAAATAAAAATAATAAGTTAATTATTTTTTATATTTTATTATTATATAAAGACAGGTAAAGTATAGCGTTAAGACACTAGTCTAAAAAAGGTATAAGCTAATAAAAGTTATTTTTTTAGATATAGTTAAAAAAAATAAGCGTATATAAAAACTATAAAAAATATTATTTATTTTAGTTAGTAAACTTATAACTACGGCGGGTAGTTTAGTAAGCTAGAGTTTAGTATACTAGTAGTATTAGGCTACTATCGCCTCTACTTTTTTTTTTTTTTAGGCTAGGTTACTATAGTACTATTATACTATAATACGTTTACTCTACTATATTATTAAAGTTATTATTAAAATTATTATATAATAGAATTTAGTATATTAACGTAAATACTAGTATAGTATTTATTCTTAGTAGTTTATAAAATATAGTTAGCTAATATTTATAGGTATACTAATAGTAACTTTATATATTATAATTGCCCTTAAGAGTAAGACTATAATAACTAAGCCTTATATACCTATTTATAAAAATATATTTAATAATAACCTTTACGTGTAAGTAGTAAAGGTAGTTATAAAGTATCTATTAAATATATTAGATATAAGAGCCCTTAACGTACTAAAAAAAAATATTATAATATTACCTACTATTTACTTACTAGAGCTAAAGAAGACAGGTATAAAATAGTAATTATAGTAAAAAAAGGTATTAAATTATATTTATTAATATAGTACGTCTAAATAAGTATTATAAATAAACTTATTAGTCTAGTTATACTATAAAATATTAAGCTGTAACAGCTTATACTAAGATTAAATAAATAAAAAGTAATAAGAGAAGGAAAACAAGAGATAGACTTTATACTTAAAATAATAGATAATATATAGTTACGAGAGGTATTTAATATAGTAGTAGTTACTAAATTATATTAAGTAATCTACTACTAGTAATAGTAGGTAGTAAAGTATAAAATAAGTATAGCGGCTACTACGTGTTAAAAAGAGAAAGAAATAGGTAGGTATAGATTTAAATAAAAGTTTAAGTTTCGTATACCCCTAAGTATTAGTAGGCGTTTATATATTAATAAGGTAAACGGAGGATTCGGAGGACTATAACTATAAACTAATAAATAATAGCTTTTTAATACTATTTATATTACCTAGAAAAAGATTAACTTAATAGTTAGATATAAGATAATAACTATTATTTATAGTATAAAGCCGTAAAGACGCTACTATATTTTATTATATTATAGAAATAGGTATAATATTAATAAATATTATTTTAAGCTTTTTTATTTATAGTTTTTTAGACTTTTATTTATTTTTTTATATTAAAATTAAAAGAGTTTTTAGCACTATTAAATACTATTTATATAATTTAATATTTCTAAAAAATTATATAATTAAAGTATTTAGTATTTTAGTTTTATTATTTTAGTAGTACTTTATTTAGTAAGAGCAATAAAAGCTATAATAATAGTAAAAAGCTAAGTTTTTATTAGTAAATATATTAGAGTAGATATAGCTATAAACTAATATATTTTCTAATATTTTAATTTAAAAAATTTATAAAAATTTTATATTTACTATTATATTTTTATCTATATTTAAAAAATTACTAAATACTTTTTATTATTCTATAAGCCGCTCTATATTAAGAAGTAAAATAAGCTTATTTATAAAGAGGTATAATTTTTTAATTTACTTTTTTTAATTTTTGCTAACGTAGACGTTATAAAATATAAAGCTTAATAAATTATAAACTACTATAAAATAGATATTTAAAATAGATAAAGATTTAAATAGTAACTTTATATATAATATTTTTAATAAAATTACTTTACGTCGCGCTTAAGGTATTTAAAAGTTTAGTAAACTACTTAAGTTATTAATCTATTAAACTTTTTTATTTATTTATTATTTTTTTACGTTTATCTATAGGAGCTGTATCGACTTTATATATACTACGTTCTTACTTAATATAGGTAGGTAAAAATAATAGCGCTATAACTAGAGCCTATTAAATATAAAATTTTTTAAATATTATAGCTAGTAAAGTAATAACTTAATAGATAATTTATTAGGCGGTAACTATAATAACGGCAGGATAATAACTATAAAATTAAAATAAGTATTTATAGGTTATTATTTTAGGTAAAATAAAATTATAGGAGGCGTATATAGCGTGTTTAAAAAGATAAGTATATAATACCTTTCTCCCTATAATACTATCTAAAATATTTTCTTTTTCTTTAGATTATTATAGCTAGAAGGACTTTAAAACTCGCTTTTAGGCGCCTAATAATTATAACTATTAACTCCGGCCAGAAATTAATAGTAATCTTAATTTTTATTAAGAATTTAGATAACTGGCAGGGCTATATTAAAAATTACCTAATACTAAAGTATTATTATAAGCTTATAGAGGAGGCTAGTCTTTTTAGAGGGCTATTTTTTTTTAATATTTTTAGTTCTAGATCGGTTACTATATAGCTCTTTATTCTTAAATATAAGGTAATTTTTAATTTTAATAATATCTATAGCTTATACTTATACAGTAATATAACGGAGCTAATAAAATAATAATTTTAAAATACTAAAGACTTATTAAGTAAGGTAAAAGGTAAGGTAAAGAATAATATATATTTAAAGGGCGAGGAGAAGTTTTTTAGGGTAGTATAAGAAAAGCGGGCGCGGTTTTAAAAAAAGAAGTTTTTAAAAATAGTTAAAATTATTTATATACGTATAGGAGTAGGATAGGTAGTAGTAGTAAAAGAAGAGTGCGCTATAGCGCTATAAGATAGTTATAGAAACTTACTATTAGGAAAATTAGTAATTATTATAAAAAAATTAAGAAACTTTATAGAGAGTACTGTGCTATATTTTAATACTTTAATTATTATTAAAAAAGTTGTAAGTTATTAGTGCTAGTAGAAAAGTTGTTATAGTTATTACGTAAAAAGCTTATTAAGAGTTAGTTAATTACGTAATATAGTAGAAGTTTAAATAGTTAGTCTAAAATTATATAATATTACAGTAATAACTCTAAAGAAGGGACTATTTATTTATAATATAATTTTATTATATTATAATTTTTTTTACTCTTTTCTTATAGAGTTATTTTAAGTAGTAAGGGTTTAAATAATTATTATAAATAGTAGCTTAAGAGCTATTTAATATTTAATATAATATACTTTACGCTTTATTATTATATAATTATTTAAAATTCTAGTTTAGCAATATTGTTTTTATATTTTTAAAATTTAATTACTTTTTAAATCTTTAAAATTACTAAGATATATAGGCTTTTATTAATCTATTAGCTAGTATATTTCTTATCTAAAAGTTGCTAATTTTAATACTTTCTTTTTTATACTTATAGTATAGTAAAATATTATATATATTTATATAGCGTAAACTGCTAGTTATAAGTATATTTTTCCTTATAACTAGCCTAATTAGTTATTAATTATTATAGAATATACGCCGTACAGTTTAAAAATTTAAAATAATTTTTTTAAAAATATACTTTAGAGCTATTATTTTTTTTATTTATATATTTAATTACCCCCTACTAACCTAAAAAAAAAACATTTTTTAGTGTCCTTATATACGTTTATTTTTAACTATATCTAGGGGAATAACCTTTTTTAGCCTATACCTTTTTTAGACTAGTGTCTCGGCACTATACTTTACCTTTCTTTATATAATATATTTAATTATAAGGAGCTCTACTTTAGAAATTAATATTATAATATTAGTCTATCTTATAGCTTTTTTAATAATTATATTACTAAATAATATAATAATATAGTTATATAAAAATTATTTAATATTTAAATTATTAATAAATAAAGTATTTAAATATAATATAAGTTTTAGGTTCTTATATACTCTATATTAGACTGCCTAAAAATAAAATTTTAAATATAATATATTATATATAATATATTCTAGTTAAGTACTTTTTATTTATATTAAAAAAAAAAATAAAAAGATTTAAAATAATAAATACTATATTTAGTTATATTATAATAGTAGTATAAACTATAAATTTAATACGCTTACAATATTCTTTAATTTTAATCTTTATTACTACTCTTTTATTTTTAAATAGTTTTTTTAATAATAAAGACGTTAGTATAAAAAATACTAAGTTAATTATTACTCTTAAGTAGGAGTATAAAAGACTTATTTATTTTTTTTATTTTATTTTTATTACGTTTTACCCCGCCTACTAATATTATAAACTAATAATATTATTATAGACTTATTATATAATTTAAAGTAATATTTTTTTATTTAATTTTACGTAAATTTTTATATTACCCGTTAAACTTTTTACGAAAATAATAATACTATAAAGACCTACTAAAATAAGTTACGTATATACTCGGCTTATTTAATAGTTTTATAAAATAAAAGAAACTATATTTACTAGTATTAGTACTTACGCCGCCTATAGTACTTACTATTTAGTTAGTAATACTTACTAAATAAAAATAAGAATATATACTTACCTAATTACGCGCCCTAATAGGCTGCTTTAAAGTTTATAATATTTAGTTATTTTTTTTTATTCTAGATCTTGCGAGCGTACTAATAAATTTATTTTATTTTATTAGTTTACTTTTTAAATTACTTTATTACCACTAGCTTTATTAATAATACTAGGTCTTTTAGTTTTTCTCTCTTAACTACCCGCTTTTACAAAATTTTTATTTTATTAGTATAGGGTTCCTGTATACTAAACAGGGCTTTAAAGTTGTTAAGAATAATATATTTAAAAAAATTATTTTTTACTTAAAGGTTGCGTATGTATAAATTAGTATAAGACTTATTAATAAGCTGTATATAAGTAGAAGGATTGCGTTTTAGTTAATTTTAAATTTTATACTAGTTTAGAGTGTTACTGCTACTAAAAGTAGTTAGTATAACAGGTAGTAAGTTAGTAATAGTTTATCTAAAATTAGTACAGTAATAGGACGTTTTAAAAATAAAAAAAACCTATAAAGATATAATATAGTAGAGTGCTTTAAGTAAGTAATAATATAGTATAGAGTATAGGATAAATAGCTAGACTTACTTAAAGGCTAAATATTTAGTTATATAGGCTCTAGGTAACTGCTTAATAATTTTATTAGTCCTAAAGTTTATACGCCTAGTAACCCCTAAATTAACTAATTACCTTATATATAATTATAAGCAGTAATTACTAATACCCTTAAAAATAATTATAAGTAGTTACTAATTTATAAATATAGATTAGAGTATAAGTATATTATTATATTTAATAGGATAACTATAGCCCTTATAAAAAGAACGGAGTATAACTTTTAAAAGATTAAAATTTATACTATTTATATATAGCCTTATTAGTATTATATAAGCTATTTAGTATTTATTAAGTTTTTATTATTATATTATACCGCGGCTTTATAAAGCTTATAAAGTACGTTAATTAATTAAGTTAATTACTTTAAACTTTTTTATAATCTTTTTAATATATAAATTATAAATTAGTATAACTATATAATCTTTTTTATTCCTAATTACTTATAGTTTAAAATAGTATTTTATAGCCCTACTCTTTTTTATTTAATATATTTCTAAAAGCTTATTACGTAGTTTAAAAATTTTTTACTAATAAAATTAATAGTATAAAAGTAAATAATTTTTTATATAAAAAAGTATAAAGATTTTATAATTTATATTAAAGAATAAAGAAAACTATTCTTCTAAGTAAATAAGACTAAGCTTAGCTAAAGTACTAAAAAAATTTTTATATTATAGTATACGTACGTTACGTAGGCTATACACGATTTAATAAAGCTTTATATAGCTATCTTTTTATTTATAGCTATTAGGTAATTTATATTATACTAGATATAAGGAGTTAATTAGTATATTAAAAAATATACTAATTATATTAAAATATAAAATCTTTAGATTAAATTCTACTATAATTACTATAATTATATAAAAGGAGTGTGCTGTAAGCGTTATAGTATATATTAATAAAAGCGTATTTATTAACTAAATATTATCTCTAATATTAAAATATCTTTTATATTTTATAAAGTAACTATTATAATTAAACTTATAAGTAAATATCTACTTACAGGAGGGTAACAAAAAAAAAGCCTAATGAAAAAAAATATCTTTTTTAAAAATTTATATAAAATTAAATAATAGGCCTAATAATACCTAAATAATATAGTTTTAAATAAAAGGTTATATAGAACTTTATAAGTATTCTATATACTACTTATTTATTACGTGTAATAAACTAAAATTACCTAGAAAAGGTAATATTTTAAATCTCGCTTTTAGATTCCTATAACTTTTTAGTTAGTATATATATATAACTAAAAGTTTAACTATACCTATTTAGACCTAATATAGGTTATCTAACTAGTTTTTAAAATTATATTAGTAAACTAATTAGAAAAATTTAGCCTATACTTATATAATTACTACTTATATAATATATTACTAATATTATAGTATATAATAATATCTTTTTAATTTTATAAATCTACACTCCTATTCCTTTAATATAGCCTAATATTTACTAAAATATAAATTTTAAATAAATCTTCTATTAAAAGCAAATACTTCTATTCTAATAATTATTTTTACTTAAAAAGAACTCTAAATAGTATTTATAATACTATATAATATAATAAAAATATAAAAATAATAATAGTAATATAAATAACGTAAAAAGGAATAGCGTACTTAAGATAATTTAAAGAATAAAAAGAATTATTAATAGAGACTTAATTAAAAGCATTAAAAAAGAAAATAAATAACGATAGTTAGAAAATAGATAAAATATTATAAAAATATCCTTATAAAAGTATTTTAAAACAGAAGTGTTATAATATTAATATTAATAAAAAAAGTCCTATAATTAATAAGGAAAACGCAAAAAAAATATATGAAATATATTAAATAAAATATTAAATATATTAAAAATACAATTTATAAAAAAATAATAATTTTAAGAAGTTAGTACTATATATAGGAGAGATTAGAAAGAAATATTATAGAAAAAAAAGTAATAATAAAGTTAAAAACAGGACTAGCGATTTCCTAATAAAAATTTAAGTTATTTTTTATAGATTAATATATTAAAATATATTACGTTTTATTTCTTTATAGGATATAGTTTTATATTCTTAATATTAATTATAATAATTATTTTATTAGTTATAATTTATTATCCTAAGTTTAAAACGCTATTTAGTTAAAATATAAAAGTAATTTAGTATTTACTAAAATACCTAATTTATCTTTTTCTTTTACTAGTAAAGTCTATATAAATAAAGTTCATATATGTAAAGTTAAACAGAAGATAAAAAGGGGTAAAAAACTTAATAGATTTTTTCGTTTTTTTTTTATATATAATAATATATATATATATATATATTATTATTATATTATATTATAATTATAAACTATATATTACTATTTATTTATATAAGTAATTTAGATTATATAACTGTTATATTTATAAAATAACAAACGTTGTAAACTAATTTAAGAATAATAAAAATATAATTTTTTTTTTTTACCTAGCTTATAATACTAATTTTGCTTATATAAAAAATATATAGGATTATTTAGCGTCTAGGCTAAATATAAATAAAGAGGCTAATTTAAATATAAAATTAAGTTTAGAAAGTATAGAGACTAATAAAAAACTATATTAAAATGGTAGAATACAAAATTATAAAACCTTATTTCTAATTATATTTTATCGCCTTCTAGCTATTAATAAATACTTATAAAATTTTAGCGATACTCTACTATATACTAGTAATATATTATTTACTAGTTTATTATTAAAAATATGAAAATTTGATTTCTTTTAATTATTATATAATTAATATATTAAACTATAAAGATAATATATATACTAATAAAATAGAGTATTTATTATATTATATATACAAATACACTAATTTTATAGAGTAAATAAAAAATTTTACTAACTTAATATAGGGCGCGAAAATTTTTCTATATTTACTAATTTTTATTACCCCTAAACCCTTTAGTAAGTAGCTACTAATAGGCTAAGTAGGGTCCACTAAGCTTTCTCTTTAACATAGTATTTCTTTTATATTTTTAGGCCTATTAGTTGTAAAGTTATATTATTTTAAAAATAGTATTATTTGATATTAGTTTTTTATTATTATCCCCCTATAAGTAGAAGTAGATATTTAGTATTTTTAAAATACGTAACTATTTACTAAATTTACTTTTTAAAGAGTAAATTTTATTTTTTATATATAGTTTAATAATAGAGTAGACTAAATAAATATAAAAAAATTACTTTTTATATTACTAACTTTTTTAGAAACTTATTACAGTATATATAAGTTTTATATTAAAATATTATTTTTTTAAAATTCTATTTTAGATAGTAACTAAAACTATTATATTAATAATTATATACTTTTTACGCTCTTCTTGTATAAGATTTATATTAAAAATAGATATATTTAAAATATTATACTAATAGGAGCTATTTATACTATTAAGTAAAATATTTATAAATTTTATATTATATAATAGCCTACTTTCTAGATTAGGTCTTAATAAGATATAAATATAAAGTCGGTTTTTATTTCGACTCTCTAGATTATTAAAATTATTAAAATTTAATTTATATTACCTTTAGTTCTATTATATTATTAAATTATAATTCCTAATAGGTCTCTATATTTTATAAATAAAAATTTTAATTATTTTCTTTATTAAAAGGAGCTCTATATTACTTATTTACGTAATAGTATTAAATAACTTTATACCTACTATTAAAGAATTTTTTAAATTTTTATTTTAGAATATTTTACTCTTTTACTAAAATAGACTATATAAAACATATTAACGTATTTATCTTTTTTAGAGTTAATACCCCTAAGTTTTTTAGGCTCTATAGTTAATTAAGAAGAAATTAGACTAATATTTATAATATATAATATATAAATTTATAACTATTAGCTAATTATACTAATAGCCTACGTATATACTAGTTATATAAATATTTACTTAACTAACTAATAAATAAAATAATATAAAATTTACGTTAAAGTACTTTTAAATTATTATTTAAGTTCCGCTATAGTTTTATTATTTTCTAGCTTATTTAAGTTATAGGCTTATATATTAAAAATTTTATAAAACGCTTTACCTATATCTATAAATTTAATAATATATAAAATAATTATAAGATTTATAGTCTATTTCTATAAAATAGACTAATCTTTTTGTTTTATTTAAAAAAGTTTTATTAACCGTAATATTATACTTCTCTTTAGGGTTATTATTGTAATATTACGTAACTCTAAACTAGCTATTTAAACTTCTACTATATTATAGTATTAATACTAACTCTTAACGAGCTTCTTATATAGTAATTATAATAACTTTTTACTATTACTAATAACCTGCAACCTTTTTAACAGTAATTAAAATATTAAAATATAATATAATACTCCCTATAGAATTTTTATAAAATTTTTTAATTCTCTTATAATAATTACTAATTTCTTAATAGTAAATTTTTATATAACTATTTTATAGCGCCGTAGTATATCCTTCTTTTACTACTTACTATTTATTTTACTTTTACGTATATATATATCCCCGCGCCTAAATAATTTTAACTATTTTAATAAGTTTGTTTTTATTATAATTATATTTCTTAACTTTACGCTACTATAAAAAACCTTTTTTTTTTAAAGTAATATTATTATTATTACTATTACTACTATTACTACTATTACTACTACTACTACTAATACTACTACTACTACTATTATTATTACTATTACTACTACTACTACTATTATTACTACTACTATTACTATTACTACTACTACTACTACTACCGCTACTACTACCGTTCTCTACCTTAAATAAAAAAGTTTTACTTTTTTTATACTATTATATTATAAAGTTTACTATATTACCGTATAATCTAAAATAGATTTTAATATCTTTATAAGTATTATTAAGACTAAGAAATATATCTATTTTAAGTAAGAAGAGGCGTATTAGGATTAAATTAGAATTAAAGATAACGTTAACTAAAAAATTTAGTTTATTAAATAGGCTAGCCTACTATACTACGCGGAGATAGAAGTTAAAGTAGGTTTTAATATAATTTAGTTAGTCGTTACTATTAGTAAAAGCCTATACTATATACTAAAGGTTACCCGGTAAACTAATTATTAAATACTAAAATACTAATATTATAAATATAATAATAATAATAAAAGATTTTTAGAGTTTAAGTATATAGTATTTATAAAAAAGAGAAAAAGCTATTATAGTTACTATTTTAAACGCGCTGTATATTAAACGCGCTATATATAATCTATAATTTTATTTATAATAAACTATTTTTATTTTATAGTTATTACCCTACTATTATTATAACTATTATTTAATAAGTTATCTGTTAAGTTATTACTCTACTAGCTATAAAATTTAAAAAATTCTATATTTAATAGGCCCTAAGTTATAGCGCCTTTATGTTTTTATTTACTTTTATATTAAGTAAGGACGTAGTATATACTAAGTTGATATAGCTTCTACGGATAAACGTAAAAAAATATAATATTATATATTATAATAACCTAGTTAAGTAATAGTATTTATATTTTATTACTATTAAAAACTACGTAATTAACTAAATATTTAATATAAATATATAAATTTATTATAAATTTATATCTATTCTATTTAGCTACGTAATTTCTATTTAATAGATATATATAATAACTATAAGTATATATATTACTTTAATCTAGGCGTAAATCTACTATTTAGTATTTTATAAACTTAAATTTATAATAATAAAAATATTACCTAAACTAGCTATAAAAAACCTTATTTAAAAATTATATACTCTAAGAAGCTACTAGACTAATATTATTAAATATTATAATTATTTTTATAATTTTTAACTAAAGCGTTTTAGGAGGCTTATACTAAGTTTTATAGTAATAATTTTATTAATAATTTTTTACTAGCGCGTTTAGTGTTACTGTTTAGCTTATATATATATAAAGGTAGTATTTTAATACTTATACTAAGTTTTATTATTTATTTTTAAAAGCGCGAATCCCTATACTACGGTTAAATAATAATATTATTTTTTTATAAAATATTTATAATTTTAAGTTTATACTAAATATATACCTATATAAAAAAATTTAAAAATAATTATATAAGTTTTAAAAGTAATTTTACATATAGGCTCTATATATAAATCCTTTTACTATAGTTATTTTTAATTAGTAATATTTACTACTTACTAAGTATTTCTTTAGGCATATTAAAAAGATTCTAGAAAATACGCTAGTATAGTTATAAAAACTTTTTTTTTAAACATAATTACCTAAGTAATATATATAAAAAAAGATTACTTATAATATATACGTTTAGTATTTAAAATATAAATATTTTACACTTTCTAAACTAGAGTATATAAAGTTTTTTAATTTAAATATTTTTCTCTTTAGTACTATATATCCTTAGTATTAATACGCGGATATATTAATTATAAATAAAATTTTTTATATACTAGTATTACTTGCTAAACTAAACGATAAAAAATAAAGACTTATATTTAATATATATAAAATTATACTTTTAAATAAGTATTATAAGTATAAGAATTTATTTTAAATATCTTATTTATAGTATATTATTTAAGTCTAAATACTAAAGTTCTGTAGAGGAAAAACGAGCTAGAAATTATTAGATTTTAAATTTAAAAAGTAGAGTCTACTTTTATAAAAGAAAGTGCTAAAGAGCCGTATTATATATATATAAAGGAAAAATAAATACTCTATTTTAAAAAGTTTTATAAACTAGTAATATAAGCTCTAAGGTATTTTATTACAATATACCCCCTAGTTAAACTAGTAGAGATAGCTTAACTATTTTAAGTAGTTTAAAATTAATTCTTTTTAAATTTATAGCAGCCGTAGAATTAATATTAAAAAAAACTTGTTTAAGTAATAATTTAGTAGGTAGCGTTATTAGGTAATAGAACTTTAAAGTAAGTAACTTATTATAGTAGATATACTACTGTTAGTAGTATAAAAAGCGTTTATATAATTTTTTTATTAACTTTTTTAAAATTATTTTTACTATTTTTATATTTTTAATTATTACTTTTACGCTGTTTTATACTATTTATACTATTTTTATACTTTTTTATCTAATTTTATTTTTTTAAATAGCTTTTTAAGCTCTCTAATTATTATAAGTATTATAAATTAATTATTTATATTACTACTGCTGTAACTATAGTAAGCTATAATACTCTTTTTAATTTTTACTTTTTAGAGTTTATCTAAATTTTTAAGCTTTAATTCTGTCTCTTAAAAATTTTACTAATTTTTATTTAATAGTTTTCCGATCCCTCTTATATTACTATAATTTAAAACCTAAATATAATTAAAAGTAAATAGTATTCTAAATATTATAAGCTCGCTAAGGATAGTAAAGAACTAATAAAGTTTAGTCCTTTAGCTTCTAGTAAGTTATTTAATATTATTTTTTAGCCTATTATTATGCTTTATAAAAAGAAGTAGTTTAAAAAAAAATAAAAAGTATAAAAAGTATTAATAATAGGTAGCTTAAAAGATTTAAGGCGCTATTTAGTCTTAGATAAAAATTATTATAACTTAAATAAACACCCCTATATTATAATATTTAGTAGCTTATCTGTTTTTTTTATAAAATAATATATAACTATTATAAGCTTTAAAAGGCTATTTTACGTTTTTAATAAAATTAGATCTATTTATTTTTTCTAATTAAGTAGTTTTATAAATTTTTTAATTTTATAAAAATACTATCTACGTATTATTATAAGCTTAATAAAATCTATCTAAAACTTTACTTTAGATAGAACTAAATATTATAATAGTTTTAATTATTATTTATAATTTATACTCTAAAACTCTAAAAACTCTTTTTAGTAATACTAATAATTTTTTTAGTTTTATACTTATATCGCGCTCTATAACCGCTGTATATTAGCTATTTTATAAGTAAATAAATACTATACGGGAAGCTTAACGATAATAAAAAATTTAAAAAGCTTTTAAAATTATTAATTTTATTTAGTCTATTCTTCTAGTCTGGTCTTTTTAGGCGTAAGGCGCTATTAGCGTCCTTTTTAATCTAGCTCTTTGAAGGTTTACTAAATTAAGTTTAAAAAATAAGCTACGCCCTATAGTAAAAAGTAAATTTAAAAGTAAATTTAAAAACAAAAAAAATAGTAAACTATTTATTTTATAGACTCTATCGCGCTGTAGTAATAAAAATAATATTAATAAAAAATATATTAAGTTTTTTATTTTATAGTTTTTCAGAGCTCTATCTATTTTTTTATATTAAAATTAAAAAAGTTTTAGAACTATTATATAGTGTTTATATAACTTAATATTACTAATACTTTATAAAATTAAAGCGTTTTATATCTTACTTTTATTATTTAGGTAGTACTCTATTTAGTACGAATAATAAAAGTTATTATAATACTAAAACGTAAAGCTTCTATTACTAAGTATATAAAAGTAGATATAGGTATAAATTAATATATATACTAATATTTTAATCTAAATAATTTAAAAAAATTATATACTTACTATTATAGTTATACTTAAATTTAAAAAATTACTAAGTATTTTTTATTTTATTATAAGCTGCTCTATATTAAAAAGGCAAAGGAGCTTATTTACAAGTAAATATAATTTTTTAATCTACTTTTTTTAATTTTTACTAATATAAACTTTATAAATAATAAAGGTTAATAAATTATAAACTACTATTAGATAAATAATTAAAATAAATAAAAACTTAGGCAGTAACTCTATAAATAATATTTTTAATAAAATTACTTTACGCCGCGCTTAAGCTATTTAAAAGTTTAGTAAGTTAATTAAATTAATAATTTATTAAACTTCTCTATTAGAGTTATTATACAATTTTTATTATTTTATTATTTTTTTTACTCTTTTATTATAGAGTTTTTCTAAGTAGTACAGTTTTAAATTATTTATTATAAATAGTAACTAATAAGCTATTTAATATTTAATTTAAAGCGCTTTACGCTCTATTATTATATAATTTTTTAAAAATTTAGTTTAGTAATTTTTTCTTTTCTATTTTTAAAATTTAGTTACTTTCTAAATCTTTAGAATTACTAAGTTATAAGAGCTTTTATTAACTAATTAGCTCGTATATTACTTATCTAAATATATTTAATTTTAAAACTTTTTTTTAAATACTCCTAGCGTAGCTATATATTTTATATATTTATATAACGTAAATAGATAGTTATATACTTATTTTTACCTATAACTAGCCTAATTATTTATTAGTTATTATAAAATATACGCTACGTAGCTCTAAGATTTAAAATAAATTTTTTAACAAAGTATTTTAGAGCTATTATTTGTTTATTTATATATTTAAGTACGAGGAGCTCTACTTTAGTAGTTAATATTATAATAATAGTCTATCTAGTAGCTTTTTAAATAATTATACCTCTAAATAATATAATAATATAATAATATAAAAATTATTTATTTTTTAAATTATTTACAAATAAAGCGTTTAAATAAATTATAAGTTTTAGGCCCTTATATACCCTATATTAGATTACCTAAAAGTATAATTTATAAAAAGACGCGATTATATATTTTACTATAGAAAAGTACTCTTTACTTAAATTAGTTAAAAAATAAAAAAGTTTTAAAATAGTAAATACTATATTTAGTCGTATTATAATAGTAGTATAAAATATAAATTTAATATATATCTAATACGCCTTAATCTTAACTTTTATAGCTTCTCTTTTATTTTTAACTAGCTTTTTTAATAGTAAAGGCGTTAGTAAAAATAATACTAAAATAATTACTTTAAATTTTTTTACTATCTTTTTAATATATAAATTATAGATTAGTATAATTATTTAATTTTTTTAATTTTTAATTACTTATACTCTAAAATACTATTTTATAGTTTTATATACTTCTATTTTATATATTCCTAACAGCTTATTACGTAGTTTAATAGCTTTTTACTAATAAATTTTATAGTATAAAAGTAAAATATTATCTATATAAAAAAGTATAAAGATTTTATAATTTAAATTAAAAAATAAGGAAGACTCTTCTTTTTAGTAGATAAGGCTAAACTTAGCTAGAATACTAGAAAATTTATTATATTATAGTATAAATAAGTTGCGTAGGCAATATAAAGCTTAATTAAGCTTTATATAGCTATCTTTTTATTTATAGCTATTAGGTAGTTTATATTATACTAGATTTAAGGAGTTAATTAGTATATTAAAGAATACGCTAATTATATTAAGCTATAAAATTTTTAGGTTAAACCCTACTATAATTATGATAGCTATATAAAAGAAGTATATTATAAATATTATAGTATATATTAATAAAAGCGTATCTCTTAACTAGAGATTCCTTCTAATAACTAGGCGAGTTTTATATTTTATAAAGTAACTATCCTAATTAAACTTATAGGTAAATATCTATTTAAATAAAAGTAATTACTTAGTATTATTAAAGCGCGTAATTACTTACTAAATTTACTTTTTAAAAACTATAGTTTATTTTTTATATATAGCTTAGTAAAAGAGCGGGTTAAGTAAATATAAAAAAATTACTTTTTATATTACTAGTTTTTTAAAAACTTATTACGGTATATATAAATTTTATATTAAAATATTATTTTTTTTAAGGCCCTATTCTATATAGTAGCTTAAACTATTATATTAATAATTATAAATTCTCTATACTTTTCCTGTGTAAGATTTATACTAAAAATAAATATATTTATAAAATTATACTAAAGAGAGCTATCTACGCTATTAAGTAAAGTATTTATAAGTTTTATATTATATAATAACTTGCTCTTTAGGTTAGGGCTTAATAATATATAAATACTAAAGAGGTTTTTATTTCTACCCTCTAGTTTAATAGAGTTTTTAAAATTTAATCTATATTACTTTTAGTTTTATTAAATAGCTAAACTATAGTCTTTTATAAGTTTCTACGTCTTATAAGTATAGATACTAATTATTTTATTTAATAAAAGGAGCTTTATATCGCTAATTTAAGTAATAGTATTAAATAAGCTTTTATCTACTATTTAAAGATTTTATAGGCTTTTTACTCTAGACTAATTTACTCTTTTACTAAAATATATTTTACAAAAAATACTAAAGTATTTTTTTTTTAAAGTTTATACCCTTAAGTTTTTTAGGCTTTAAAGTAGGCTAAGAAGACATTAGATTAATATTTATATGATATAATATATAGATTTATAACTATTAGCTAGTTATACTAATAGCCTACGTATATACTATTTATATAAAATTTTACTTACCTAATTAGTTAATAAGATAAAATAAAACCTGTACTAAAGTACTTCTAAATTATTATTTAGGTTATATAATATTTTTACTAATTTTTAGATTACTAAAGTTATAGGTTTATATATTAAAAATTTTATTAAACGCTTTACCTATATCTGTAACCTTAATAGTATATAAAATATTTATAAACTTTATAGTCTCTTTTTATAGAATAGGCTAATTTTCTTTACTCTTATAAAAAAAAGTTTTATTAAATATAATATAACGCGTTATAATAATCTAGTTAAGTAATAATACTTATATTTTATAAATATTAAAAGCAATATAACTAATTAAATATCTAATATAGATATATAAATTTATTTTAAATTTATATTTATAATATTTAACTGCGTAATCTCTAGTTAAAGGATATATATAATAATTATAAATATATATATTATTTTAATTTAGGTATAGATCTGCTGTTTAGTATTTTATAAACTGAAGTTTATAATAACAGAAATACTATTTAAACTAGTTATAAAAAACTTTATTTAAAAATTATATACTCTTAAAAGCTATCGGACTAATATTATAAAGCACTATAATTATTTTTATAATTTTTACCTAAAACTTCTCTAGTAAATTTGTACAAAATTTTATAGTAATAGTTTTATTAATAATTTTTTAGCTAGCGCGTTTAGCGCCGCCGTTTAGCTTATATATATAAAGAGGTAGTATTTTAATACTTATACTAAGCTCTTTTAGTTATTTTTTAACATATAATCTTCTATACTATAAATAGATAATAATATTATTATTTTAAAAGATTATTATAATCCTAAGTTTATACTAGGTATATACCTATATAGTAAAGCTTATAAATACTTTTATAAGCTCTAAAAGTAACTTTATTTATAAATTTTATATATAAATCTTTCTACTATAATTATTTTTAATTAATAATATCTACTACTCTCTAAGCCTTTCTTTAGGTATATTAAAAAGATTTCATAAAATATACTAGTATAGTTATAGTAATTTTTCTTTAAATTTTTAAAAAATTATCTAAGCTACGTATATAGGAGAATATTACTTATAATATATATGCTTAATATTTAAAATATAAATATTTTATACTTTATAGACTAAAATATATAAAGTTTTCTAATTTAAATCTTTTACTTTTTAATACTATATATTAATTATAAATAAAACTTTTAATATACTAGTATTACGCTTTAAACTAAAAAATAAAAAAATAAATACTTATATTTAATAAATATAAAATTATACTTATAAATAAGCGTTATAAGTATAAAACTATATGTTAAAAATTCTACGTATAGTATATTATCTAAGTCTAAATACTAAAATCCCTTATTATATAGGGGAGTTTTAAATACTATATTTAAGTAAAATTCTTCTATAATAGTTATATTTTTTAATATAAAATCTTTTATAGAGTTTCTATATAGGCTATTTAAAATATTTTTAATCACTTAAATTTCTATACGAGAGATTAGAAAAGCTTATATTTTAGTTTTAATAGTATAAATACTATTAGTTTTTTTTAAAAGATTTTAGAGTAAGTAGTAATCTATTATTTATTAAATATAAAGTAGTACTATTATTAAAAATAGTACTTTTAAAAAGCGTATAAGTATTATAATTTTATATAAAGTATATACTATTACTTTATTTTAATTTACTATTTATAATAAGCAAAGAATTAATAACTATATATATAAAAGAGCTAAGAAATTTTAGCTTATTAGACCCCTTACCCTATAAAATATTCCCCTTAAATTATATTTTTTACCTAGGTATATTACAAAGAGCTATAAATTTATTAAATTTAAAATACTTAAAAAGCTTTTTTTTATTTTTTTAAAAAAGCGGCCCAGTCTAACTAGTATAAGTATTTATTAATACTAGTTATAAGTAATAGTACTTAATAGGTTTCTAATAATATCTTTTAAGTTTATAGAGGTACTAGTATAACTTACTCTTATTTTTTAGCTATAAGCTATTTAATTAAAAAAATAGGCTTTGTCTACTAAGTATTATAAAAATTCTAAAGCTTTTAGTAGTTATTTTAGTAACTTTATTTTATAATACTACTTAGAAGATTTTTTTTACTTTTATTAAAAAATACTCTTTACTTTTAAATATTAATTTTTAGACTTAAATTATATATATCTACTCTCTTTAATTAGGTACTAATTTCTCACTAATAATAGTAAAAAAGTTAGTAATAGCTAACTTATTTTAAATATTACTAAGTTTATATACCTCCGCTTTTATATAAAAAGCTTTTTATTTATAATATTATAGCTCGGCAGCTTTTCTTCTATACTTTATTTTTTTTTAAATAAGTATAGTATTATTATTATATAATATTCTTAGTTACTATATTAGTAGTTAAAAGCTTTTATTTAAAAAAATAAATAATTAAATAAGTTAAAATATTCTTCTTAATAGTATAGTATATTTAAACTACGCTTATAAGCTTTAGAGCTACTATAATACTAATTTAGTTTTAGATATTTATTACTTAGTTTATTTTAGTAGTATAATTAGTTAAGTGGGCTTAATATATAGCTATTTTAGTTGTATAGTTATAGTAAATTCTTATAATTTTAGCTTTAAACGCTTTTATAATACATAAAAACTTTAGTATTTAAAAAAAATTATTAAAATTATTAACGCTTTTAAGATTAGAATTAATAAAATCTTAAATATAGTAAAGTATATATTATACTTTAAATTATTTATACTAAGTTAGCTAGCTCGCTAAATTAGTAAGACAGATATTATTAGTTAAAAAAGATAAAATAGTTTTAGATATTATAATATTTAAAAAATTATTAATTATAAAGCTTACGAAGTATTTAATAATTAAAAATATAAAATTTATTATTAGTATATAAATAAAGTAATACTCGCTAGGTCTATAGGACTAAAAGTTTTTAAATAAAAAGTTAAAAAAGTAATTAGAGCTTTAGAAAATAGAATTTTTAATAATTAAATATATAAGGAGAATCTTCCTTTACTTCTAAAACGCTAGACTTATAACTATAAAAAAAAATAAGCCAGAAATTACTAGATTCTAAAATTAAAGAGTAGGAATAATTTTTATAAAAGAAAGCGCTAAAGAGCCGTATTATATATATATAAAAGAGAAATAAATACTCCGTTTAAAAGAGTTTTATAAACTAGTAATATAAGCTCTAAAGTATTTTACTATAATAAGTTTTTTATTATCTAAACTAGTTATACATACTATATTTAAATAAACTTTTTCAATATATTAAGTATAAATATATATATATACTCCTCCATTTTTAAATTTTCTTTTAAGTCGCCCCGAGCTACTATAGCTACACTTTTTATTTAATTAATATATAAATATATATATATTTAAATAAAACTCTTCTATAATAACTATATTATTTAATATAATATATTTAATAAAATTTCTAATTAAACCATTTATAGCATTATTAATTACTTAAATACCTATACTACAAATTAAAAAAGCTTATATTTTATTTTAGAAAATACGGATAATATTAGCTTATTTAAAAAATTTTAAAATACGTAGTAATTTATTATTTATAATATATATATCAGTACTATTATTGAAAATAATATACTTAAAAAGTATAAAGGTATTATTATTTTATATTAAATATATATTATTACTTTATTTTAATTTACTATTTATAATAAATAAAAAGTTAATAACTATATATATTATAGAGTAAAAGAATTTTAGTTTATTAAATTCTTTATTCTATAAGATATTTCTCTTAAATTATCTCTTTTACTTAAATATATTATAAAAAGCTATAAATTTATTAAGTTTAAGGCGCTTAAAAAGCTCTTTTTTATTATTTTTAAAAAGCGATATTGTCTAACTAGTATAAATACTTATTAATACTAACTATAGGCAATAGTACTTAGTAAGATTTTAATAACACGCTTTAAGTCTATAAAGATATAATTATAATTTACTTTTATTTTTTGGCTATAAGCTATTTAATTAAAAACATAGTCTTTATTTACTAAGTATTATAAAAATTCTAAAACTTTTACATATTAATTAAGTAACTTTATTTTATAATACTACTTATAATATTCTTCTAACTTTTATTAAAGAAAGCTTCTTACTTTTAAATATTAATTTTTAAACTTATGTTATACGTATTTACTTTACCTAATTAGGTACTAATCTGTTACTAATTATAGTAAAAAAGTTAGTAATAGCTAGCTCGTCTTAAATATTACTAAATTTATATATATTTACCTTTATATAAAGAGCTTTTAATATTTAATACTATAATTTAAGAGCTATACTTCTATATTTTACTTTTTTTTAATAAGTATAATATTATTATTATATAATACTCTAAACTACTAGATTAGTAGTTAAAAGCTTTTATATAAAAAAAATAAATAATTAAGTAAATTAAAATATTACTATTAATAACGTAGTATATTTAAGAAGCGCTTATAAGCTTTAAAACTATTATTATACTAATCTAGTTTAAATATTTATTATTTAGTTTACTTTAGTAGTATACTTAATTAAATAGACTTAGTATATAGCTATTTTAGGAGTATAGTTAAAATAAATTTTTATAATTATTATTTTAGACCGTTTTATAATATATTAAAGATTTAATATTAAAAAAATTATTAAAATTATTAATACTTTTGAAATTAGGATTAATAAGATTCTAGACGGTATAAAATATATACTATATTTTAAGTTATATATACTAAGTTAGGTAACTCGTTAACTTAGTAAAATAGATATTATTAGTTAAGAGAGATAAAGTAGCTTTAGTTATTATAATATATAAAAATTTATTAGTTATAAAATTTACTAAGTGTTTATTAGTTAAAGATATAAATTATTATTAGTATATAAATAAAATCATACTTACTAGATCTATAAAACTAAAAGCTGTAAAATAAAGAGTTAAAAAATTAATTAAAGTTTTTAATATAGAATTATTATTGCAATTTTAAGGCGTATATATCCTTTTTAATTATAGGTTAATTACCTAATTACTTATCTATTAGATATGTATTCGGTCTTAATTATTTTATTTTCTACTTTAAAAATAAGTATTATTTAGTTTATTATAATTATAAGTCTAGTGCTTTAAACTATATAATAATTCTTTTTATATAATTTAACGCTAGTAGGTACTTATTTCTATATACTTTAATTATTTTTTACTATTATACTAACGCGTTTAATTATTAAGCTAAGTCTTTTCTTCTCTTTCTTAATTACCTATTAATTAAACTATTATAATAACTAAATTAATTTCTATATAGCCCAATTAGCTAATAAGCCGCTTAAATTAGCCTAATTAGTATATATAATTTTAATTTCTTACTATACAGAAATGGATCAAAAAAAATTTAATATTAATAAAAAAAATATTATTCCTATAAAAGATTATTAATTATAGTACTTTTTACTTTTTATCTAATTAGCCCTTTTAAATACTAATAATCCTATAATTAGAAAATAATACAAAAAAAATTTTAAGAAATATAAAATTTAAGTAGAATAGTACTTTATATAAATAGTAAAATATAAAGTACTATTAACTAATTAATCTATATAAAAAATTATTTTAAAACCCTTAAAAACTAGGCACATAAGAGAGTATACTCTAATATCTTAGCGTCGATAATAATTAAAATTCTTAATTACTAGAAGCTAACGCTTTAAAAGATAATATATATACTTAAAACTAATCTTATACTAACTAATACTAATATATAAAATTTTATATAAGTATAGTACTATACTTATCTTAAAAAGACTAAGTATAAAAGACAGAATCCTAAGTAATAATATAATAAATAGAAACTTCTTTGTATAATAACATATATATATAAAATACTTAATATAGAATAAGAAATAACTATTTATAATTTTTTATTTATACTAAAGTAAAAAATTACTTTTAATTAAGCATAATTAATAGAGCGTAATATTATATATAATTTAATACTTTAATAACTTCTTTTAACTCTAAGTAAGATTAAAAACGTGTTTTTTATAATATTTTAGTAATAGTCTATACCTATTAATTATAAAAAGGGGTTAGTAGTATATATAACGCTTAGTAAATATAAATCCAATACTAACTTAAATACTAGTCAAAATTAGAATAAGTATTAAACTAAGCGTAAGGCTACTTATTTATACTTAAAATCTACTTATTATTACTAAAAACTAATTTATTACTATAGGCTTAAGACTGTAGTTATAAAAAAATACCTAAAAAAATTACTACTGATTATATTTTCTAGCGCTAATAGAAAGAAAATTTTTAATTATTTATAGTAAACTAAATATACTAATGTATAAATAAAAATTTAAAAAAAAATTTAAAAATTAAAAGGCGAATACTAATACTAAAATAGTATATTTAACAAAAATTATAATTACTATTATAGATTCTATAATACTTATATCTAATAAAGGAAATATAAAAATCTATAGTATTATTATATTTACTATATACTTTCTTTTAGAAAGTACTATTTTAAATAATAGTATTACTATATATCTAATTAATAGTAGCTTAATACTTACTCTTAGAATATTTAAGACGGTAACTAAAATTAAGAGTATTAAAACTAAAATATAGGTTTTAGTAATTATTAAAATAGGTAACTAAATTCTAAAGTAAGTTTTATATAGTATAAATAACCCTTATATAGAAAATTTAATAGTTAAAAATATTATAGTAATAAAACGCTTTTATATTAATATTATTTTTAAATCTTATTTAGGGAAAATTAGTATTTAGTACTTAAGTCTTAATTATACTCTATGTATAAATACGATAAAATAAAATATTATTATAATAAAATTATAATATAAGTATAACCTTACTTTTATTCAATATAAACTAATTATCTTTTACCCTATAATTAATACTATAATAGATAATTATAAAATTTAAAAATTATAGATTAGTAATCTCTGTATTAATAGCAAGTAAATATAGTATTAGTAATTAAAGTATGTAAAAAAAGTAGTATTATAAGTATTAATATAGTATACTTAAAATAGTAAAATTAATAGTATAGCTTATTTAAAGTGCGTATACTACTTTATTACTTATAAAATACAAGTAATTTCTAAAAGACTAAAGGAACGAATACTACGACCCTTTTTTTTAAATATTATAAAATCTTTTTAATATACTAATAAATAGATTAGATAGGCAATAGAGTATAATTTTAAAAAATAATTTTAGTAGAAAAGTTTATAATTATAACCTTTACTTAAAAGGCGTAGAATTAATTATTAAAGTTTTTAAAAATTTTACTAAACTACTTTTTACGTAATATAATTTTAGGATTTATATATTTATTTAAAATAATAATATTACTATAGTACTATAGTATAGTTATTTATATTTTAAAAAATAGATAACTAATTAAAAAATTAAACTTATTATAACCCTATTATATACTTATAAGCTAAATAGTAGTACCGAGAGAATAAACTAAAAATTAATTTTAAAAATAATTAAAATATAATTAAGCGCTAATCTGCCTACTAAGTTTTAGCCTAAAATAATAAATACTATAATATAGTAATATAAAATAAGTCTATTATTATTTTATAAAATATAATTACTAAATAAAGTACCTAATAATTAGTGTAAGTAATACTTTAAATAGTAGAAGCCTATAATTATAAAAAATATAATAGTAGATTTATATTTTAATTAAAATAAAATTTACGTATACGGCTACTATACTTATCTTTTAAATAAAAATCGCTTAGTAGGCTATAATAATTATAGATTTAAAATAAACCTATAGGGTTATATCTAGCATTTAGTAAGCTATTATACTTCTAATATATATAAGATATAAATTCTAGTACTTAATTAAATAATTATAACTTAAAATATTACTTTTAATAAGGAGCTCTTCTATAAAAGGCTATATAATTATAGAATATTTAAAAAAAGTAGTTTTAGTTATTAAACTACTGTATAAAAATAAATTTATAGACTTAGGCGTAGTATTTAATAATATATACTTACTAAGCTAGTCTAATAAGTAAATAAAAAATAATAAATATTTAAACCGTAATTATAAATTTAGGGGTGTTAATTATAGTTAACATAAAAAAAATAGACTAGATCCCTTTTAGCACTACTAAGAATGTAATAATTATATAAAATAATTACTTAACTAGTAATTATTTAAGAATCTATATAATATTAGATAAATAATTAAAACTTATAATTTTAAAAGTAACGCTAGTACTAAACGCTACTTAAAATAATTTTATAAAAAATTAAAAAGTATCTAATAACTACTAGAAGATATATAAAACTAAAAAAAACTAATCTATTAAATTTTAAAAATAATTTTTAAAATTTATAATATAATTACTCTACAGCTACCTCTTAAATTATAAATAATACTTTTACCACTATAAGTAAAGTAAAAATACTACTAGTGTAATACTACTAAAGGCGTAATTAAAATTAAATAATATAATTAAGTAAAAGCCTATAGTAGTAAAGACCTAAAATTAAATATATAAATTTACCCCTTTATAAAAGGTAACCTAAAAATAATAATTTATATAATTAGTTTAGGGGTAACAATAATTTTATAAATACTTATATAATAATTACAGATCTATAAAATAATAATTTTTAAATTAATTTTATATATATATTGTTTTTTAGCGCTAAAAAGATATACGCTAAGCTATAAATATATATTACTTTTAATACTATAGTAATAGCCATAATATTTAAAAAAATATTTAAAATATTATTTTTTAATTACTCTACCCGCTATAATTAATATTATATATATAAAAATAATCTTCCTTCGCTACTTATAATATAAAAGTAGTTTACTTTATATTTGTTTAATAATAGATTTAAATAAGCTTTATATATTAAAATTAATACACTTCTAAAAAAAGGAACATAAAAAAAATTATAAAAGTAAAAGCAAATAGCTAACTTTTAGTATTAAAATAGGTCTAGACCTATAAATTTAACTATAATATATATTTTATTAAGTATAAAATAAATATTATTATAAATAATAATCTCTAAAAGATTAATTTTATATAATTAATATATACTACTATACTTATAGTAAGATTATTTTAATCTATAATAGCGCTTATAGTAAAATTTAATATAAAGATTATATAATATAATATTATTAAAGTATTTTTCAATACTTTAATATTAATAAAGAAATCGGTAATATATAAATTATTTAATAAATTTAAAAAATAAGATATATACGTTAAATTTAATTAAATATTATATAGTCTACGCGACCTATTTTACCTTTACTATAAAAAGTTTTTAAGCTTACTACGCGATATTAGGCTTATAGTAATAAAAGAAAAGCCTTATTTCTTCTTTAATTATAAAAAGACAGTTTTTATTTTATTTTATGTAAATAATATTCTGCTACTATATTATAAAAATTATAAAATAATAGTAAAATGGCTCTAGAGTCGGATTACTTTAAAATATAAAATTAAAATAAAGGGGCCTATTTAATAGTTTTTTAGGATTAGAGTAATCTGTAATTATAAAAGTATAAGAATTATACTTATTTATAATATATATATTAATAAGATCACAAAAAAATTTAGTTTTAATAATAATAATAGTATTCTTAAAACGCCTCTTATTTTTAAAAGAGTTTATTAAGTTTACTAAAAAAGCTTTTAAGCAGAATATTAAGTAATATTAAAAATATATAAAATTAATTCTATATACCGTAATTACACTTTAACTAAATATTATATTTATAATTTTAAAGCTATTATAGTTTTTAATAAATTTAAGCCTATAGTACTTTACTACTATTAATAAAATAATTATTTACTTATATTATACCCGCTAGTAGGTAATTTAATATAGATAATATAATAAACCCAATTTTATAATCTATAGGAACGTATTATTTATTAATAACTATAAGATAAAAAGACTATCTTACGGCTATATTATAATAATATTTAAAAGTATAATCTTTGAAAAAATAGTTAGATAAACTACTATTACTACTTTAATAATAGAAGCTAAGCTAATTATCTTAAAATATATAAATAAAAAAATAATAACTTTAAAGCGCTTCTTCTATAAAAGTATACTTAATTTAAGATTTATCTATAGAATTTACTATAATAATTAATAAATAATTAGACTTATAGTTAGAGTTAATAAAAATATTATAATTTAATTATAACAGAGTTCCCTTACTGCGTTAATACTCCTGGATTAAGGTCTAGGCGTACTTTTACTTTTTAATAACTTAATTATATAATATTAATATCTAGAATATATAGCTGTGTTAAAAATATATAAAAAAATTTTTTAAGGTAATCTATCCATAAACTAAAAATATACCTGCTAATAAATTAATAAAAGTACTTATATAATAACAATTTGTACGCTTTAAAAAGCTACTTAATCTATAAAATCTATAGTTACTAATTATTAAATAAGTAAAAAGTAAAAAGAAAATAGTCTATTAGATTTTATTTATTTTAAATAAAAGAAATTTACATAAAAAAATCTAAAATAAAGGAAATCTATTATAAAAAAAAGTAAATAATAATAATAATAGTATAGCTAAAGTCATATTAAGTAGCTTATATAGTTACTTATACTTATATTTATAATTATTATTTAAATAGGGACGCCCGCTTAGAGTCTAAAAAAAGTAAAAATAGTTAAAAGTCTAAAAGAAAGAACACTAGCTATAGAGGTATAACTTATTTTTTATCTCTTAACACTTTAGTAAAGTAGAATAATTAGAATTATACTATTACTATTTTAATTTTATATATAAATTATAGGCGCTTAAGAACAAATTAAAGCACTTTTAGCTTAAATTTAAAATAGATTTATTTAATTAGCTAGTAAAATCATACTCTAAATTAATATTTAAACTTATTATTTAAGTATAATTATTAGCTATCTACTACTTAGACGGATAATAGTAAAGTACTAAATAAAAATTAGTAATAGCTAAAATACGCCTATAAGAATAGTTACTAACTAAATTACTATAGCCTTAGTTAGTAAAAATAGAACTTAAATATTAATTTTAATTAAAAAAGTTTAGTAGATTTTAATCGCCTAATAATACTATTTTAGTACCTAGTACTAAAGAAGTCTAGTACTATTTAAAAATTTAATAGTTATCCTTAAAAGCGAATATAATTTTATTATTAAGCTATAATATATTAGTATAATTTATAAAATTAAATTTAAAAATAAATTACTTATTTTAGAGTTTATAGTATTATATTTAATTATAAACTTAATAAAAGTTATATAGATAGTATAGGTACTAATAAAACTATAATTATTAATAATATATAATAAATATATAATTAGTAAAATATATAATAAATTATATATATAGATTACGTAATAATAATAGCGCGTATCTATAAAATTAAAATTTTTAAAATAAATATTTATTAAATTACTAGATAGAGTACTGCGTATATAGGCCTTATAGTTTAAAATAAGTTACTTACTAGACTTAGTAGGTAGTTTTTTTTATTTTTAGTAATTATCTAACTATTTTTATTTTACTCTTTATTATTATCTAAGGCTAGAGGATTATTATTATTATTATCTAATTTAAAAGAAGTAAATAAAAAGTAATTTTTATAAATTAACTACTATAGCTATTATAACTATTATAACTATAGTTATTATATTACTACTAGTTCTAAGTAAAAAATAAATACTAAAACGTTTAAAACTATTTTATAATTAGTTAGTAATATTTAGATAGGTAAAATAAAATAATAATAGTAGTATTACCTATTATAATAAAAATTATTATAAACTTAAGAGAAGAAAAAAAATAATTTATATAAATATTATACCTAACTAGCGTAGTAGAGCTACTTTTATTTATATAACTTATTATTTATTTACTACGCCTATAATATTACCTACTTACTAAATATAGAAGGTATAATTAAATAAAAAAAAATAATAGCTAATTATAAAATAATATAAAAAATAAATTTTACTTAAAATAAACTAATAAAATAAGCTACTATAAGTAATTAGCTAAATAGATTATTTAACTATAGACTTATTATAATAATAAACAGTATCTAAATCTATAAAGAAAAAATTTAATAAAAAATATTAAGCACGCCGTAAGCTTTATAGTAAAATAGTAAAAGTGTTAAAATAACTATACTTTACTTATATAAAGTAATCGTCGTCTATAATATTATAAAAAATAAGAAATAGTATAAAATAATAAATAATAATAATTATACTTTAATTAATAATACTCTCTATCTTTACTATTTATATAATAGCTAAATAGAGGTTCCGTATACTAGTATAAATTATATAATTATATAATTATAGCTATATAATTTATACGCTCTATATTACTAGCAAATCTATTTAAATTAACTCTTTTATATATACTAATAATTCTTCTTTTTATAGTAATACTGTGCGAATACTTTATTTTTTTATATCTTTTTTTATATATAAATAATTAATTTTTTTTTATATAAGTATCCCTCTATCGTAATATATTTTTATATAATTAAATTATAGTCTGTTATTCGCGCGTTATATAGTAATAAAAAGTAAAATTATATAGTATACTACTACTTATTAATTAAAATTATAGTAAACTAAAATAAAAAGTTAATAATTTTATATATTACGTAAAAGTAAAGAGTAAAATTATAGTAAATAAAAGTAAAGAATTATTATATAATAATTAAGAAGGGCCGGTCTAAAGCTATATAAAATAATAGTATATAAAAAAAAGTTTTTTTCTTTTTATAATATTTTTTTTTAATTTTATTTATTATTATCTCCGTACGTAGTTTTAGATATTATTTTTTTTAACTTTCTAGCTATTTTCTTTTATATAGAGTTAATTTTTAATAAAACTTTTAAAATAGTTTTAGTTTTATATAAATAGTAGCAGTAGCTATAGTAATTATAATAAATTATAATTATATTTAGTTTTACTTTTATATAGACTCTTATATTTAGTAAATAAATTTAGATTACTATTTCTACTAAAATAATTATTAATAAAGTATTCTTATTAGCTTTATATATTAATATATATATATATTCCTATATAATTCTTTCCGTATAATAATATTTTAGAGGATAATAACTATATAGTATACTAGTTACTTTTATATAATATAAATATTATTTTACTTAATAATACTAACTTAATTTTTTTTACTATAAAAATCATTTACCGTAAAAACTATTTTTATATATTTTTAATGTAGTTACGCGAAATTCTAAAGGCGCAGTTATATATATAAAAATATAATAATAATACTAGACTTTTATTTTTTATTAAGTATTATACGTTAGTAAAATACTAAAATAATATATATAGTTTTTATATATAGTAATTATATATGGCCTAGTATATATATTATATTTAAATTTTTTTTTCCTTTATTTTTCCTTTATTAATATAGAGGAGGATTAGGGATATTTAAAAAAAAAAAAAATTTTTTTTTTTTTTTCTTTGGGTATAATATTTTAAAAAATTTTCTTTTAATATTTATACAATAAAGTAAAAAAATATAATATATAAAATAAAAAAAAAATATACTAAAAAGCAATTCGTGTAATAGGAAATATTTAATTTAAAATATAAAATATATATAAAATATTTTATTAACTTTTTTATATAGACTTTAGCCTATATCTCTTTACTTTATATAAAGTTTTATAATAACGTAACTAATATATATATTAAGTTATTTAGTAAATAGATTATTTAAAATATTTAAATTTTTTATTTAGTATTATAACTTAGTCTAATTTTTAAATACTTATATAAAAATATTATATTCTTAAATATATTTTTTTAATAATAAATCTAGATCTGTCTCTATTATACGCTTTTTACCTTTCTTTATAGAGAAAGCTTTTTGTAGTACTATTATATTATTTAGTTTATATAATTAATTATATAGTTTTAGCTTATAATATTAGCACATTTATATAGAGTAGTTTAATTTTAAAAAAAATTATTTTTATCTTTCGTACAGATAAGAGTTTAATAAAATATATAATTTAATATACTTTTTTTTATTTATAGATACAGGGAAGAGTCGCGTAATATATAAAAATATTTTTATATAATATAGATTTAATAATACTTTAACCTCTTTATACGCTTGTACTAATTTATAATAAATAAATAAATCTAATTAACTACTAGTAATAGAGTAATTAAATAAATTAATTAATCTACTTATATAGTAAATAAAGAAATCTAATTAATTACTAGTAATAAAATAGTTAAATAAATTTATTAACTAACTACTAATTAGTATTAAAATAATTATATTTTACTTATATAGAGTAATTGTCGTTTATAATATTATAAAAAATAGAAAATAGTATAAAATAATAAATAATAATAACTATATTTTAATTAATAATATTCTCTGTCTCTACTATTTATATAATAGATAAATAGAGGTTTCGTACGCTAGTATAGATTATATAATTATATAATTATAGTTATATAATCTATACGCTCTATATTACTAGCGAATCTATTTAGATTAACTACTCTGTATATAAAAAAAATAAAATTTATTTTAAATAATTTTTAAATAGGCTTACTACTAATACGTAGCTTACCTAAGAGGTATATTATAATATTAAAACTTATATACTCTCTTTAATTACAGGTTAATTACGTAATTATATTACTTAATTACTTACCTATTATATATATATTTAGTCTTAATTATTTTATCTTATAAATAGTACTAATTTATTTTTTATTTTAAAAATAAGAATTATCTAGTTTACTATAATTATTAATAATTAGATATATAGAATAAATTTTACTTTATTTTTAAAACGCTAAACTTATAACTATAAAAAATTAATAAAGTAAAAATTATTAGTTTTTATAATTAAAGAATTAAAACTATTAATATAAAAAAAAGCGTAAAACAGCTATAGTATATATATATAAAAGAGAAATATATCCTCTAGTTTATAGAGTTTTATAAGCTAGTAATATAAGTTTATAAATATTCTTCCGTAATAGTATTAATAATAAAATATTTATTATAATTATAATTTTAAATATACTGTATAGTCTATAATTTTATTTATAATTTTACTTATAATTTTACTTATAATTTTACTTATAATTTTACTTATAATTTTACTTATAGATTTATTAATTAACGTACTTCGCGAGCTATATAAAGCCGCGATATAATATAATAATAAATACTTAATAAATACTAAATAGTTTATATATAAGAAGGTCATATGCGAGTAGTATAAATTTTAAACCTTTAACCTATAGTTTTATCTATAGTTCTACTTATAATTTTACCTAATATAATTATAACTTATAAATAATCTATTACTATTTTATAATTATTATTTTACTATTATTATAGCTACTATCTACTAAATTATTAATTAAATTATTACTCTACGACCTATAAAATTAAAAATATATTTTATTTAATAGGCTTTTAATTATAGTATTTCTATTTTTATCTACCTATATACTAAGTAAGGACTTAGTATACACTAGGTTAATATAAATTTTATAAATAAATATAAAGTAATAAAATAATTATATAAAAGCTTATTATTAAAAAAACTTAGTAATTATTATAAAAAAAAATAATTATATAAAGAATATTATACTATAGTATAATATTTTAATTACTATTTATTTAAAAGGATTATAGATTATTAGTACTAGTTATAAAGTTATTATAGTTACTATATAAATATTTTATTAAAATAAGTTAAGGTTAATTATATAATATAGTAAATATTTAAATAGTTAGTCTATAATTATATTATATAAAAAGAGGTAAAGTGTAGTATTATAATACTAGTCTAAAAAAGATATAAACTAAAAAAGTTAATTTTCTAAATATAGTTAAAAAAATAAGCGTATATAAAAAAAAATTTTTTATATTAGGTTAGTATAGAATATATCAAATTATATAACGTTATAATATTAACTCTAAAAATAAATTTTAGTTATAGTATATTAGTAACTAAAATAGCTTTAAATATATGTATACTAATTTTTATTTAGAAAATACTATTAGTTTATTTTATAATTTAGCTAGTACAAAAATTTTATTATTAAGTAAATAGTTTATTATATAATTTTATTACTACCCTACGTTTTATATCTTCTTATTAATAATAAAACTAAATTTAGAATTAAGAATACTACTATTATATAAAGTAAAATAAATAAAATATAGTAGTATACTATTATTATATAAAAAAAGTATAGTATAGAATTAAAATACTAGTTGATAAAAAGTATAATATATATAAAATAATTTTTCTAAAATAGTTAAAAAATAAGCGTATATAAAAATTAAAATAAATATTTTTATATTAGTATATAGCTATTATAAAATAATATATTAATTAATATATAATACTCTTTAGCGTATAGTAAGCTAGTATTATTTTTAATTAACTTTTAAAAGTTTATAATATATTACTAATATATCCCCTTCTAAGTAGAAGGTAAAAAACTACTTTATTTAAATAACCTAAGCATAAAACTTCGTTATATTTACTAGAATTAATATATAAAGTTTACTATTACTTTACTAGTTTCTATTTAATATAGTTTAATCTAATTTTATAATATTATATTTTTTAAAGCGCTAAAGCCCTTAGTATAAAGTTTTTTTATTACTATTATTAGTAGCTTTCTCTAATACTTAATAACTTAATAATAATAACCTTTTTACTAACTCTCCCTCTATAAAGATAATTTTAATTTTTAGTAGAGTACTAATTAATTTAAGCCTCCTTAGACGCTATTACTAGTTATAATTTAAAAATTTATATATTTTAAAATACTACTATTATTATTACCGCCTACTATAAGCATTTACGCTTAGTAACCCTTCTATATTTATATTTTTATTTAGTCTCTTTTTTTACGTGTATATAAGTATATATTTTATATTTACTTTAGTTATAGTTTAAAGTTATAGATTCTGTTCCTATAGTATACTACTAGTTTTTATATATTTTTAATAATAATTACTATACGCTTCTAAAGCGATCTATTAATAATATTATATAAGGTATAAAAAATATTTATTTACTATATATACTACTACTAAACGGCCGAATTACTATATACTAAAGTAATAATACTAAGCTTAAATATAGTAAAAGCTACTATATCTAGCTAAAAAAAGTATATACGCTACTTAGACTAAATAAAGTCGCTTTTATATAATTTTTTATTATTTTTAATTTTTAATTCGGTAATCTATAAAGCGTAAAAATATAAATATTTATTTATAGTTATACAGAGGTTATATAAAAGATTTATTTATATTTTATTTCTTAACGACTAATTAGTTTTAATAGTAAAGCGTAGATACTACTTAAATCTATTAAATGTAGTAATAAAATAATATTAATAATAAAAAAAGTTTTCGTAGTAATTTAAGTAGTTATTTAAATAAATATTATTCTTAGTTAACTTTTATTTTAGCTTTTAATTATTACGTATATAGTTTGGTATTTAATAAAGTTTTTTTACTATATTTATACCCCTAGATTATTATCTAAACGTACTTATTACTTTTTAATTACTAATATATAAATTATTAATTATAATTTTAAAATAGTTATTTATATTTTTATTAAACTTTAAATTACTAAATAGATTATTTAAACTAAGATTACTTATAGTATTAAGAGTAAACTACTAAATAGTACTTACTAAATTAATAGTCTTTATTATATAAATAAAAATTCCGGTTTTAATAAAAATTTAGAGATTTTAATATTATAATAAAATAATTAATATATTATATTATATTTTATTTAGTTATATATTAAGCTATTTATTTATATTCTTCTATACTAGCTATATATTATTTTATTTTTAGAAACTCCTTTTTACTTACTTTTAAATATTTTTTATAGTACTAAGCTATAACACTTTCTATATACTAGTAATTTTTATTTTATATTATTTTAATTAGGATTATATTAGTCTTTTATACTATAAACTATAGTATTTAATAAACTTAGTTACTTACTAATAAACTATATTATTTTTTACTTTAGCGCTCTATAGTTATTATCGTTAGTATTATTATTAGTAGTAATAAACTTATTTTTACTTATTAATTATTTAGTATAGTAGTATAACTATAATAATTTTAATATTATTTTTTTACTTAGTAGTATCTCTAAACCGTAAATTTTTAACTTTTTTATAAAATATTATAGTTTCTCTTTATATATAATTAAGTCTATACCTATATTAATAAAATTACTTTATTTAAGTATAAAGTTTTATAAGTTATTTATAAAAATAAGTAGTATTATAATAGCTATATTATTTCTACTTACTACTTTATACTTTTATTTATTTCGTTTAATTTAAAAGTTTAAAGTATATATTATACTCTATAGTATAAGCTAAAATAAGTCTAGTATATATATTTTACGAAAATTTTATTTTTTAACGTGCTAGGAGTACGTACTTTATTATAAAATAGTAGTATACTATTACTAGTAAATAGTACCCTAGACGCTATAATATATATTATAATTTTAATATATTAATATTTTTTCTTTATAAATATCTACTTAGTATTAGTTTATAATAGTAAATACGTAAGTATAAGTTATTATATAAAGTAATAAATTATAATAAACTATAAATTTATTAAATACTATTAAGTAGTTATAATGTGCCTATTATAGTAAATATAGTATTTTTTTTATTAGGCTTAGTATAGTACCTTTAAGAGCCGGTTATTAAATAATATAATATATAAAACACTTTTCTTCCTAATTAAGTAGTTATTAATAATAACTTTATTATATAAAAATAATAAAGATTACTAGTCCTACGTACTTAATATAAATTAGATATATAAGCTTTTTAATATAATTATTAATAGTAGATTTTAAAATTAAGTTTTTTTTATTATAATATTACTATATATATAAAAAAGGTATTACAGATATTAAAAATAAATATTATTCTAAAATTAATGTTTTTTTTTATATTATACTTACCGTTATTATATTTAGTAAACATATTATTCTTACACGCCTGAAAGCGTGCGGTATAGTAGTACTAGCTAGCGCAAATATAGAGTAAGCTTACAGTATTAATCCTAGTCTAGAGCTTACGGGAAGAGGTGATGAGATGGTTTGGCGCAATGCGGGCGATGGGGCCTGGAGTCGCATGTGGTGAACAGGGTACGCCAGGCATGGGTCGTCTGGGAAGGGAAGGTCTTTGACGCACCATATTTCTGTGTGGGCAGCACCGGAGAGGACGGTTTTGGAATGCCGCCACCATGACTATGCGCCGGGCCCGGGGAAGCGCCTCGGACGCCGGTATTGCCCGATACGGCCGGGGATGGCGTACGCTAACGGGCCCAAAATGGCCACGTACGGGGCTGGGAGGGGGAGGGGGGTGGATGTAACAAGACTGGAGGAGGGGCACAGTGCATTTATATGCCGCTGTATGAGGACGGGGGAGGGCCTCCGCGCCATGCAGCAACCGCGTCGGCGAGGGAGGCGCTGTTTGGCCGACGCAGCAGAGATCACGATGCCATGGCCCACGGCTAGCGCAGCGACGAGAGCAGGGAATCCGGATGAGCGCCGCGAGAGTGGAGGGGCCACGCGAAGGCGTGCAGTGAGTGTGAAGGATGCAGCTACACGCTCGTCGCACTCTGCAAAATCAAACGAGAGGGGCAGCACGGCGCGGCCGCAGGGGGCTGCCTGCATGTCGTCCATCGGCCCATCCGCGCATCTTGTCTACTCACCGCTGCCCCTCGTCCTCTAGCAGCGCATCGTTTCCATTAATTGAAATCGTCCCCATGGGTTTTGTGGTCTCGTTCCCCCCTCCCGCCGCGTCCAACGTCCGCGCGCGCCGGCGTGCATATTACCAAACGCCGCTTCTGAGTCCTGACGTGGTCCCGTACCCACCTCCGTCCCCGTCGCCTCTAGAGTTCGCGGAGAGCGGCGTCCGCATTCGAAGTTCGAATCGACCTGTCCCAGTGGAGTAAGGGAGGAGGTGTTTGCTGCATGTGTCGGACGCCAAGGCCGCCGACATGCCGTCCCCGACCCGCCAGTTCGCCGCGAGCCCGCCACCGACGACGCCGCCATCCGCAACCGCCGCCGCCCCGTCGCCCCCAACCCACGACGACTTCCCTCCTCATGCCATCCACGCCGACCCAAACATCCCCATCGATGTAGACCCGGAGACCGACTCTGCCTACGGCGATGCCGAGGACTATTTGTCCGACACCACCTCCATTGCCAGCACCATCAGGAGGCATCGCTGGGAAAATGGCCGCCGCTACAACAAGTTCCGCGAGGGCGAGTACTACGCCCCCAACGACGAGATCCAGGCCGACATGATGGACATCACCCACCACATGTACCTCCAGATGCTGCACAACAAGCTCCATCTGGCCCCCGTTGGTGAATAGCGTTCCCGATCGCCCGCACTCCTTTCATTTTCTGACCGCTGCAGACAACCCCAAACGCATACTTGATCTTGGCTGCGGTACGGGGGTAAGCTTCCCAGAGCACCATCTCTTCCCTCGCTTACAATCTCACATCTTCCAGATCTGGTGCATAGACATGGCCGACGCACACCCCGCCGCCGAAGTCCTCGGCATCGACCTCTCCCCCATCCAGCCCTCCTTCGTCCCCCCCAATTGCAAGTTCGAAATCGATGACATCACCGAGCCCTGGACCACCCGCCCCGGCGAATTCGACTTCATCAACGCACGCGCACTCTACGGCAGCATCGCAGACTGGCCTGCCCTCTACGCCCAAATCTACGAGCACCTCCCGCCCGGCGGCTATTTCCACCAGCTCGAGCCCTCCATCCAGTTCAAATCCGATGACGGCAGTCTCCTCCCGGACCATATACTGAGCCAGTGGAGCGACGTCTTCCATCAAGCGTCAGAAAAGTTCGGCAAGCCGTTCCGCGACGTGTACTCGCTGGGTGGCTGGATCAAGGACGCGGGCTTCGAGGACTTCCACGAGACTTGGTACAAGTTGCCTGCGCGTGGCTGGAGCTCGGATCCGCATATGAAGGAGCTGGGGCGCTGGAACCTGGTCCACTGCATGCAGGGTGCCGAGGGGTGGGCCCTCTTCCTACTGACTAAGATCATGGGGTGGACGATCGAGGAGACGCAGATTTTTGTGGCGAAGTTTAAGAACGGGTTGAAGGACAAAGCTGTACATGCGTATATAGAGATGTGAGTATGGTTTCTCTTCATCGTGAAACGCGCCCTAATTTTGATTCAGCGTCGTCTTGTACGGGCGAAAACCATTGGGTGCAACTGGTAGTAGTGCGGCATAGGTAGATGCGCCCGGTTCAGGTCCACTGGTAATCGCACCGCCGAATGTGCATATAGTGACAGGTGGGTCGCGGTCGGGAAAAGGCGTGTGTAATGGGGCGCATCTTTGAGCATCACGCTTGTCTATGCAATCAAACCCTTTCAACGACGATAACCATCTTCTCTGCCAATTCGTTAATCTATATACATCCCGCCATACCCATATCTTGCCAAACACTAATACCCCCTTCCCATTCTAATAGCCCTTAAGCGTGTCCTTCACCTTAGCTACGAAGTCCTCACCCTTGGCCTCCCACTCCCACTTAATCTACAGTCTTTTCCACCTCCTTGCTTGTGAACGGCCATTTCAGGGCTCGGATGCCAACCCGTCGCACCACTTTGCAGCCTGGCCAGGCTCGAGTCAGTCCTTAATCCCAGAACCACCCCGGTCGGCTGGCATCGCAGCACGCGCTTGCCGGTGCATACCCAGACAACGGACAGTTCAAAGAGACAGTGGCGCTGCTGGAGCACGAAGTTAAGACCAGGGAGATTACGCTGGCAGAGAATTACCCCTCTCAGCTAGCATATAAGGAGCCGCTAGTCGTTTGACCGTACGAGAGTTGTATTACTAAAGTATATAGAGCCTTTCCACCTGTGTATAGTAACGCTTAGTTAAATCTATATATTAAATCGTTAGCTTTAATTTCTATACGTATTGTATTCTATTTTAGTTTATATCCTTTCTATTATAATATTATTCCCCTTAATAAGCTAAGACTAAAATTTACTGTAGTTTAGTCTAAGAATTAGTATACTAGTAAACTTAAAAAATATAAATATATAGGCCGGTACTTATTTATTTAGTTATTTTTATTCTTCTTATTAAAATATCCCTTTATTATTAGTAAATTAGTTATATAATTATTAAAAGCTTAACTCTAGTAGCTATTTAATAGTTATTTTTAAAATTATAAAAATATAACTAACTACACTGTCTACTAACTTATAATACTTTAAGTATTATTATTTATATTTATTATATTTTATATCTTATAAGCTCCTATATTTCTAAATATACTAATTCTATATAACTATTTTTTTATTACTCTTCGCCTTTTGCGCTTTAGGCTTAGCGCTTAAAATAATTTTATATCTATATCTTTACGGCTTATATAACCTTTTAGATATTAATAATATTCTTTTTATTAGTTATTATTAATAGTATTTAGTTTTTATTTTTTTTGCAGTATTATAGAGGCTTTACTAAACTAAATCTATTTATATATATCTATTTTTCTTAGATTTTAAGTTTTATTTTACTATCCTTTAGAGCTCTAGTATTTTAATTACTTTTTTAACTTTTAGGTAAATAATATTTCTAATATACTTATTTTTAATAGTATATTTAACTCTATAAATAACTAAATTATACTTACTTAGTTACAAAGTATTTAAATACTAAGTAATCTTTTACTAGATATTAATTATAGTTATTTTTTATAGTTATAATATTAACTTATACGTAAAATAAATTTTTATATATATTTCTTAGAACTGCGTAAGTTTTAATAAATCTAGCCTATATATAACGTACTAAAATATATACTAGTAACCGATTACTACTATAATAATAAAATAAGAACTTATAATAGTAAAAACTATTATAATAGAGGTATTGTATATAAGATAACTATAACCTATTTTATAATATACTTTTAATATAGTATTTTTACAAAACTTTATTTTTTCCTTTATTAGAATTATTTTTAGTAGAAGTGTACGTGCTATTACTAGCTAAAGTATAGTTAGTAGCTTACGCTTTTATTATTTTTTTTATACGCTTCTTTATACCCGTATATATAGTAAAAGCATATATATTCTTATACTATTACTTTACTTTTAGGCTAGCCTATATTCTTTTTAACTTACTTTTAACAATTATATAATAAATATATTAAAAACTAAATTAAATTATTCTATTAAATAGTAAAAGTAATAATAAAATATTTTAGTATTTTAAGCCGGTATAACTATATAATTTTATATTATAAAATAGCTATTACTATATATTATACTATATATTCGACTATCAATTATACTATATTATAATATATATATATATATATAATGTTAAAATTACTTTTATTATTAAAAGTATATTACTTTACAAACTAAATACTAATTTTTATTTTATTATCACTTTTAATTTTAATATTAGAGTTAAGAATAATTTATTTACTTATATAATTTATAAAACTATATATTTTATATTAATTTAAATATGTAGTTTACTTATAATTAATATATTAATTAATAAAATAATTTTATAGAAAATTATATTTTATAATATATTTTTTTATATTTATTTATAGAAACTATATTAATTTAATATATTTATATACTAATAGAATAAATACTATAGCTGTAGTAGCTTAGGGTAACTAAAACGGGTTTTATAAAAGGAGGAGTATATATATATCTTTATTTTAATTTAGTATATACAACGTCCTTACTTAATATAAAGGTAAGTAAAAATAAAGGCGCTATAACCTAGGACTAATTAAATATAAGATTTATGAAATTTTATAGCTAGTAGAGTAATAATTTAACTAATAACTTATTAGACTATTGTAGAAATAATAATATATATATAAAACTATAAATAGAACTATAAGCTATATACCTACACTATATAATATTTTTTAAAATATTATTTTTTCTTTTTCTTTGTCTTCTTTTTTTTTTAAATATTATAGCTAGGAGGACTTTAAAGCGTACTTATAGGTACTTAATAATTATAACTAACTCTAGCTAGTTAACGGTAATAATAGTAATAATAGTAATTTAAATTTTTATTAAGAATATAAATAACTAGTAGGGCTATATTAAAGACTACATACAATATTATTATAAAATTATAGAGGAGGCTAGTCTTTTTAAAAAAAACTATTTTTTTTAATATTTTTAGGTTTAAGTTAGTTACTATACGGTTCTTTATTCTTAAATAGAAAATAATTTTTAATTTTAATAATATTTATAGCTTATACTTATACGGTAATATAATAGAGCTAATAAAATAATAACTTAACTGTACTAAAAGATTACTAAGTAAATAATAAGTAAAATAAAAAATAATATACGATTAAAAAAGGGTAAAGAGAAGATTTATAGAATAGTATAAGAAATATAAGTATAGTTTTAAAAAGAAAAGCTTTTAAAAATAATTAAAAGTATTTATATATACGCGTAGAAGTAGAATAGATAAAAAGTAAATAAAGGTATATATATACTCCTCCTTTTTTAAAACCCCTTTTAGTTATCCTAAGCCACTATAGCTATATTATTTGTTTAATTAGTATATAAATATATATAAATAAAAAGTAAATAATACGTATACTATAGTGTTGTAATATAGTTATAAGTGCTTACTATTAAAAAAATTAAGAGTTATTTTAAGAGGATTAAGAGGCTCTATAGGAGAGACGTTATTTTATTACTTTAATTACTATTTATTTAAAAAGGTTACAGGTTATTAGTAATAGTAAAAAAATTATTATAGTTACTATATAAGAAATTTATTAAAGGTTGGTTAATTACGTAATATAGTAGAAGTTTAAATAGTTAGCCTAAAATTACGTAATACTATAGTAATAACCCTAAAAGTTAAAATTCAATAATATATATAAAACTAGTAATTACTTTTTAATATTAGTAAAAAATTATAGTAATATAATAAAACTATTCTTTAAAATTTAAAAATAAAAAATAATTTATATAAATATTATAAATAAAAAAGTATATTTTACTCTAATATGTAATATAATGTAAATTTAATATAAAAGTAATATTATATTTATATATTATTTAAATAAAGCAGGTTAGCTAAAATATTTTATAGTAATAAAATAAAATTGTTAAATAAAAAAAGGAAATATATATTTATTAATTTAATATATTAAAAATGTTAGGTAAATTTAAATTTAAAAAAATTATATTATACTAGTATAATACTAGCGTATCTAGTACGTCCCTAAATAAATATTAAAATAAATAAAATAAAACTTCTACTATATATACTAGATTTAAGAAAAATATATTAAAAGTAGTAATTATTATTTATATATACTTTTCTCTTCTTATAATTAATATAGTTAAGTATGTAAATAATTTTTTTAAAAGTTTTATTACTATTTTTATTTTAGTATATATTTTTTTACATTTACCTATAAAAGCTATATTAACTTAGTATATACTACGTCCTTATATAATATAAAAATAAATAAAAATAAAACTATATAATGTAAAACTTATTAAATATAAATTTTTATAAATTTTATAGCTAGTAGAGTAATAACTTAATAACTAATTTATTAGATAGTAACTATAATAATAGGGGAGTAATACCTATAAAATATTAATAAAGTATTTATAAATTATTATTTTAGGTAAAATAACACTATAAACCGTATATAGCGCCTTTAAAATAGTAAGCGTAGTACCTTTTTTTATTTTATAAATATTATATACTTAAACTCTAATAATTTTTTTAGTACTATTATTAAAACTATATTTTTTATTTTTTACTTTATTATATCTATAATTTTAATTTTATATTAGAATTTAATAATTATATTGCCGAATAACCTTTAGCGTATAGTATTAGTTTTATAAATAGTAATAATTAATTAAGTTATATTAAAAACTATTTTAACTTTTATTACTACGCCCTATAATAGCCTAGTATACTTAATAAAATAAAATATTTTTAGTTAATATTTTTAATTTTAATTTAAACGTAATACACCATTTCTTACTTAATATAGATATAATTTTTAGTTTTAATAATATTTATAAGGATATTAAAATGTATTTTAATTTATATAAAAATATAGTATACTTTATAGTATAGTAGTATAAAAGTGTTAACGTCCTATTAGGCTTTAGTTAATTCTTAGGTAAAAGTAGTAATATTAGTTTAGAGTAGGATTATTACTATATAAATAAGTAATAGAGGTTAGTATTAATATTATAAAATATTAAATTAATAAGAGCCTAAATAATTTAAATAATAGATTAAAAATAGGTTAAATATAAAATCTAATTTATTAGCCTTGGCGCTTTTGTATAGTATAGTAATAAACCTAATAGATATTTATGAGGTTTATTAATAGACTTACTAAGAGTCTATTATAATTTAGATATTTCTACTTTAGATAGGAGCGTGCTTACGTAATAAAGGATATATAGTCTATACTATACGGCTTTAGCTAGGTAGTAATTTATCTCTATATATTTATAGATAATATATACTTAAATTATTTTATATATTATACTATATTACTACTTTACCTTAATTTCTAATATTTAAATTACTCTATTACTTTTAGGAGTAATTTAGTATAATATAGCTTTAAAATAATTTTCTTATTTTATTACGCGTAATACGTCAGTTTTATAAAATATTAAAATTATTAAGGAATTTAAAGAAAATCCTAACTCCTCTTTTACTATTTTTAATATTAAAGTTTTTTAGAGTTTTATATAAGCCGTAAAGATACTACTATTAGGCCTATTAAAATATAAAAGGGTATAAATAGTTACTAACTATTATAGTTAAATGCTTTTATTTTAAACGGAACCTTTTATATTTATTAATTTTAAAAAAGTACGCGCTTAGCTCTAACCAGTTAAAAAAAATAATTACTTAATATTTACTATTACTTTAACGTAGGCGACTAAGCTATAATTATAAAAATCCTAACTATTTTATAGGGTTATACTATTCTAGCCTCTATTTTAGTAATATATTTATTAACGTTAAAAGCCCTTTATATATATAAAAAGAAGTGTAAACGTAACTTTAAATTTTAAAAAAATAATTATAAATACTATTTTTACTAATTATTAATCTATTTTTTAACAGAGATTTTAAAGGTCAAATTTATTATTACCTATATTAATAACTCTCTTTAAACTACCTAAAAGGCTAAAGTTACTTTAAAACTTAATACTAATTTACTATAAAAGGAGATATAATATTTTTTAAAAGTTAAGATACTAAATGCCCTTAAAGGACCGCTTTAATAATTTTATAAAACTAAAATTAATTTTAAATAAACTATTTAGCTATCTAAATAGTTTTTTATAAAACTTTTAAACTATATCTATCTTCTTTAAAAGGAGCTAAATATATTTAAGACTAATAAAAAACTTTAATAGGTCTAAAGCTTTATAAGCTATTTAAATAAAATTTTTTAGGGTAGATTATAGATTTTAAAAGAATAATAAATTAATACTATTATTATAGTAGAAGAGAATGCTAATTTTTTTTAATTAATATAAAGAATAACTAATTCTAGTAACTTAAAACATAAGGGCTTAAAAAAATATATAAAATATAAGGAAATTTACTAGACTTTAAAAATATTTTAAATAGAACTAATAGGTATAGTTACGCGTTAACTAGTCTAATAGAGTACTAACTAAAATAAACTTTTTTACTAGTATATTAATTTATTACTATTACGGTAAGAAGAGTTACTATACTTTTAACTACTAATATAAAAATAAGCTAGTAGTCCCTAAATCTAAAAAAATAATTAATAAGATTGTATTATTAACTTAGATAGAAAAAGAAAATAGATAAAAATAATTATAGCACTTATTACTTATATTAATACTATTATAAGCTATATACTAAAAATATTTAAAATTAAATATATTAGCAGTTTATTTAACTAGTTATATAACTAATTTAAGAAAATAGTTACCTTAAAAACTAGAGTCGTAAATAGAGACTTTATTAAAGTTTTAATAAATTTAAAATCTACTTAAAATTTTATAAGCGCTAAGCTTATAAAGAAAATAGGCTTAAAGATAACTACTCTTAATAAATTATTAGTATAAGTAGTAAATAGTTTTAATATAATTATTTATAGTATTATAGTTACTAAAATAAACTTAACTAACTTTTATAGTTAAAGTTAAATTTAACTAATTCTATTTATAGTTGCAGATTTCTCTTAATATACAATTTTTTTAGATTTACCTTAGTTTAACTATAAGAATCTAAAGATAAACGTTACTATTTAAAGGGTGTTCTTTAGAGGCAACTCTGAGAAGAATAATACTTTTATTAGAAAGATTACTTTTAAAAATATAAAAGAGTTTAAGCGTATAATATATAACCTAACTACTTAAATATATATATATCTAGTAGAATTAATAGAGATTTTAGTTTAAAATAGACTAAATAGGTATAAAGAATACTCTATACTGTTTAAATACTTTAATTTTTTAAATCTAGTCTTAGATAAGAATTTTAAGATTTTTATAAACTGTAAACTAAATAATTTAAAAATAAATTTCAAGTCTAGTACTTTTATATTATATTATTTTATATATAATCTCCCGGTTACTAAACTAGAGATTCTTAAAAAGTATATAAAAAAATATTTTTAGTAAAAGTAGATTTAGTAATTAAAATTCCATACTAAAACTTTTATTTATTTTATAAAAAAAAGAAAAGTAGTTTTAGGCTCTATATAGACCATAGAGGCCTTAATACAATTATAATTAAAAATTATAGTACTCTTTTACTAATTATAAAGTTACTAAACTATTATATAAAAGTATAAATTTATACTAAACTTAATTTATAAAAAGCTTACTATTATATCTATATTATAAAAAGTAATAAGTAAAAGACTATATTTCCTATAAGATACGACTATTTTAAGTATATAGTTATATCTGTTAGCTTAATAAATATACCTATATAGTTCTAATAGTTTATATTATAAATACTAGCTAAATTAGTTAATATAACCTATATTATATACCTTAATAATATACTTATTTTCTCGGATACTAAAGAAAAATATAGAAATTATATAAAAAAGGTACTATAGTATTTACGTAAAGTAAAACTTTATTTAAATCTAAAATTATATTTTTAGTATACTATATCTACTAAATATCTTAACGTTATTATTTTATCTAAAGGCCTTTAAATAGACCTAACTAGAGTTAAAGTAATTTAAAACTAGTCTAAATTTATTTATATACGTAATATTTATATTTTTATTAGCTTTATAAACTACTATTATAGATTTATAAATTATTTTTTTAGTTAGTTATAGTATTTATTAAATTAATCTAAAAGGCGCTAGATAGTACTAAAAGCAGGCTAGCTATAAAAAAAAAGAGTTTATATAAATATAGGTAACGCTAGTAGAAAAGCTTTTAAAAAATTTAAAAAATTTTTTTTTAAAGTACTAATACTATCGTATTTTAAATATAAAAGATAAACTTAAATTAAAACTAATATTTTTAATAAGGCTATTAGCGCTATTTTAAACCAATTAGTTTTTAAAGAGGATAAATTATTTTAATAGTAGCTAGTTAACTTTTATTTAAAAAAGTTAAACGGCACGTAGTACTATTGTAATATATATAATAAAAAACTCTTTACTATTATAGAAAGTACTAAGCACTAAAAGTAATATTTATAAAGTATTTACTTTAGGATTTTTATAAATTATAATACTTTATAATAATTTATATAAATAAAAACTTTATTACTATATTAGGTATAATTATACCTATTTTTTTTAAGTATAATTTTCACGTATCCTATATAATAGAATTAATAAACTTAGTTAATAATTTATCTTACTACCCTAATTATATACTAGAGTCTAAGATAATTAAATATAAACGTAATATAGTTTTTATAAAACTAATAAAAAAGTTATTATAACTTTTCACTATAAAGATTAATAAAGTTATAGTTTTTATAATAATAACTTATATAGAGATAAACTATAAACGTAACTTAAAACTTATAAAGAAAATTTAGAACTTTAGGCTACGTAATTTATTTAAAGAGAAAATAATTATTTTAAAATACCTAACAGATCTAGAGAATAAAAATTTAAACTTATCTAAAAATAGTAAAAAATAATTTATAATTAAATAGTTTAGAAGGCGCTTAGTTAAGACTAATAGAACTAATATAGCTCTATACTTTTAAAAAGAAGGTAAAAGTAATTATAGAATACTATAATAGTTCCCTCTTAGAGTATTTTAGTATAAAGTAAACTCTTAAGCGTATATAATATAAATATATATAAATAAGTATATTTAAAAATATTATTAACTATATTTATAACTATAAGTGCTGTTAGCGCGTTAATTTAAAAATATATAAACTATATAGTCTCCTTTATTTACTTTCTATCCTTAATAGACTATAATAATACGTAACTATAGATTTTATTAAATCTACCCCCTAGTTATTTTACTAGAATTATATATAATATAATTTTTATAATTATAAACTATTTCTTTAAAATAGTTTATTACCTACTCGTAAGGATAAATTAGAATAGTATTAACCTAGCCTAATTCTAAATTTATAAAGTTATAAGACTGTATAAAAATTTAAAAATAGTACTATTTAATAGAGATTTACTTATATAAGCGAAGTATTAAAAAACTTTTTACTATTATTTAAACTTAAGATAAATCTTATCTTTTACCTTCTACTTATAGATAGATACGCAGATAAAGTAGTAAAATAAAACTTTTAAATAGTATTATTATATCTTTTATTATTTAGAGTAAGATAATAAGGTGTTATAAATTTCCTATATAGAATTTGCCTATAATAATAGTTAGTATTTTATTACTAAATATATGCTCTACTAAGTCTACTACGGATATAGCCTAAAAGAGCCAAATTAACTTTTATAGGTACTAAGTAAGAGAGAAAATTCCTAAGCTTTTTATTTAGCTTTTAAACTTGTTAATATCTATAATAAAGCTAAATAAAAATTAAAAGTAGTATAGAGGTATTAGAAACTACTTTAAAATAAAAAGTATCTTCTATTAAACTTAAAGTAGAGAGTAAGGTTTAGGTTTTAAATTATTATATATAATTTATTTCTTTACGTTTATTCGTAGAAGCGGTATTAACTTAGTATACGCTATATTTTTACTTAATATAAATAGATAAAATAAAGACGCTAAAACTAAAGTCTATTAAATATAGGATTTTTAGAATTTTAGTATAGCTAGTAGAGTAATAACTTAATAAATAACTTATTAGACTATCGTAGTAACGACGACGGAGTAATAATTATAAAATAGTAATAGTTTATTATAGATAAAATTATAAAAATTATATATAACGCGTTTAATATACAGCACGTTTAAAATAGTAAATATAATAGTTTTCTCTCCTTTTTATAAATACTATATATTTAAAGTCTAAAAATCTTTTATTATTATTATTATTATATTTATAATATTAGTATTTTAATATTTAACTATTAAGCTGAGTAATCTACAGCGTATAATATAGGCTTTTACTAATAGTAATAACTAGCTAGATTATATTAAAAACTATTCTAACTTTTACCTTCGCGTAGTACAACTAGCTAGCCTATTTAATAGACTAAATCCTTTAGTTAATATTTTTAATTTTAATTTAATTTTTACACGCCTCTTTTTACTTAAGTAGGATATAATCCTTAATCTTAATAATATCTATAAAGATAAAGTTTAATTTTACCTATATAATAATATAGTAAAATTTATAAAGAAATAATAAAAAAAAGATAATACTTTTTTATCTAAAATAGAGAACGGCGACGATAACGCCAATAGTAATAGTAGTAGTAGTAATACTTTAATAATAAAAAAAAATTTTTTTTAAAGTAGTAAACGAAGTAAACCTCTAGTAAAAGAAACTTATTAAAATAATTAAAATTATTTAGGCGCGGAGATATATATACGCGTATAAGTAAAGTAGGTAATACAAAAAATATACTATAGTATTATAAAATAGTTATATAAAACTATTAAAGAAGTTAATAGTTATTATAAAATAAATTAAAAAATCCTACAAGGAGTATTATATTATATTTTAATACTTTAATTACTGTTAAAAAAGTTATAAGTTATTAGTACTAGTAAAAAAGTCATTATAATTACTATATAAAAAACTTAATAAGAGTTAGTTAATTACGTAATATAGTAAAAGTTTAAACAGCTAGCCTAAACTCGCGTAATATTATAATAATAACTCTAGAAAAGGGGTTATATATAATCTATAAAACTAAGTAAAAAAATTAATTAAAAATAGTTAGGTCCCGATATCATAGTTAAGTATATAAATATTTATCTATTATATATAAAATTAACCTCGTAAGTGTAGAATAAGTTTGTTTAGTATTTTATTTTTTCTATTAAAATTATATAAACCCCGAGGTATACTACTATATAAGTAAAACCTAATAGTTAATATATTATATTAATTTAGCAATAATATATATAATATAAAATATATTATAGACTATAGATCTAATAACTCTCGTTAATAAAAATATCTTATTAAATAGTGAGACTATTTAAATAAAGAGAATACTTACAAACTAAAAGTCTTAATTAGTATAAAACCGCTAAAAAGGTTTAAAAAATAATTTAGAATTATTTTAAAAAAATTTAAAATAACTTTACTAGATTAAGTAATATAAAAACGGAATAGACTTTTTATAAAAAGGAATAGTTTACTTAAAAGTATAGTAGTATAATAAAACTAGGGCCGGTCTTCTAAAAAAAGAAGAATAATATAAAATAATTTTATATAGACTCTAAATAAATTAAAAGATTTACTATTTTTTTTTAGTAATTATTAGCGCTAAATTAGTTTAAAAAGACTCTTAGTATAAATAAATAGTTTATTTTAAACTACTTTAGGGCTATATGTCTTATTTAAAATTAAATTATTATTTTTTACTCTTATAATTCTGTACGTGTCTTTTATAAAAAGTTTAGTAATATAAATAGCTGTATTAAAAGTTAAGGTAGTTTAATAGTATAATAAAAAAATTATATAAAATCTATAAGTATACTATAATAAAATAAAAATTATAACTATTAGAAATTAGCACTATCTAGTCTAAATTATTATATTAAAAGCCTATTTATTACTGTAATACCCATAGGGATTTAAATAATTATTTATTTATTTAATTATCTATTTAAGACCTATGAAGGTAATACTTTCTATTATTTATTTTTTAAGTAATGTTACCGGGAAATATAAGCCTCTAATAGTTATAACTAGTAATAAAGTTAGTTACGCTACTTTTAGTATAATAATTAGTACTAAATTAAATATTATAGTATATAACCTTCTTACGCTTATTATTATTAATAAAAATAAAATCTAAACTAGAAAAACTAAAAGTTAAAAAAGCGCCTTAGGTACTATAATAGAAAAAATTAATAAAAAAAATAGTATAGGGGCCTAGACCTAAGTTTAAAACTAAATAGTATAATTAGTAGCTTAATAGTTTTATTTAATATTTAAACTAGTTAGAGTTACTATATAGGGACTACTAGACTTCTAAAAAACGTATTAGTAATTAAATATATTAGAAAATACTAAATTCGCTTAAACGACGCTATTACACTACTATAGAGAGTACTTATAGTTTTTTTACTTTTCTTAAAACTTAACTAAAAGTTATTAAACTTATTTTGAATATTAGTATATTTTTACTATTTTTTTTTTAAAACCTATGTTTAAATAGTTATAATTATAGAAAAGGATGCCGGACTTAGTATATTTATTTATAAAATAATAGGCGCTGTTATAAGTATAAAACTTTTTAAAAAATTTAAAATTATTATTATATAATAATTAGTGCTAAATTATTTTAAATTTTTATAAACTATTTACTTACGTAGTTAAATCTGCTATAAATTACTTATAAATAGATTTTACCTTTTTATTAATTTTTTTTATTATCCCGGATCTTTTTACGCGCCTTAGTTATATTAAAAAATAAAAAAGTAGTAGGCTTAGCTATATAATATAATTAGCCTTTTTTTAAAAGCTATACAATACTTAATATAGTATAGGACTATAACCTAATATTTATATTTTATAAGTTAGGTTTTATACGTTATATAGCATTGTTTATATATCTTTTAGCCTACAGTAAGACGCTTATTCTTATTATTAACTAAAGTCTTATTAATAGCCGTTTTTAGCTACTTAAGTTACTATAGCTTATTATAGGGAGGTTAATTAGTATTATTAGTATTATATAGCTCTAATTAATATTAAACTAGTACTTACTATATAATAAGTAGTATTTTTATTAAAATATATAAATTAAGTTATTATTTAGTAGCTTTTATATATAAATAATTTTTACTTATCTATATTAGGGTTAATTAAATATTAATATTTACTATCTAGAATACTATACTTTGCTATAATTCTAATATAACTAATATAAGGTAGTTTAATCTACTATTTATTTTTTTAGTTAACTTTATGCTGAAGTCTTTAAGCGTATAATATTTTAAAAATATTATAGTAATATAGACTAGAGTTTAATAAGATAGTTAAAAATATAATAGAAAACGACTAATTATAAGTTAAAATAACTATATAGTATAATTAGTACTAAATTCTACTAATTTATACGTTATATAAAATACTTATCTTAAAAGAAAAAGCTGAAAATTAAAGTAGGGAGTAGGAGTAAAAGTTTCTAAAACCTAATTTTATAGTTAGAGGCGCTAAAACGCTAGCGCTAATAAAATAATATTATTAATTAGTTTATTACGTAATTAATTATACTTAATATAAATAGTAAAACATAGGTAATACTAAATACTACTAAATAGTAACCTATAAAAAAAGGCCTTAAAAAGAAAATATAATTTTAATATTTAATACTATTATACTAAAATAGTCTAAAAAAATACTAAATAGATATATTTACGCTATACGCTTTTATATTATTTACTTTTAGTCTAAAAGCGATTCTAAAAGGAGGATAATATTATAATTTAAGTATTTTTATTATAGATAAGAGCGTACTAATATAATAAAAGACATATAGTTTACGCTATAAAACTTTAGCTAAATAGTGATTTATCTCTATATACTTATAAATAACATATATTTAATTCATCTTATATATTATGCTATATTTCTACTCTACCCTAATTTTTAATAGAGTCTAGTAATAACTTTACTACAAGTCTATTAATAAATATAATAAATCTTTATTATATTTATTAGTTACGTAATCTCTATTTTTTTTAATTTTAATTAGCCTTTAAGAGGTTTCCGTGTACTATAGCCTAATACCTTAATATTAATTATAATATTATCTCCTTTTTTTAACTAATTTATTTTTAAATTATATATTTCTTTAGGTTTTAATTAGTTAAAGCCGGTTCCCGCCCTATACTTATAACTCTGTTATTTTTATTATATTTAAATCTAAAGCCCGCGCCCTTCGTACTAATTTTAAAATTTATTATAATAGTTAAATTATTGTTATATTTTATAATTATTATTCTACTCTTAGTACTCTTTATTATATTATACCTTTTAATAATTCTAACCTATATATATACTATATAAAGTATATTACTACTTATAAACCTTACGTAAACTAATTATAGACTTTTTTTAAATAAAACTCGTAAAGGGTATTAAAAAAAAGTAAATAAAGATAAAATATTACTTACTATTATATTAGCTTATCTAATATAACATAAAAGGATTTTACAATAGGCTAGGTTTATATTTATAAAAAAACTAAATACCGTTTATCTAAGATAGAAACTACTAGAAAGATTAAATCTAATAACCTAAAACTATTTAGTTACCTTATTTATAATATAAATATTAGATTATTACCCTTATTATAGTGCGTTATCCCCTGTTAAAGTACTTTTTAATAAGTTTTTTATAATTACTTAAGTTACCTTTTAGCTTTTATATATTCTGTAACTCTAAGTAGTTCTTTTACCTAACTAAAAACTATTTTAGATTCCTTTCCTAATTATTATATATCTTTTTTATTTTATACTTATTTTTTTTTTAGCGTATAATAAAAGGTCGTTTAAATAGGTATTTTTAAATTAGCTAGTTTTAGTAGCGATACGTAAAATACTAAATAAATTTTTATATTTTTAGATAGTTTTAGTTTATTACTAACAAAACTCTATTACTCTAAAATAAAAAATAGTTTAACTTTTATATAGTCTAGTTTTTTATATTTTTTTTTCCTTAGGTTCTTTATAAGAAGATAGACCTTATTTCTTTTTTTTTTAGCTAAGGTACTGTTTTTCTTTTTTAGTTAGTATATATTATAGCTTATTCTTATACTTATCTAATAGTTTCTTTTATATAGTAATATATTTCTTTTATATTTTAAGCTATTATAATAGCCTTTTCCGTTTATTAGTTAATATAAATTACTAAATAAAATAGGTATAAGTATTTTTTATAGTTTATATAGAACGGTATAGTTTCTATTATTAAAGATTTTTTATTATTATAGGTTATCTATACTAATAGTAGTAGTATTACTTAGTTATTTTTTTTTTCTATTATAGTAGATACGTAGATAGGTTTCTATAATTTAATTTATTTATTCTATTTATCTATTAGTTTATAAATATTAAGCTATTAATAGTTTTTATTTTATTTTCATTAATACGTTTAGTATTATCTAGTAGTTTAATATAAATAGTTTATCCCTATTACTAATAATTATTTTTAGTATCCCGTAGTATTATATTATTTTAATAAGTAATAGAAATCTAAATTATTTTATAGTATATTATTTTTAATATAGTATTATCTTTATATATTTAGTAAATCTATTTATAATATTAAGTATTATATTATACGAAATATCTATAGTTAGATTTATAAATATTAGTAGGTCTATAATAAAGTCTATTATAATATTGTTATATAGCGTAGTTAGTATTAATAATAGTTATAGTTTATTATATTTAAAATATATTATATATTTATTTATTTAGTAGTTTATATATATTTTAATATATACTTCTATCTTTTCCTTTATTCTTAAAAAGCAGTAATTTTATTTAATTAATTTTATTATTTAAATTACTCTAGGATATATATATAGTAGCTTATTATAATATTTATATATAATTATTTATTTATATTTTTCTAGTATCTTTCTTAAAATAGCTATTGACTTGTTTAGTTCTAAAGATAGTTTTAGTAAACTATTATAGTTTTTCTTTAATATAGCTATAGTATTAATAGTTTTTTTTTTTACTAAATTACTTTTTTAGTTTAATACGTCCACTTGTCTATTATTCTTTCCTAAAGTATATATAATTTAGAATTTATATTACCCTAGTATATTTATCTACGTTACTTATTATAGTATTAATTCTTTAGTTATTATAAATTAAAGGAAGATTTTATAGTTTATAAAAATCTCTAGTATTAAATAACTATAAGTATAGATTCTTTAGTACTTAAATATTTTTATAATTATATATAGTTTTTTATTATATATATTGTATTTTATTTCTATATTTTTAAACTTATATAAGTAGTATACTATAGAGTGCTATCTGCTATTTTATTTCTATTTAATATATACTTTAATAGCTCTATTTAATATATCTATTTTAAACTATAGTAGTTAATAACTAATAAATATAATAAGTACTAGTAGCGTTATATACATTTTTACTAATACTTTAAATACTCTCTATTATTCTTTTTCTTATTTAAATAGAATAATTTTTTTATTTAATTTTATTAATGAGTGCGGAATCTAAATATATTTTTTAATAAATTATTTATTAAATTTATAAAATCTTAGGAATTGCTCTATCTAATTTATAATTATTAGTTTTAGTTAGTCCTCGGCCGGTACTTATTTATATAGTTATTATTATTCTTTTTATTAAACTGTCCCTTTATTATTATTATTAGTAAGTTAGTTATATAATTATTAAAAGTTTAGCTCCGGCAGCTATCTAATAGTTACTTTTAAAATTATAAAAATATAACTAACTACGCTGCCTACTAGTTAACTCGCAACACCCTAAGTACCCTTTACTTATTACCTATTACTCCCTATTTTTATAAGCTTCTATAACCCTAAATATACTAACCCTATATAATTACCCTCTTAGTTATTTTTTACTTTTTACCCTTTACGCTCTGCGCTTAGCGCTTAGCGCTTAGCACTTAAAATAAGAATAATTTCTTCTATACTAGTATACCGCGTAGGACCTCCCGTATCTAAAATCTAGCTATTAGCTTATATAAAAACTCCTAGTCTTTTTTTAATAATAAGTTATTATTAACTTAGTTTTTAATTTTTTAAAATTTATAAAACTATTTTAGCAGGTTTTATTTATTTTCTACTATTTTTAAGTATTATTACGCTATTTACTATAGCTTAGCTAGATAGAGCGCTTATATAATATTAATATAAAAAACTTTTTCTTTTTTTTAGTACAACCGAGTATAGATAGAATTCTAATAGTTTAAATACTATAAAGTAATTATTCTTTAGATATTTTTAATACACGTCTTAGCGGTTTTATAATTATTAACTTTATTTAGTCTACTTAGATAAATAAAATAAGCTTTTAGCTTAATTTTATTTTTAGCAGAATTAAATTTAATATAAAAATTAAGTATTAGTACTCCTATTTTTAGTTAACTATTACTAATAGTCTACCTGCGATAGTACGTACGTAAAATACTTATATTAGATAATTTTTTTTAGCTACTACGATAATAAGGTAACTTATAATAGTAAAAATAGTTATAAAAGAGGTAACGCGTATAAGGTAGCTATAACCTACTTATAGTATACTACTTTTAATATAGTATTCTTACTAAACTTTATTATCTCCTTTATTAGTTTTTTTTTTTTATTAGAAGCGTACGTGCTACTACTAGCTATATATAGCTAGTAGCTTAATTAGTCTTAGCGCAGCGCCTTTATTATCTTCTCTTTTATACGCCTCCTCGTACCCGTATATATAGTAAAAATATATATATTTTTATACTATTACTTTACTTTTAGGCTAGCCTACGTCTTTTTTAATTTACTTTTAATAATTATTTGTTGTTAGTTCCCTATAATTTCTATTTTTATTTTACTTATTTTTATCTTTTTTATAAATATAATATATTTTAAATATTTTAATTTTATTTTATAGAATTTATATTTTTTTAGTTTTAGTTTAAAATCTATTTTATCTTCAGCTCTTAGGACTATTTTTATCTATTTAATATAGTTTTTTTAATTTTTTAAAAAATAAGAATGTCGTCTAGATATATAATAATACAGATATTAAAATAGTTTTTTAATATATTTTTTATAAGAGGCTAAAATATAGTTACTATAATCGTAAGTTTAAATAATATAAGTATATATTTAAAGAGTCTATATTTTATTTAAAATAATATTTTCTATTTATCTTTTATCTTAATATATATTAAGTAGTAATTATTTCGTAAGTCGAGTACTATAACTATTTTTATTTAAGTTAGTTTATCTCGTAGTTCTTTTACGTTTAGTAGTAGGTATTAGTTTTTTATTAATATATTATTAAGCTTTTAGTAGTTAATATATAGTTTTAGGGTTCTATTCTTTTTTAATATAAATATTAGTAGTAACGCTACTAGTAATATTAATAGTTATATATAGCCCTTTTTAAGATATTACTTAAAAAAATTTTATATTTATTAAAGTTTCATTTCTATTTAGAGGTATAATAGCCTAAAAAATAGTATTTTTCCTTCTTTTAAAACTATTTTATAGTTAATTAATATTTTTTTAGGTAACAAACAGCGTCCTATCTTTTTTTTAGAATAAGTAACTTTATTTCTTATATTTCTTAGGGATCTTATAGGTTATATAGTATTTTACTTCTTTATATTTTATAATTTAATAACCTACTTTAGTATTTACTAAAATAAATTTATTTTTTTAAATATTAGTTTTAAAATAATTATTTTTATTACTTTCTTATCTACTATTTCTAGTATAGAATATATAGGCTTTACTTATAATATATATTTATAGCGCTTTAATAAAAGTTTTTTATTTTTTTAGTTAATATTTAGATTATACTATTATAACTATAAAAGTCTTAATATAATATTATAGTTACTCTTAAATAATATATTAAGGGTAATCTTTATTTAGTATTAATATATTTTAAAATTTATTATAGTCTTATATTTAACTTATAGTATACTTAATATTAGGTTTCTATTCGCAATATAGAGTATATATAGATAGTTCTTAAATATTTATAAAAAACTTATTTTTTTAATTACCTATTATAATACGTAACTTCCTTATACTTTTAAATCTAGTATAGCTTTTATCTATTTTTTTTAAGTTTAATTAGTAGCTTAATTAACTAAATACTATTTATTATACTTAGTTCTTTTATAAACCCTTAAAGTTTACTAGTAGACCTAAAAAAGTCTTTTTAGTAGTAATTATCCTCTTTTTAAAATATTTCTTTACTTTTCTAAATCTAAATATTCGTTTACTACTTTTATATTAATTATATTCTAAATAGAAGTAGGTTTACTAATTTTCCTAGTTATAATTTTTATTAATAATTATATTTATTACTATATAGTTCGCTTCCGTATAGTTTAGAAAATATTTTTTTTTCTTTTATCCTACAGGTATTAATCGTAGTTATTAGTTAAGTAATTAAATTATATTTACTAATATATCCGTCTAAAAATAGAGATTTAATATTTTTTTTTAATATTATAGTATACTAGATATATATTTACTGTATATAATTACTATTTTAAAGTATAATATATTAGATTTAAATAATTTAAACTATGTTTTAGTTTATAGCTAGGGTTTTTATATAAGTATTTTTAATCTTTAGATTACTTCTAATAAATAGTATCTGCCTATTTTTAATCCATTTTTAAAATTAATTTTATCCTTCTTAGTGCGGCTATAGTATAGATAATATAAAATATTATAGCGTTTACTATTTCTTTATTAGATTAGTTTCGCTCCTAATAGTCCTATATATTATCTTTTTATTTATTTATTTATTTTTACTCTATTTTTCGAGTATAGCATTAGTACTTTTAGTAATAAAAAAAGTTTTTTTTAGCTATTATTCTTATTTTTAGGATCCTTATATAATTTTTAGTTAAATAAGTTATTTTTTTCCCTACTTTTTTAAAATTAAGTTTACTAATACTATTTATAATAATCTACTTATTATTATTAGTACGCTTATTTTTAGTACTTAATATATTTAACTACTATTTAATCTTATTTTTAGATTAGTAGTTTTTAGAAATATAGTTTAGTTTTCTATATATAAAATAAGTTTATCCTTTTTTACTAAGATTATTCTTATCTTTTAGCTTATAAAAGCCTTTTCTCTTCTCTGTCTTTTTAGTTAGAGTATTTAGTTTTATAGGCTAGTACCTATAAGGATCTTTACTTTACTAACTAGTATAATTTTTATAATAATTAGTTTATCTACTAGATTTTTTATAGTTTAGGTTACTTCTTCTATTATACTAAAATACCTAGTTTAACTTATACTATTTTATATTAATTTAGATGGATTTATTATATAATTTTTAAAACTTACTAATTAAAGTTTTACTATTTAAGAATTCCTCTTTTACGCTTCTCTTAAGTCTTTACTTATATAATATTATTAAAGGTATATCTTTCTACTTTAGTTATATAGCGTAATACTTAAATTATATTATATACTCTATAGCTAAATAAGTTTACTTAAAACCTTAAATTACTTATTTAGCTAGTAGTATCTAGTTAGTAATTTTAAAAAATTATTTAAGATTCTCTCTAAAGGTAGAGTAGTCTCTAATTATTTTATTAATTTTATCTCTTTTAGACTTCTTCTTAACTAAATAAGTACTTATATAAAATTAAATCTACTCTACAGCTTTCCCTTATATATACGTAGCAGTAAATAAGATCTTATTTTTATTTTTTATATTTAGGGTCGTAAAGTAAAAGTATAAGTCTAGTTATAATAACTAGTTGTTAAGTTTGCTCTAGTCTTTATTATATATATTTAATAGTATAGTCTTATTATATAGATTTTATATAATTATAAGTCCTTAAAACTACTTATATTTAAAATATTTAAAGTATTAAAGTTCATTCGGGCTTTAGTTAATTTATAGGTAAAAGTAGTAAAAATAGTTTAAAGTAAAATCATTACTATATAAATAAGTAATAGGAGTTAGTATTAATATTATAAAATATTAAATTAACAAAAGCGTATATAATATAAATAATAAATTAAGAATAAATTAAATATAAAATTTAATTTAGTAGTCTTTACGCCCCTATATAGTATAGTAATAAACCTAATAGATATTTATTAGGTTTATTAATAAACCTACTAAAAGTCTAGTAATACTCCTACTAAGAGTTTATTAATTGATATAATAGACTTTTATTATATCTATTAGTTATATAATCTTTTTCTTTTATAGCTTTTATTAGCCCTTAAGAGGTTTCCGTGTACTGTGGCCTAATGCCTAAATACTAATTATAATAAAAAGAGAGAAGACTCTTTTATCTAAGGTAGAAAACGGCAGCAGTAGTAACACTTTAATAATAATAAAAAAAACTTTCTTAAAGGCGCGAAGATTTTAGTAGATATAGATTTTATATAAATTAATATTAATATATTAAATATATAAACTATCTTTATACTTCTCCTATTCTATCTATAGAATAATAAATTTTAATAATAAAATATTCTTTTTAATATAACTAAGTATCCTATACGTCTAGTAATTATTAAGTTATTTAAAATTAATATTTACTAATACTAAAACATTATAAATAATAATAAGACTATAAATAAAATTATTAGACTATTTTTTTTTTAAAATATATTTTTTATATTAAGGCTATCTAACTGGGTAAAAAAAGTATTTTATCTTTTAAGTAATTTAGTAACCGACTCTTTAAATAATTTACTAAATAAATATAAACTAATTAACTAACTTATACTAATATTTAAGTAATTATATATTTAGGAATACCTTTGTTCTAATTTAAAAATAGTCTAGTTTTTAATAATATTAAATTGCTACGCTAACCTAATTAGAAATTTAAACTAAACTACACCTATATAGGAAATTAACTAGCCTAATTAAGTAATATAAGTAAATCTAATAAAATTAAGTGGAAAATCTAATAAACTAGGCAATTAAATAGTAGATTAAAATAAATAAGAATATAGGAGAGTAAAATCGAAAAAGAGTACTTAAAATAAATACTTTTTTTAAAGTTATTTAACTATTTAATTACTAAGTCTAAAAATATAAGAAAAATAAATATTTAAGGAAAAGATTAGTAAATACTATTTTACCTATTATAGTCTGCTTTGGAAGGGGTTTAGGGGTAGTAAAAAAATTATAAATATAAAAAATGTTTAAAATCTATATTTAGCCTATTATAACATTTTATTTAACCTGTAAAATTAGTATATTTTTATAGATCTAATAATAGATACTATATTATATTTATATATAAATTATATTTATATATTTATATATTAATTATATAATTATTAGTAATAGTTAGGTTTTTAAATTTATAATAATAAACTAGTAAATAATATATTACTAGTACTTAGTATAGTATCCCTAAGATTTTATAAGTATTATATAATAGCTATAGAGTAATAAAGTATAATTATTAATAAGTTTTTACTAACAACTGCTATAGTAACCTATTAGTTACTTTTTTAAATTTATTTTAATAAAATAAAAGTTATATTTATTTCTATTACTTTTCGCTCTACCTATATACATATAGGTAGTATAGCGTTTAATAATAGTTAATATTTTTATTTATAATTATATTTCCATTTTTATTTATAATAAATAACGATTACTATAATACTAAATATACTTACCCGTCTATCTAGTCTATATACTAAAGAAACTATATATAGGCCCCCCTATTACTTTTAAATATTAATTACCCCTAGTATTTTTACGTCTTTTACTTATTACTTTATAGGCTCTAAGCTTTAAGCTTAGGACGTCTTTACTATTACTTTTATTATAACCTTTATTACTTCTACTATTATTTTTACCGCCGCCTTTACCTTTACTATATTTTTTACACTAAAGAGTACCTGCCGTATCTATAAGATACTTATTTTACCTATTAACTATACTATAAACTATATATTATATTCTTTTATTTTTTTTACATTCATTATATTACCGCCGATTAAAGCTATTACTATTAAAGCTGTTATTAAAACTGTTATTATTAAAGTTGCCGCCGCTAATATTACTAACTTAATATTTATAATTTTAACTGTTTCCTCTATTAATAATCTAATTAACTTATTAGACTAGTACCTATTATTAAGAATAGTTATAATTTTATTATAATTACTGTAACTTCTCCGGCTACTAAATAGATAAGGTTAACTACCTTTAGATAAATAAAGTATTTATACTAGTAAGCGTCCGCTAGAATCGTATCTTTATTATTAGTAAAATAAAATAATATAATAGATAAAGCTTAAATACTATATATTTTAAAATTAATTATAATTATCTCGTTGTTAGCGTTAATAAAAAAAGGAGTAGTATTAAGACTTTTAAAAATAAAATAATATAGTAGTATTAGGATCTTTAAAAAAGAATAATATTTTAATAAATATTTTTTTTTTATTTAATAAACGTTTAACTGTACTGTAAACTATAAAATAAAAAATTGATATATAGGCAGTACCCTACGTATTTTATATCTAAAAAAGATAATATTAGTACTAAACTTTTTAACCTTTTTAACTTAATATTTTTTTAGGGGGGGGTATACTAAGTACACTAGTAGTATACTAGCGCGGCACTATACCTTTTTTAATTTAGCTTTACTTAACTTTTATAATACATTAAGTATAAAGGTATATATATACTCCTTCTCTTTTAAATTCTCTTTTAGGTCGTCCCGAGCTACTATAGCTACACTTTTTATTTAATTAATATATAAATATAATAAGTTTTTATAATTTTATATACTACTATTTAAAAATAGATCTTTAATAGCTTTTATTCTAATTTAACTTAGTTCTGTATCTAAATTAACCTTTATATTTTTATTTAGCGTATATATTAAATAATTTTATACATTTTTTATATGGACTAAATAAGGATTATAAGCTAAATATAGAAAAAATTTTTTTTATTATTTATAAACCCGTTTAAAACGTCCGTTTTTTTTATAAATATAAGCCCTATCTTATTAAAAGTGCTAATATAGATTCATAGTAATATAAAGTTTATATATATTTATATACTAATCGAATAAATAGTGTGGCTATAGTGGCTCGGGGCAACTAAAAGGGGTTTTAAAAAAGGAGGAGTATCTATATACCTTTATAATTATAAAGTTTATAATTATCCTATAATATAATAATATATATAATAATATATATTATTATATTAAAAAAGGATATAGAAAACCTATTAAGTTACTTATCTCTTTTTATCTTTAGTTTAACTTTAGATATAAGAACTTTTTTTATATACTCTTTACTTATAAAAGAAATAGATAAATTAGATAAATTAGATATTTTAGTAAATACTAAATTATTTATATCTTCTATCTAAATAGCGTTCTAAACTAAGAATATTACATTATAACTAATAAAGTAATTAATATTAAAAAAATAAAATTATATCGTAAAAATATATAAAATGTAATATATATTAATATATTAAAATAATAAAATAATAAAATAACTTACTTAGAAATTAGTTAATAGCTTATATATTTTTAACTCTATTATTAGTTCCTTTTTTTATAATACTTCTTTTTAATATTATTCCTTTATATTACGAACTTATTAAAAAAAAATATTTATATACTAATTAAATATATAGTATAGCTATAGTAACTCAGGACAACTAAAACGAGTTGTAAAAAAGGAGGAGTATATATATACCTTTATATTAAAAAATATAATTAATATTTAAATATATATATTTAATATTTTGTATATTCACGTTAGTATATATTAATATTATTTTTTCGTTTTATTTATAAAATATAGATTTCTTTTACTTATATTAATATTATTAATCGCCCTCTTTTAAAATGCTATATAAGAATATATTTAAAATAGTTCCACTATTTTCTAATAATAATTATTTCTTTTCTTTTTTAGGACTTTAAATTAAGTCTCTATTAATAACTCTTTTTTCTTTTTAAGGTATATTAGAAACTGCAGGTCTTTTAACTTTATTTATATTATTATTTTTATTATTTTATTTATAATATATTTTATAGTATTATAAATACTATTAGAAGTAATTATAAAAGAAATATTATTATTAGAATACAAGTCTTAACTATACGAAATATAGTAATTTTATATTTAAGTTATATTAAATTTAGTATTATATTAAAGAAATAGGAGTCTAGGTTTAAAAAATTATAAAAATATTATTATATACTATAATAATAATAATATATTATATAATTTATAATTATATAAGTAAGAGCTATATAGTTATTATATATATACATTTATTATTATATAATAAATTTATAATAAAATTGTAGTTACGTATTCTACGCTAGTTTAAAATAGTATAGTTAAAATTTTAGTTAAATATATTTACAAACTAAAAAGTTAGAGTAACTTTAAAAAGAATAAAAAAGCTCTTTATATTTACGTAATAAATAAGTAGTAGCTAAAATTCTTATAATATTTTCTATAACTCGTTTTTTAAAACAGTAATATCTGCGTATTTTTAGGCTTAGTAATTTATTTTATATACATTTATAGAAAAGATAACTATTTTAATTACGCTTTTTTTTATTACTCCACTGTAATATAATTATATAATATAAATATATAATAAAAATCTATAACTCTATTTTATAAATTTATAAATCTTTAACTTTATAACTTTATAAAAATAAAGCTAAGAATTTAGTAAAGACCTTTATATATATAAAAAAAGCTATTCTCTTAAATAGTTAGTCTTTATTAATAATTTTATAAATTATTATAACTATTAATATTTACTCTTTATAATTTAGTACAACCTGTATATATTTTTTAATTCTTATTTTATATAATAATAAAAAGACTAATAACTATTATAGTAACATATTAGTTACTTTTTTAACTACCTTTTTAGAATATAAAATAGAGGTTATATTTATTTTTATTACTGTTTATTTTACCTATATGTAGGTAGTATAGTATTTAATAATAGTTAATCTTTTTATTTATAATTATAAATAAAGGCATGCATATACTCCTTTTTTAAAGCTCCTTTTAGTCGCTCCGAGCTACTATAGCTATACTATTTATTCGATTAGTATATAAATATAAATATATAATTATAAATCTTTTTTTACCTAAAAATAATTATAATACTAAGTACGCTCTATACGCCTACCTAGTCTACGTATTGTTATACTTCTATATAGGCCTCTATAAACTTTTAAATATTAATTACTATATAAAAACACTCCGGACTTATTATTACTTTTATTTTTACTTTTATAATATCTTTACCTTCGTTGCTAGTACGCCTAATAGTATTTTATATAGCTCTACTTTATACTTTAGACTACGTATTTCTATTATAAAATTAATATTAATATATTTTATTTTTTTACTATTCTTCATAACTAGTACGGTACTACTATTTTTACTTTTATTATTTTTACCTTTATATAGACTACTATAACTAATTTTAGGTTTTTAAATTTTGTTACTTTTACTATTAATAATATTATTATTTTATTTATTTTATTACTGTCTGCCTTATTACTATTTGTTTTATTATTTAGGATTTTCTAGTATTAATAAATACTAATTTTAAAAAACTTAGTAATTATATTTCGTATAGTAGTATACTCAATAGTATTAAAAAAAACTTGTTAAATATTATTACTCTATAGGTAGAATGCGGTAAAGATAGCTTATATATTTAGTATAGTAGACGTGTTACGATTAATATAAATAAGTATAATATTAAAAAAAAAAATAAAAAGAGTAAAAGTTTTAAAAAAAAATTTTTGTAAATATTTTTAAATAAATATTTAACTATAATGTTAACTATAAGAGAGATAGAGAAGAGATATATAAGTAGTTATAGTTAGTACTATCTATATATTTTTTTAAATATTATATCTATACTAAACTTTGTTACTTTTTTTATTTAATATTTTTTTTAGAAGAGGGGGTATAGTAATTATACTAGTACACTAGCGTAAGATACTATATTTTTTTTACTCTAGTCTTATCTAACTGTTTTAATATATTAAGTATAAAAGTATATATAGTATATACTTCTTCTTTTTTAAAACTTTTTTTAGTTAGCTTAAGTTACTATAGTTATACTACTTCGTTTAATTAATATATAAACATAAATATAAATATATAATAAAAGAAACTATTACCTATTAATATTAATTAAGTTTTATTATAAATACTATATATATATTATGTAAAGATTTTTTACTATAATAATAAAATAATATAGTTTTAGTTAATTCTCTTTATAAACTTTTAAAAGTAAATATAATTATAGTAATATTATAGTATAAAATAATTACTATAGCTTTTTAAGTTTATATTACGTATTTTAGTAAAATTAGTTAATTAGTAATAACGCTTTAGTAATATTTAACATAAATATAATTCTAAATATAGGGTAAAAGCGTAATAGATATAATAATATAAAAATTATAGCGTATATATAGACTTTAACTTAGTATAAATTAAAAATATCTTAGACTCGTTCTAGTACTATAGGCGTTCTATTATATAGGGAGGAAGGTTAAAAATACTAGAGCACGTTCTAACTATTAACTTTAAGTATAAGATACCCCTATTATAACTTAAAAACTAGTAAGTGCTCTCTAAATTATCTATTTAGCCTATACGAGCTCTTTCTGTAATTAAAAGAGATTGCCGAGACCCTATATAGTGTTAAGTGCTGGAATGTATCTGTCGACATTCTCTATGCTAAGTGCTTCCTTATAGCCTTGCAGCGCCCGCACGTACATCTTCTCTACCTCGCCCAGCTTGCCTTGGTCCGCGTAGAGCAAGCTATGCAGGCAGACATGGTTGAGCTCTGGCTTTAAGCCTTGTTGCCGACTATTAATGATTTGCTGCGCCACACTTGACCTTGACTAATCAGCGGGGCCGCTTTCATGTGGCAGAATTCACCGCCTCCACACCTCTTCCAGCCTTCCTCTAACCTCCAAACGCGGGTTTTATCCGGCCTGATGCCAGCTGGCGCTCGATTCCTGATATTCCCACTTCCATCTTCGAATTCGCTTTATCCCTAGACCGCTCTAGGAATACCACTGCCTGCGTTGGTAAAGAGTCCTAAAGCCTTGTCATGCATCACACGACAGATTTACAGTCCAACCGCAATCTCTCCCGATTATACCGTGCCAAATCTGAGATTCGGAGAAAAGGCAATGTTCCATGGGCTTCCGCTGCCATTGATGTACGAAACAGGATAGCTTCATCAGAGTTCAACTGGCCGTGGACCACCCACGTAGCTCCAGAAATACCTTCGAGTGTGAAGGGAGCCCACATAACAGCCGACTATCCATTCGCCACAGATGGACTATGTGATGTGTGCCAAAGCATCACTTGTGCGGCCTTGCTAAGCGACGAAGGATGCATGCACCACAGCAACGGAACCGCGCTTATTCAGTCAGCTATTGCGGACGAATGCCGACTCTGCAGCTTGATTTTGGAATCTTTCGGCGCCGGCGATCGAGACTCGATGAACATCCTCCTCGAAAACGACTACCCCATTTGGCTGTGTGGGTCCGACTTCGACATGAGGTCAATTGTCGCCGAGTTCAAGGAAATGATCGTCGTGAACGACGAGGCTTTGTTCTTCAGGTCGAACCGGACGTTGGAGGTTTTCAATCAGTATAGTGAAGTATACCCAAGCTTCATCCTGCTACTTGTACTAACAAGTAAGGTGCCTCCTTGTCCCGCGGCAAATCACAGACCATCGAGTTCATTGGTGAGAGCTTAAGACAGTGTTTGCATGGACACACCGAGTGTCGGAGAAAGCTCGAAGTGCCCCTACCTAGCAGACTGATCGACGTTGGTTATCGACCGGATAACAGAGAAGCGGTCCGACTATGGACTCATCCTGATCACATGGGTGAAGATGTAACCCGGAACGAAGCTGCACCCATGGCTGGCGTATATGCCGCCCTCAGCTACTGCTGGGGCCGAAACGCCTCATTCAAGTTGACCCCAGAGACCATTGAGGATTTTCGGACGGAAATCTCCCTGCAACGGCTCCCAAAAACGTTGCGAGATGCCATCGAGATAACGCGCGGTCTCGGCATACAGTATCTGTGGGTAGACGCTCTATGTATCCTGCAGGGGCCATCACCACAAGCAAGAAGAGATTGGGCGCGGCAATCCATACAAATGGATGCAATATACGGCCAGGCAGCCATAGTCTTAGGAGCTGCTTCCTCAACGTCCGCTGATGACGGTATCGTTTACCATCCGTACCAGTTCACAGACTTCGTCGACACACCCGCGCACTGGACCGACTGCGATGTGTTCGGTTCGGGGCGAAAATTCATCGGCATCCAAGCTACATATGACGAAGACGAACTAGGCCCGCTACATTCCCGTGGATGGACATTCCAGGAAAGACTATTAGCCGCGGGCTTCGCACACATAGGAAAAGAAAAGGTCTTCTTTGAATGCAACCGCGGAAGACAATATGACCGTCACCAAGGAGATTTATTTAAGCTACAGCTCTGCCAACGCATCACCCCTTCTTCTCCACCATTTGAATATTGGCATGCGCTAGTGGAAGAATACTCGAAGAGATCACTCACGGTACATTCCGACAATCTCATAGCTCTTGCGGGCGTAGCGAAGCACTTCTCCTTGCAGCTGGAGAATACGGACGAGTATTTAGCGGGATTGTGGAAGGGGAATCTCATTTGCGATCTCTTGTGGTATCTCCCCTGTCCAAGTGCAAAGTTGGACATCTCCCCATCGTGGTCCTGGGCCTCAAGGAAATCCGACGTCTCGTACGAGCGCGTTCACCGCCACATTTGTGTTCCCTCGTGCGCATCAATCGTAAGCATAAATATCGCCGGTATCCCCGACGCATTCGGCCATTGAGTTAAAGGCCAGATCATCGTGAAAGGCTATCTTAGGAAAATATTCATAAATGGGACACAGGGCCGCTTCCACATCACTGGCTTTCAGGCTCCTAGGGACTCGACCGCATCCCCACAGCATCAACCGCAAGATTCGCGCCACCGTGTGGGAAAATGCTTCATGGACTCGCACAATGCCGAACAGGACATGTGCCTCGCCGCACCTCGCTTCCGGTCCTACGGGCTCGAAAATTGTTGGTACGACTTGTGGGAAACCTGGTGTCTGCAGCTTCATCTCGGACGCGGCATTCTATTGAAGCCTACCAGAAGATCAACGAACGAGTTTGAACGCATAGGGTACTATGAGTACCTCGGTCGGCGTCTCCCTACTGATCATAGGCGTCATGAAGAGCGCGCAGCCGACCAGACGCCGCTCGAGCACGCGGCTTATTTCGTCGATCATCCGTTTCGATGGATGGAAGCGGCGGTACAAGCGGGAGAGGAGGAACTGGTAGAAGATTGGTTTGGGGATCCTGATGCGATTGTTACTCTCGTGTGATAGTTTGGAGAGAAGGCTTACGAAAATAATTGGTCAAGACTAAAACCTTCCTTTCCCTGTCCGATGAGAGTACGCGATGATAATATGGAAGAACGGCTGGATAAGGAGCACGGGGAGCATCCAAAGGCAGGGGGGGTGTGCTAAAGCGAAAGAAGATAGGACTAACTATTGAAACTCTAACGTCCGCCCTTAGGTAGCAAGAAACCCCCTGTGCCGACGAATTCGTAGTTTAGGTATCTTAACTCTTTCCCTTGTGAGTATAAAGTTATAGTTAATATGTAATTATTTTTTAAATATTTCTTTTTAGAAAATTAGTCTACACTAAAAAAAGTATAACGCTCCCAGTTATACAATTAATTATTTAATTTATATTAATATTTCTTTTAAATAGTTTAGCTCGGGAGCGTATATAATATTTAGAGTAAAATAATAAAAATAGAAATTAGTATTAATAAGTAATAGGTACTAAGGAATTTTATTTATTATATTTGTAGTTATACCTTTATTTACGCTAGTAAATTTTGCTAGTATTAGGGTTAGGTCGTATTGGCCGCCTAGGCTTGTACGTAAGCAAGAACATTAAAGTAATTTTTAAAACGTATATACTAACTTTTTAAATATAATTAATTATATAATAATATAATAATATAATCTATAGTCCATTAGCTAAAGTTAAATTATAAATTATAAAAATAATACTTTTATTTATTAGATTCTACATAATTTAAAATATAAAGAGGTACCTAATTTAAATTTTAAATTATATAGAATCTAGTAAATAAAACTAGTATTTTTATAATTTATACTTTAATTTTAACCTATGCGCCAAAACCTTTCTTATTTTATTATTATTAAATTAATTCTATTTAAAAAGTTACTAAATACTTTTTAAAGATTAATTTAATGTTCCTGCTTACGTACACCCCTAAGTGGCTAATATAACCCAACTCTAACCCAGGTTAAATTTACTAGCCTACCTTTATTTATACTAAAACTAAACTAGTTTGGTCTACGCTAAACGCTATAAGGGCTATATAGTTTTAAACTAAGTATATAAAAAAAAATATAAATACTAATTTTATAAGCTTCTATATCTTTTTTTTTTTTAAAAAAAATTACTTATTCTAAATTATTAATCAGTATTATTTTTTGTAAAAAAGCCGTAAATTTTCTAAAATTAAGTTAGTTAAAATTAATTAGCTTATATATTTTAACTATAGTTATATTATCGTTAGTAGCCTCTAAATAAAATTAACTAAAACTTTTTTAAGAAATATTCCTAATATTAAGTTTTTTTTACTATATTATAAAATAGTAAAATATATAGTATATTATACCGTTTTAATTATTTATATAGATAATTTAAATTAGTAGTATTAAGATAAGAATAAATAATAATTTTAAAAAGTTTTAGAAAAATTATTATACTAAATTAAAAAAAAGATAAACTATAATATTAAGCTATAAATTATAGTAAATAAAAGTAGTCCTAATTTACTTTTAGAGGGGGCATAACTAAATATAGGAGGGTAATATAAAAAAAGAGTAATAAAAAAAGATATTATTTTTAAAATAATATAACTTTTAAATTACTAAATCTAAAAATACGTAAATATTCCCGTTTTAAAGAGATATTTAAAGACATTTTTACTAGAATTTTAGACATTACTTATTTATTATCTATAATAAATTAAAATTACCCAAATAAGTTAATTTTTTAAATTCTTATTTTAGGTTTCTATAACTTTTTAGTTAATAAATATATTTAACTAAAAGTTTTACTATACCCTTTTAGATCTAGTATTAATTAAGTAATTAGCTTTTTAAAGTATATTACTTATCTAATACTAATATTATATTAATAATAAAAATTTAGTTTATACTTATATAATTACTACTTACGTAATATATTACTAATATTATACTATATAATAATATATTTTTAATTTTATATATTTGGACACCTATTTCTTTAATATAGTATAATATTTAACAAAATTTAAATTTTAAGTTAATTTTCTTTTAAAAGTAAATCCTTTTAGTTTAATAATTATTTTTAGTTTAAAAGAACTTCTATATATATATTTATATATTAATTAAATAAAAGGGTGTGGCTGTAGTAGCTGTGTAGGCGATTAAAAGGAGTTTTAAAAAAGGAGGAGTATATATAAAACTTCTAATACTATTTATAATATTATATAATATATTAAAAATAATAATAATAATAATAATAATAAGATATATAAAATTAAGAGGGGTAGAGTTCTTAAGATAATTTAAATAGTAAGCAGAATTATTAATAGAGACTTAATTAAAAGTCCTAAAAAATTAAAAATATACTATAATTAAAATATAATATAAATACTTTAAAAATTGCTTTTAATTATTGCGTACACGGTTTAGTACCTAATAGAGTTCCCTTACTACGTTCGTACCCCTGGATCGTCGTCTAGGCGTACTTATTACTTTTCGATACTTTAAAAATTTTTTTTAAAAGTATATTAAAAGAGAAGCGTTATAATATTAATATAAATAAAAACACCTATAATTAATAAAGAAAACGAAATAAAATATTAAAATATAATAAAATTTAAGTATAGAAAAGATTAAAAATATAAATTAAAAAAAAAATAATATTTTCTAATAAGTTAGGCCTAAAAATAAAAAAGAATAAAAAAGAGTATTATAAAAAAAGGATAATAATAAAGTTAGATAAAAAACTAGTTATTACTTAAAATAGTCTAAGTTATTTTCATATTTTAATATATTAAAACATATTATATTTTATATATTTTTATATTATATTTTTATTTTTTTATATAAATTATATTAATTATTTTATTAGGTACAATTTAAAATTCTATATTTAAAATATTCTTTAATTAAAAAATAGATAGAGTAGTGTAGTAAACTATATAATACTTATTTTTAAAGTAAAAGGTAAATTAATACTTATTTATAAGATAAGATAACCGAAATTAAATATATATATAATAGGCGAGTAATTAGATAATCTAGTTACGTAATTAACCCGTAATTAGATAGGGTATATAAGTTTTAATATTATAATATATCCCCTAAATAAAATACGTATAAGTAGTAAGTCTATTTAGAAATTACCGAAAATAAATTTCATTTTTTTAATATTCTACTATAATAATTTCCGCGTATTTAATTTTTTTTACTAAATTTTTTCTTTATAGATTTATATACTATTTATTTTTATAATAAGTTTATAGCTAGTTAATCTACTTAACTAATTATCTATAGCGGCTTATTTTTTTAGTTTATCCTAAATAAGGCTTATTTTTTATATTATTTTATAATTAGTTATTATATTTTTTTTAATTAATTGTATCTTTTATATTTAGTAAGTAGGTAAAGTTATAGACGTAGTAAATAGGTAGTAAATTATATAAATAAAAGCGGCTCTGCTGTACTAGTTAGATATAATAGTTACTTAAATTATCTTTTTTTTCTTTTTTTTATATTTGTAATTATTTTTACTATAGTAGATAATACTACTATTATTACTTTATTTATCTATTTAAATATTATTAACTAATTATAGAGTATTTCTAAACGTTTAAGTATTTATTTTTTTACTCAAAACTAGTAATAACGTAGTAATTATAATTATAGTAATTATAATAGTTATAGTAGTTAATCTATAAACATTTTTTTTTTTAAATTAGATAATAATAACGATAATTCTTTAGTTTTAAATAATAATAAAGAGTAGAATAGAGATAGTTAAATAATTATTAAAGGTAAGAAGAAGCTATCTTTTAAGTTTAGTAAATAGTTTACTTTAAGTTATAAGGTCTCTATACGTAGCACTTTGTCTAATACTATAATAGAAGCCTATTTTAAAAATTTTAATTTTATAAATACGCGCTACTATTATTATATAATTTATATATATAATTTACTATAGGATTTATTAATTATATCTCTATTATATATTACTATTTTTCGACACATTGAGTATGAAGGCATGCACATACTCCTCTTTTTTTAAAATCCCTTTTGGTCGCCTACACAGCCACCACAGCCACACTTTTTATTCGATTAATATACAAATATATATATATATATATTACTAATTATTATAGTTTTTTTAGTACCTATACTATCTATATAACTTTTATTAAGCTTATAATTAAGTATAATACTATAAATCTTAAAATAAGTAATTTGCTTTTAAATTTTATTTATAGATTTTACTAATACGTTATAGTTTAATAATAAAATTATATTTACTTTTAAGGCTACCCGTAAAATTTTTAAGTAATACTAGAATTTTTTAGTACTAAATACTAAAATAAAGTTAGTAGATAATTAGGGTCTATTAGGTTTTTTTAATTAAAATTAATATTTAGGCTCTATTATTATTAGCTAGGACTATAATAAACTAGTTAATAAGTATTCTTAGAGTGTATTTTACTTATAACTAATTTTTATTTAGTACTCCGCTATTATCCGTCTAAATAGTAGATAGTTCAAATTATATTTAAATAATGGGCTAAAATATTAATTTAAAGAAGGAGTTTACTAGCTACTTAAATAAATCTATTTTAAGTTTAAACTAAAAGTAGTCTAATCTGTTCTTAAGGGCCTATAATATACTTATAGAATTAGAGTAATAGTAATATAATTATTTTACTCTACTAGAGTATTAGAAAATAAAGAGTAAGTTATATTTTTATAACTAAAGTTTTTCTTATTAGACTTTTAGCCGCTTTTATATACTTTAGATTTTAAATTATTTTTATTTACTTTAGATACTAAGCAGGCGTTCCTATTTAAGTAAAATTTAAAAATATAAGTGTACGCAGCTATATAAGCTGCTTAAAAAAATTTTAGCTATACTATAATTATAATTATCTACTTTTTTTATAATAGAATTTTTTTATTTTAGATTTTTTTTATTTAGATTTTTTTATATAGATTTTTTTTTTTAGATTTTTTTTATTTAGATTTTTTTTATTTAGATTTTTTTTATTTAGATTTTTTTTATATAGATTCTTTTTATTTAATATAAATATAATTTAATAGGCTTTTTTCCTTTTTACTTTTTACTTACTTAATAATTAGTAATTATATATTTTATAAATTAAATAGTTTTTTAAAGCGTATAAATTATTATAATATAAGTGCCTTTATTAATCTATTAGTAGGTATTTTTCTAGGTTATAAATAGATAACTTTATATAATTTTTTTATATATTCTTAACGTAATTATATATTTTAAATATTAATATAGCGTAATTAAGTTATATTTCTTTTATTACCTCTAATTATAAGTTTAATTATCTATTAATTATTATAGTAGATTCTCTAAATAAAGTCTAAATTAAGTATACTTTAATAAAAGAAGCGCTTTAAACCTATTACTTCTTTATATATATATTTTAAAGTAATTAGGTTAGCTTTTATTATTATAATAATAATAGTAGTCTATTTAGTTATTTTTTAAAAAATTATATCCCTAAATATTATTATAATATAGCTATAAAATAATTTTTCTATCTTAGGGTTTTTAGTAAATAATATATTTTTATAAATTATAAGATTAGGTCTATTATATTATTTATATTAAATCGCCTACTAGCGGGTATAATATTAGTAAATAATTACTCTATTAATAGTAGTAAAGTATTATAGACTTAGATTTAGTAAGAACTATAATAGTTTTAAAATTATAAATATAATATTTAGGTAAAGTATAATTACTATATATAACATTAATTTTATATATATTTAATATTACTTAATATTCTACTTAGAAGCTTCTCTAGTAAACTTAATAAGCTTTTTTAAAGGGAGAGGCGTTTCTAAAAACCTGCTACTATTATTAAGGCTAAATTTTTTTTATAATTTTATTATTATATATATTACAAACGAGTATAATTATTCTATTTTTATAATTATAGATTATATTAACTCTAAAAAATTATTAAATAGGCCACTTTGCTTTAATTTTATATTTTAAAGTAATTTAGGTTTAGGGCTTTTTTACTATTATTTTATAATCTTTATAATATAGTAGTAGAATATTATTTATATAAAATAGAATAAAAACTATCTTTTTATAATTAAAGAAGAAATAAAACTCTTTTTTTAATACTATAAGTCTAATAGCGTATAGTAAGCTTAAAAACTTTTTATATTAAAAGTAAAATAAATCGTATAGGCTATATAATACTTGATTAAACCTACTATATATATCTTACTTTTAAAATCTATTAAGTAATTTATATATTACTAGATTCTCTATTAATATTAAAGTATTAAGAAATATTTTAATAATATTATATTATTAAATCTTTAGGTTAAATTCTATTATAAATATTATTATAGTATAAAATATTGTTACTATAAGTATAGTAGTATATACTAAGTATATAAAATTAATTTTTTAGAGCTTACATTTTACGATAATATATATTTTATACTTTGTAAAATATTTATTTTAAAACAATTTATAGGTCTAGACCTATTTTAATATTAAGAAATAACTATTTATTTTTACTTAAGTAATTTTTTTTAGATTTCTCTCTGTAGAAGCGTATTAATTTTAATATATAAGCCTTATTTAAATCTATTACTAAGAAGATATAAAGCGAGCTGCTTTTACGTTATAGATAGTAAAAAAAAATTATTTTTATATATATAATATAGATCGCGACAGGTAGAGTAATTAAAATATAATATTTTAAATATTTTTTAAGTATTGCAGCTATTACTATAGTATTAAAAGTAATATATAGTTATAACTTAGCCTATACCTCTATAACGCTAAAAAAAATATATATATAAAATTAATTAAAAAATTATTATTTTATATATCTATAACTAATATATAAGTACGTATAAAATTTATTTTACTACTTAACTAATTACCTAAATTATTATTTTTAGGTTGCCTTTTATAAAAGGATAAATTTATATATTTAATTTTAGGTTTTTACTACTATAGTCTTCTACTTAATTATATTACCTAATTTTAATTACGTCTTTAGTAGTATTAAGCTAGTAATATTTTTACTTTACTTATAATAATAAAAGTATTATTTATAATTTAAAAAAATAGTTATAAAGTAATTATATGTAAAATTTTAAAAATTATCTCTAAGATTTAATAAACTAGTTTTTTTAGTTTTATATATTTTTTAGTAACTATTAGATACTTTCTAATGTTTTATAAAATTATTTTAAGCGGCGTCTAGCACTAGTATTACGTTTATAGTTATAAGTTTTAATTATTTATCTAATATTATACAGATATTTAAATAATTATTAGTTAAATAATTATTTTATATAGCTGTTAACTTCTTAATAGTACTAAAAAGGACCTAGTTTATTACTTTTTTTATACTAACTATAATCGGTACTCCTAAGTTTATAATTAAAATTTAAATATTTATTATTTTCTATCTATTTATCGGACTAGCTTAATAAGTATATATTATTAAATACTACGTCCGAGTTTATATATTTATTTTAATAGACTATCTTAATAATTAAAACTATTTCTTTTTTAAGTATTCTATAATTAAATAGCTCCTTATAGAAAAGCTTTTTATTAAAAATAATATTTTTAGTTATAATTACCTAATTAAGTACTAGGACTTATATGTTATAAATATTAAAAGTATAATAGTATACTAAATACCTAATATAGCCCTATAGATTTATTTTAAATTTACGCTTATTACGGCCTACTAAGTATTTTTTATTTAACGAGTAAGTATAGTAGCTACATATATAAATCTAATTTTAATTAGAGCGTAAATTTACTATTATACTTTTTATAATTATAGGCATTTACTATCTAAAGTACTACTTTAATTAACTATTAAGTACTTTATTTAGTAATCGTATATTATAAAATAGTAATAAACTTATTTTATATAATTATATTATAGTATCTATTATTCTATACTAAAACTTAATACGTAGATTAGCGCTTAATTATATTTTAATTACTGTTAAAATTATTTTTTAGCCTGCCCTCTTAGCGCTGCTATTTAGCTTATAAGTATATAGTAGAGTTATAATAAGTTTAATTTTTTAATTAGCTATTTATTTCCTAAAGCGTAAACGACTATTCTATAGTATTATAATAGTATTATTATTTTAAATAAGTATATAGATTCTAAAATTATATTATATAAAAAATAGCTTAGGAAAGTCTATAAAAACTTCTATAATTAATTTTAAATCTTTTAAGTAGAAGTTATAATTATAGATCTTTTTATAAAAGTTATTTTTTAAAATTATACTTTATTACTTGCCTAATCTGCCTATTAGTATATTAAAGAGATTTTATAATATTTAAAAAAAATTACAGTAATTATTCTTTTAGTTTCTTAAAAATTACTTATATTATATAATTAGTAAAGTAGTATATATACTTTAAATAAACTATACTATTAATTTTCATATTTTAAGTATACTATACTAATACTTATAATACTAGTTTTTTTAAATACTTTAATTATTACTACTATATATGCTTACTATTAATATAGGAATAATTACGTTATAATGTTTATATTTTATAATTATCTATTATAGTATTAATTATAGGGTAAAAAGTAAATAGTTTATATTTAATAATAGTAAAATTATACTTATATTACAGTTTTATTAAAATAATATTTTACTCTAGCGTGCCTATACGTAAAGTATAATTAAGATCTAGATACTAAATACTAGTCTTTTCTAATTAAGTTTTAAAGATAATATTAATATAAAAGCTTTCTACTACTATAATATTTTTAAATATTAAATTTTCAATACGAGAGCTATATATATTATATAAGACTTACTGTAAAATTTAGTTACTTATTTTAATAATTACTAATACTTATATTCTAGTTTTAATATTTTTAATTCTAGTTACCTTCTTAAACGTTTTAAAAATAAGTATTAAAGTATTATTAATAAAATATATAGTAGTACTATTATCTAAAATAGTATTTTTTAAGAGAAAGTATATACTAAATATTATAGTACTATAGACTCCTATACTCTCTTAATTTAATATAAATATTAAAGGATCTATAACAATAGCTATAATTTTTTTTAAATATATTATTTTAGTGTTAGTATTTGCGTTTTAATATTTAAAACTGTTCTTTTTAATTTTTATTTATAAATTAGTATATTTAGTTTATTATAAATAATTAAGAATTTTGTTCCTATCGGCGCTAAAAGGTATAATTAGTAGTAATTTTTTTATATATTTTTTTATAATTACGATGTCGAGTCTGTAGTAATAAATTAGTTTTTAGTAGTAATAAGTAAATTCTAAATATAGATAGGTAGACTTACGCTTAGTTTAATATTTATTTTAATTTTTATTAGTATTTAAGTTAGTATTAGAGCTATATTTACTAAGTATTATAAATATTACTATTACTTTTTTATAATTAGTACGTAGAGACTGCTACTAAATTATTATAAAAAAAATATTTCTAATTTTATTTAGAGTTAAAAAGAGTTATTTAAGTATTAAATTACGTATAATATTATACTTTATTAATTATATTTAGATAGAAGCAATTTTTTACTTTAGTATAATTAGGAAATTATAAATATTTATTTTTTTTATATTAAGTATTTTATATATACGCGCCTTTTTATAATTAAGTTTCTATTTATTACCCTATTACTTAGAATCTTGTTTTTTATACTTTATTTTATTAATATAAATATAGTACTATACTCTTACTAAATTCTATATATTAGTATTAGTTAGTATAAAATTAGTTTTAAGTATATATATTATCTTTTAAAGGGTTAGCTTTTAGTAATTAAGGATTTTAATTATTATTAGCCCTAAGATATTAGGGTATACTATTTTATTTACCTAGTCCCTAAAGTTCTTAAAGTAATTATTATTTATAGACTAATTAGTAAATAGTATTCTATATTCTACTATTTATATAGAGTACTACTCTACTTAAACTTTATATTTCTTAAAATCCGTCTTATATTATTTTTTAATTATAGGATTATTAGTATTTAAAGGGGCTAGTTAAATAAGAAGTAAAGGGTACTATAATTAATAATTTTTTTATAAAGATAATATTTATTTTATTAGAGTTAACATTTTTTTAAATCCCTTTCTATATAGTAAGAAATTAGAATTATATATACTAAATAGGCTAGCTTAATTAGCTTATTAACTAATAGGATTTTATTTAAATCGAGTTAGTTATTATAATAGTTTAATTAATAGGTAATTAAGGAAGAGGGGGAATAGGCTTAGTTTAATAATTAAATATATTAATACGATAGTAAAGAATAATCGGTATATATTAAAATAAGTACCTACTAGTATTAAATTATATAAGGGGAATCGTCTTATAGTTCTAAAGCGCTAGACTTTTAATTATAGTAAACTAAATAATATTTATTTTTAGAGTAAAAGATAAATTAATATTAATTTATAAAATAAGATAATTAAGATTAAATATATATACAGTATAATAGGGAAGTAATTAGGTAATTTAGTTATATAATTAACCCGTAATTAGAGAGGGTATATAAGCCTTACTATTACGATAAGTAGTAAAATAGGTATATTATTAAAAATACTAAAATTATTTAAATTTTTACAGTCTTTAATATATTAGGGGTTTAATTTCTCTTTTTATTATAACGTTCTTTAAACGCGCCTACTTTATATAGTAAAATATACAGTTTTTAAATATATAATATACTATTAACTCTTTTTTTAAAATGATTACTATAATATTAGGCAACTCTAGACTAATTATTTAAATTTTTACTATATTACGTAATTAATTATCTTTTAATAAGCTTCTTACGTAGTAACTATAATAACTTATAACTATAATAACTTTTCTACTTGCACTCTCTATAGGACTTTTTAGTTTTTTTAAAATAACTATTAACTTTTATATATATATATATTTATATATTAATTAAATAAAAGAATATAGCTATAGTAACTATATAGGCGAATAAAAGAAGTTTTAAAAAAGGAGAAGTATATATATACCTTTATCCTTAATATATTAAAAAAGTTAACTTTTTTAAAAATTTTATATAACTACGTTATAGCGCACTTACTATTTATCTTTTACCTATTTTATTTCTATTAATACGTATATCCCCGCAGCTAAATTATTTTAATTATTTTAATTAGTTTTTTTTACTAACGCTTTACTTTCTTTACTACTTTAAACTAGTTTCTTTGTTTATTATTATTAAGATGCTATTACTATTACTATTATTACTACTACTACTACTACTACTACTACTACTACTACTACTACTATTACTACTACTACTACTACTACTACTACTACTACTACTACTACTACTACTACTACTACTACCACTAAGACTATTATTATTATTATTATTATTATTATTATAATATATATATATACTCCCCTTTTTTTAAACCCTCTTTTTGATTGCTTCGAGCTAATACTGCTACACTATTTATTTAATTAATATATAAATATAATATATTATTATTACTATTATTATTATTATTATTATTATTACTACCGCTACTGCCACCGCCGTTTTTTATTTTAAATAAAAAAGTTTTATATCTTTTACGCTATTATATAATATAAAGTAAATATTAATATTCTTATAAGTATTATTAAAACTAAAAATTATATTCATCTTAAGTAAAAAAAAGCCTATTAGAGTTAAATTAAAATTAATAAAGTAAACTAGTAAGTTATAGTCCGTAAAAATAAAAGTTAAAATAGTTTTTTATATTTTTTTATATTTATTAGTAAGAGCTTTATTTACTTAGTATACGCTACGTCCTTACTTAATATAAAAATAAGTAAAAATAAAAACGCTATAACGTAAAGCATATTAAATATAAAATTTTTTAAATTTTACAGCTAGTAGAATAATAAGTTAATAAATAACTTATTAGGTAGTAGTTATAATAATAGTAGAGTAATAACTATATAATAAAAATAGTTTATTTTAAGTAGAATTATAGGTTATATATAGTATATTTAATACACAGTACGTTTAAAATAATAAGTATAATAATTTTTTTTTCTATAAATACTATATAAAGTTAAAAAAAATTTTTAGTATTATTATTAAAACTATACTTTTTATCTTTTTTAATATATCTATAATCTTAATTTTATACTAATATTTAATAATTAAACCAAGTAACCTCGAGCGTAAAATATAAACTTTTACTAATAGTAATAAGTAATTAAATTATATTAAAAGCTAGTCTATTTAATAAATTAAATTTTTTAGTTAACCTGTTTAATACTAACCTAATATTAATATACCTTTTCTTACTTAAAATACTTATAATTATTAATTTTAATAATTTTTATAAACGGGTTTAATAGTAACAGTCGGGTCTAACAGATTATTATAGTACTTATTAATAGGTTTATAATAAAAAATAGACTTTTTAATTTTTCTTTTAAATTAATTATTTATTTCTTTTATACCTATACTATTATATATTATTATAAATTTATTTTATCTACACTTATAGATATATTACCCTATAAGCTACGCTACTAAGAATAAATATTACGCTAGTATCTACGTTAATATACTAGATTCTATAATATAACTTCGACTTTAACTTTAATAATAATAATAATAATGCGGCGGAGTAGGTATATTACAGTATTACTAGCACTATAGTAGCCTAGCCTAAAGAAAAAAGAAAGGAGCAAAGGCAATAGTAGCCTAATACTACTAGTATACTAAACTTATACACTAAGCTATATACTACACTATATACTATAATTATAAGTTTAAATCTAACTATAATAAATATATTTTTTATAGTTTTTTATACGCTTATTTTTATAACTGTATCTAGAAAAATAACTTTTTTAAGCCTATACCTTTTTTAGACTAGTGTCTTAACGCTACACTTTATCTCTCTTTATAAAAAAAATATATTATAACGTTCTTTTTTTTTTATATTATCGTTACTTTTATCTTTATATTTATTTATTATATTTATTATTTTATATATAGCTCTTTTTATATTATTACTAATACTATTTTTATTAGATTTTTTTACATTTTATAACTATGATGCTATTAGAATAATAATTACTATTTTAATTTTAAACTTAGTATAGTTAAAGTTATTTTAGTTCTTTAGTAAAACTAAAAACTATTATTTCTATTTATAAATATAGTTTAGATTAGTATTTATAATAAAATTTTTAAAGTCTTTTACTATTATAACTGCATAGGTTAGTAATAATTACTATTACTATAGTTATAGCCATATAGGTATAGTATATACCTATTTATTTTTACTATAAAGTTGTAGTTTATAGTTATTAGACTTACTATTTATTTTATACTATTTAGCTACTTATATAGGCTAAAGCTTACTACGGTACTCTAGAGTTTTATATAAATAATTAGTAAAAGGATTTTTACTAAAAGCTTTATTATTACTAGTATAATAATAAATTTAATTGCGTAGAAGGTACTATATATATTACTTTTATAGGATTATTCGGCTATTATAATATAATATAGTATATATAGTAATATTTATAAAAAATCTAATATAGCTATCTAGCGTACTAGACTACTTTATTATACTTTTTTATATTATATATATATAGTAACGGAGACGCTAGCGTATATTAATACTTTATAGTATACTATATATATTTTACCGCTTTCTTTTATTTCTTTATAAATAGACGTCTAGTACTAGATTAAAATAAATCGGCGTTATTTTAACTTATTATAACTAGTATATATATTTTTACCTTATATATTAATATATAACTACGCGCTGTGTTTTTTATTATTATATTTAAAATATTATAGAGCTATTTTATAGAAACCCCTATAATAGCTTATAGTTATTTTTTTTTAAAAAAAATATAGGTACTACGCTAAAAGCGTAGCTTTATTTAAAAAAAAATAATATTTATAAAGACTATAGAGTTTTATATTACCTATATAAGAATATAGTAAATTTATTAAAGAATAGTAAAAAAAAAGTTATACTCTTTTATATAAAGTAGAGAATGGTAAATATAATAATAGTTATATTAATAGTAGTAGTTTAATAATAAAAAAAAACTTTTTTAAAGTAGTAAAAAGAGTAAAACCTTAGTAAAAAAAACTAATTAAAATAATCAGAATTATCCGGGCGTAGAGATATATATATAAGGAAAAGTAAAATAGGTAAAAAATAAATAATAATAGATATACTATAGTACTATAAGGCTCTTTTATATTAATAATTTTTTTAAAAAAAAAATTAGGTATATTATATTAATTAGTTATATAAAACTATTAAGAGAGTTAGTAGTTATTATAATAAAACTAAAAAGTTTAATAAAGAGTATTATAATATATTTTAATACTTTAATTACTATTTACTTAAAAAGGTTTTAAGTTATTAACGCTAGTAGAAAAGTTATTATAGTTATTTTATAAGAAGATTATTAAAATAAGTCGGCGTTAATTACGTTTTATAGTAGAAGTTTAAATAGTAAGGCTAAAATTACGTAATATTCTGGTAATAACTCTAGAGAAAAGAATAGTTTTTAATATAATTTAACTAATTATTACTATTAGTAAAAATTTATATTGTATACTAAAAGTTATCTAGTAGTTTAATTATTAAATACTAAAATACTAACGTAGATATAATTAAAAAAATAAGAAGTATAATTTTAATAATAGTATTAAAAAAATTTCTGGATCTATAGTATTTATAAAATAGAGAAAAAGCTATTATACTAATAATTTAAAACGCGATATTTTACTTATAATTTTAATTATAATTTTAGCCATAATAATAATAACTTATAAATAAGCTATTATTATTTTATAATTATTACTCTATCGTTATTATAGTTACTATTTAGTAAGTTATTTATTAAACTATTACTCTATAAGCAATAAAATTTAAATAATTTTATATTAAATAGGGTTTAGTTATAGTGCCTTTATTTTTATTTACCTATATTAAGTAAGGACGTAGTATATATAGAGTTAATATAGAGCCTATAAATAAACGTATAAAAATAGAGTACTATTAAAAAATTAATATAAAACTATAAAAAGCTAAAATTCTTATATAGAACACGTTATATCGAAACATATATAAAGACTTTTTAGCCTAAAATAACTATTTTAAGTTAGTTAAGATAAAGATTTATTTTTAAATAGGCTTAGCGTAGGGAACTAGACCTTATTAAGTTAATAGATTAGTAATTTTACATTAATTTAGTTAGTAAGAGAATAAAATATAATAATAAAAGGCTCGTTTATTAAATTTAATTAAAGAGGTATATATATATAAATATTTTTTAGTTAAGTAGGTATACTAAATATTAGGGTCTATTTTTTAAAAAAATATAAAAAAAATAAAACTGATTTAGTATTTGCAAAATTATCTAATTTATTTTTTTTATTTTACTAATAAAGATTATAAAAAAAAAATTTATATCTAATATTAAACCGTAGATAATATAGAGTAAGTAAATTTATAAATTTTTTATTTTTCTCTAATATAATAATATATATTTATATATATATATAAATTTTTTATATTATATTTATAAGATTTATATTAATATTAATTTATATTAGTAATTTTAATAATATAAGGTTCTTATTTAGAAAATAATAGACGTTTTAAACTAGTTTAAAAATAATTAACATTTATTTTATTTACCTAGTATATAACACGAATTTAGTCTCTATAAAAAATTCATAAATTTATATAAACTCTAAACTAAATAAAAATAAAAAGATAAATTTAGGTATAGAATTAAATTTAGAAAGTATAAAAGCGTTTATAATATTATTTTTAAATAGTAAAATATAAAATTATAAAAAGTTATTAATAATTATATTTTATTACTTTTAAACTATTATAAAATACTTATAGAATCTTAGAGATACTATACTAAATACTAGTTATATATTATTTACTATTTTATTATTAAAATTTTCAAATTTAAAATTTTTTTAATAATTATATAATAAATATATAAATATAGTATCTATTATTATATATATAAGCATAGGCTAATTTTACTATTTAAATAACATGTTATAATAGTTTAAAGTAGAGTTCTAATTATTTTTTTATTTTTATTAATTTTTTTATATCCTTATACCCACTAGTAACCAGTCCCTAATAAAGTAAATAGAATTTTTTCGTAATTTTATTAAAAAGAGTATGTTTTTGTTTTTTAACCTTACTAATTAAAAATTTATATAACTTTAAAATAAAAATCTTTTAATTTTTTTTTTTTACACTTTCGTATAAAATTAATTATTAAAATTATTAACGCTTTTAATATTAAAATTAATAAGATTTTATATATAATAAAGTATATATTATACTTTAAGTTATATATACTATATTAACTAACTCGTAGAATTAGTAAGACAAATATTATTAGTTAAAAAAAATAAAAAAATTTTAGATATTAAAATACTTAAAGAGTTATTAGTTATTAGACTTACTAAATATTTAATTACTTAAAATATAAATTATTATTAGTATATACATAATATAATACTTACTATATTTATAAAACTAAAAACTTTAAAATAAAAAGTTAAAGAATTAATAAAAACTTCATAAATAGAATTTTTAATACTTGGTTATATAAGAAGATATTTTTTTAAAAAATACTAGTAGTTAGTATTATACTAGTAGTTTATATTTATAAACACTATAATATTTAGTGTAATATAATATACTTATGTTATAAACTAAGTATATTATATAAATTATAAACTATAAGACTTATATTTTTATTATATAACCTTTTTTAATATTAATATTATCTAATTTATATATTTAATAAGTTTATATAATATATACGCTGTACTATTTAAACTAATAAAGTTTATAAAAAATATAAGTAAATTTTATATATAAACTCTATACGACTATAAATACTTATTTATATTATTATACTTTATAAATAACTGACTTAAATAGTAAAATTATTAAAAAATTATATAAAACTAACTTTATTAATTTAGATATAATATATATATTTTTTTAACTAAGTATAAGAACTGTTACTATATTTACGCTTAATATTATTATTTTAATATATAGTAATAAAACGTTTTAATAGCAGTATATATCTTAAATAAATATTATTATTAATATATATAATACTATTAATAAATTATATTAAAAGGTAGTTATATATTATAAATATAGAATCTATTATAAAGGTATATATATACTCCTCCTTTTTTAAAACCCCTTTTAGTTACCTCGAGCCACTACAGCCACACTATTTGTTTAATTAGTATATAAATATAGAATCTATATTTTTAAGCTATAATTAAAATAAGTATAGAGTATATACTTATAGATATATATATAAAAACTAAATAAAAGTAAAAATATAAAAAAGTTACTAAACGTAGGTACTAATAGCGGATAGTAGTAGTAGTAGTATTTTAAAATATATAATCTTTTAAATTATAACTAGTAGCTAAGTCTAAAAAACTTAAATTAATTATAGGGGGGTATTATTAAAAAGCATTAACCTAAAAAATTACCTATTTAAAAAATTATAAAAAATTAAATACTAAAGCTAAAAATATAGAATAAATACTATATTTATATACGAATTGAATAAATAGTGTAGGTGTGGCAGCTCGGGCCAACTAAAAGGAGTTTTAAAAAAGGAGGAGTATATATATGTCTTTATAAATAAATACTATCTTTTAAAAAATATTAAAATAATCTTAATTACTATTTTATTTACCGCTTACTAAGTATAAGATAATAACTAAAATTACGTACATATATAGGGGAGTAATATTAGGAAAAGACTAATCTAAAATATTACCTTTTTTAAAGTTATATAACTTATTGATTAGTAAGCCTAAGAATACGTAAAAAATACGGTCTTAAAGAGAAAAACGAGCTAATTCTACCTACCTACTTAACGGCCCCGTGTAAGCATATTTAGGATTAATTATAAATTAGTAAACTTAAAACTTTTTTTAGAACTAAATTTTAGACTATTATAACTTTATATTTAAGATATATAATTAGTTTATTTTTATATATATTATAAACGTATTTATAATATATAAGTATATATACTATTTATATATATTTATATATTATGTATATAATTATATATAAAAGTTACTTTTTTAAATTTTTAATAATAAACTAGTAAATAATAAATTACTAATACTTAGTATAGTAGCCTTTAGTTTCTATAACTACCTTATAATAGTTAGGGAGTAATAAAATATAGTTTTTTATAACTTTTTAAGGTATTTTATTTTACTCTTTTAAAATAACTCTTTTAAAGGCCTCTATACTGTATAAACTAGATTCTACCCCTAAATTTAACTATCTATTTTTATTTAGTCCTTATTTTAAATAATCTTATATATTTTTTATAGGGGCTAAGTTAGGACCATAGGCTGAGTAAAGAAATAGTATAATTTTATTATTTTTAAACTTATTTAAAACGTATATTGTTTTATAAATAGAGACGTTATCTTATTAAAATTATTAACCTATATTAATATTAATTTAAAGATTATAATTATAATATAATATATATTATTATTATTATTATTATTATATTAATAAAAAAAGTGATAAAAATACTTTATACAACTTACCTCTTTTTATAGTTAGTTTTACTTTAGATATAAGAACTTTATTTATATAGTCCTTATTAGTAAAAAAAGTTAAAAAAAAATTAAGTATTTTAATAAATACTAAATTACTTCTACCTTTTATTTAAATTATACAATAAACTAATAGGGTAAAATCTTACCTTATATAATAATTAATATAATTAATGTTAAAACGCTATAACTATAGCTTAAAAATATATAAATAGTTAAATATTTTAATATTTTAAAAAGTTAAAAGAATTTACGTTATAATTAGCTAATATGTAATTCTTTTCTAACTTTATTAATACTTTTTTTTTAATAATATTCTCTATTCTTTTATTCTCTTTATAGTTCTATTTTATTAGAAAATATTATTATTATTTAATTTATATTTATAATATTTCTTATATTTGTTTATTAGACATTAATCTTGTTTTAGTATTTTCTTTTTATATAATTAGTTTTTTTTTACTTATATTACTTATATAAGCCTCTTCTTTTTAAACTCTTTATAATTATCTTTATATAATCTCTATATTATTTTTTAATAGTATTCTTTTATTTTTATATTTAGGACTTATAGTTAAGTCTCTATTAATAACTTTTTTATTTCTTTTAGTTAACTTTTTTCTACACCCTATATAAACTTTTTTTATCTTATTATTCTTTTCTTTATATTTTTCTTTATTTTTAATATATTATATAGCACTATAAATCGTTCTAAGAAATTTTTTTAAAGTAAAAATTATTATAAAAATAGAAGTATTTACTTTTAAAAGTAAATTAACTTTATATTTAAGTTTTAAATAATTTAGTACTATTTTAAAAAAATTAATTAACGTACTTCGCAAGCTTTATAAAGCCGCGGTATAATATAATAATAAAAACTTAATAAATATTAAATACCTTATATAGAGGCTATATATAAGTAATATAAATTTTGCACCCTTATAAGTTATATTTTCTTCTTTTAGTAGGGGTAAAATATTTTACCTAATATAGTAACGCTCTACTTATACTCTAATTATATATTTATAAATTAGTAACTACTTATAATTATTATTAAGGTTATTAGTAATTACTACTTATAATTATATATAATATAGTTAGCCTAGAGGGTTATTAGGCGTATAAACTTTAGAACTAAAAAGAGTTATTAGGCTATTACCTAGAGCCTATATAATTAGATATTTAGCTTTTAAGTTAATAAATTTAGCTATTCGTCCTATACTCTATACTATATTATTAATTTTTACTTAAAGGTACTCTACTATATTATATTTTTAAAGGTCTTTTTTATATTTAAAACGTTTTATTACTAGACTGGCAAACGGGTCTCTATATTAAAATTTTAAATACTAAAATATTTCTTTAACTATAAGAGTTATTAAGGAGGAAAAACGAGCTGGAAATTACTAGATTCTAAGATTAAAGAGTAGAGACTTATTTTATAAAAAAAAGTACTAAAGAGCCGTATTATATATATATAAAAGAAAAATAAATACTCCGTTCTAAAGAGTTTTATAAACTAATAATATAAACTTTAAAATATCTTACCGTAATACACCCCCTAGTTAAACTAATAAAAATAGCTTAACTATTTAAATAGTTTAAAATTAATTCTTTTAAGCTTATAGTAGCCGTAGAATTAATTTTAAAAAAAACTTTTTTAAGTAAAGTTTTGCCGGGTAGCGTTACTAGGTAATAGAGCTTTAAAATAAAAGACTAATTATAATAGGCGCGCTAGCGTTAATAGCGTAAAAAGTATTTATATAATTTTTCTACTAATTTTTTTAAAATAATCCTTACTCTTTTTATACTTTTAACTATTATTTTTATACTTTTTTATATTATCTATACTGTTTCTATACTCTTTTATTTAATTTTATTTTTTAAAATAACTCTTTAAGCTTTTTAACTATTATAAATATTATAAGTTAATTATTTATATTACTACTACTATAACTATAGTAAGCACTCCTAAGCAGGAGTATCAAAGACTTATTTATTCTTTTATATTTTATTTTTATTGCGTTTTACCTCGCCTACTAATATTATAAACTAATAATATTATTATAAACTTATTACGTAACTTAAAGTAATATTTTTTTATTTAATTCTATATAAGCCTTTATATTATCTATTAAACTTTCTACTAAGATAATAATACTATAAAGACTTATTAAAGTAAGTTTCGTATATACCCAGCTTATCTAGTAGCCTTATAGAATAAGAAAAGCTATACCTACTATTATTAGTATCTACGCTGCTTATAGTACCTACTATTTAGTTAGTAATACTTACTAAATAAAAATAAAAGCGCGTACTTACTTAACTGCACGCCCTAGTAGACTACCCTAAAATTTATAATACTTAATTATTTTTTTTTATCTTAGATCTTATAAGCGTACTAATAGATTTATTTTATTTTATTAGCCTACTCTTTAGATTGCTCTATTACCCCTAGCTTTATTAATAACGCTAGGTCTCTTAGCCCTTTTTTATTAACTACCTAGTTTTATAAAGTCTTTATTTTATTAGTTTAGGATTTATCTATATAGAATAACGTACTAAAAAGGGCTTTAAAATAGCTAAAAATAATATACTTAAAAAGGCTGTTTTTTGCCGAAAGTTTACGTATATATAGATTAGTATAAAACTTATTAATAAGCTATACGCAGGTAAAAAGATTATATTTTAGTTAACTTTAAACTTTATTTTAACTTAGAGTGTTACTACTACTAGAAGTAATTAGTATAATAGGTAGTAAGTCAGTAACCTATTTAAAATTAGTATAATAATAGATATTTTAAAAATAAAAAAGACCTATAAAAATATAATACGGTAAAGTGCTTTAAGTAGATAATAATATAGTATAAAATATAGAATAGATAGCTAAACTTATTTAAAAGCTAAATATTTAGTTATATAGACTTTAGGTAACCGCTTAATAACTCTATTAATTCTAAAGTTTATACGCCTAGTAACCCCCAGGTTAACTAATTACCTTATATATAATTATAAGTAGTAATTACTAATACCCTTAAAGATAATTATAAGTAGTTACTAATCTATAAATATAGATTAAAGTATAAACGCGTTACTATATTTAGTAGAGTAACTATAGCTTTTATTAAAAAAATAGAGTATAACTTTTAAGAATTTAAAATTTATACTATTTATATATAGCCTTATTAGTATTATGTAAACTATTTAGTATTTATTAAGTTTTTATTATTACGTTGTGCCGCGGCTTTATAAAACTTATAAAATATATTAATTAGTAACTATAGTAAGCTATAATACTCTTTTTAATTTTTACTTTTTAAAGTTTATTTAGATTTCTAAATTTTAATTTTATTTCTTAAAGACTTTGCTAATCTTTATTTAATAGTTTTTTAATTTTTTTTATATTACTATAGTCTACTGCCTAAATACGGTTAAGAGTAAATAGTATTTTAAATATTATAAACTTATTAAGGTTAGTAAAGAGTTAATAAAGTCTAGTCCTTTAGCTCTTAGTAAATTACTTAATATAGTTCTTTAACCTATAATTACGCTCTATAAAAAAAAGTAGTTAAAAAAAAAATAAAAAGCGTAAAGAGCACTAATAATAAATAGCTTAAAAAAGTTAAGGCGCTATTTAGCTTTAGACTAAAATTTTTATAACTTAAATAGAAACTCCCGTAATATAACGTTTAAAAACTTATTTACTTTTTTTATAAAATAATACGCAGCTATTATAAACTCTAAAAAATTATTTTATATATTTAATAGATAAAAATCTGCCCGCTCTTTTTAATTAAAAAGTTTTATAAATTTTTTAATTTTTAGAAGATATTATCTGCGTACTATTATAAGTTTAATAAAATTTACCTAAAACTCCGCCTTAAATAGGTTTAGGTACTTTAATAGTTTTAGTTATTATTTATAATTTATAGCTTTTTAAATTTTTAAAAAATCTTTTCTCTAATCTACTATATGATAATTTTAATAATTCTTTTAGTTTTATACCTATATTATACTTTATAACTACTGTCTATTAACTATTTTATAAGTAAATAAATACTCTATAGAAAGCTTAACGTTAATAAAAAATTTAAAAAGTTTTTAAGATTATTAAATTTATCTAGTCTGTTTCCTTAATCTAGCCCTTTTAAACGTAAGGCGCTATTAGCGCTTTTTTTAATTTAGCTCTTCTAAGCTCTATTAGATTAGGTTTAAAAAATAAATTACGCCCTATAGTAGAGAGCAAATCTAAAAGTAAATTTAAAAAAAATAAAAATAGTAAACTATTTATTTTATAAACTCTATTACGCTATAGTAATAAAAATAATATTAGTAAAAAATATTTTAAGCTTTTTAGTCTATAGTTTTTTAAAACTTTATCTATCCTTTTATATTAGGATTAAAAGAGTTTTAAAACTGTTAAATAATATTTATATAAATTAATATTATTAACTATTTATAGAATTAAAGTACTCTATATTTTACTTTTATTATTTAGGTAGTGCTTTATCTAGTAAAAGTAATAAAAGTTATTATAATACTAAAACGTAAGACTTCTATTATTAGGCGTATAAGAGTAGATATAGCTATAAACTAATATACGTACTAATATTTTAATCTAAATAATTTAAAAAAATTATATACTTACTATTATAGTTTTAGTTGTATTTAAAAGATTACTAAATATTTTTTATCTTATTATAAGCTGCTCTATAGTAAAAAGGCAAAAAAGCTTACTTATAAATAGATATAATTTTTTAATTTACTTTTTTTAATCTTTGCTAATATAAATCTTATAGATAATAAAGCTTTATAAATTATAAACCGCTATTAAATAAATAATTAAAATAAATAAAAAGTTAGGTAGTAACTCTATAAATAATATTTCTAATAAGATTGCTTTACGCTGCGCTTAAGCTATTTAGAAGTTTAGTAAACTAATTAAATTATTAATCTATTAAGCTACTCTGTTAGGTTATTATATAATTTTTATTATTTTATTATTTTTTCTACTCTTTTATTATTATATAAAAAGAGGTAAAGTATAGCCTCGAGACACTAGTCTAAAAAAGGTATAGGCTAAAAAAAATTATTCCTCTAAATACAGTTATAAAAATAAGCGTATATAAAAATATTAAAAAATATTTTATTTTAGGTTAGTATAGTACTTAAACTTATAGTTTTAGTATAAGACTTAATATAAGACTTAGCGTGTAAAAGTTCGGTACACTATTAGTGTTAAACACTCTTTTATTATAAAGTTTTTTTAAGTAGTATAGTTTTAAATTATTTATTATAAATAATAACTAATAAGCTATTTAATATTTAATTTAAAGCGTTTTGCGCTCTATTATTATATAATTTTTTTAAAATTTTAGTTTAATAATTTTGTTCTTTTATATTTTTAAAATTTAGTTACTTTTTAAATTTTTAAAATTACTAAGCTATAAGAGCTTTCGTTAACCTATCTACTAGTATATTAGTTATCTAAAAGTATTTAATTATAAAACTTTTCTTTAAATATTTTTAGCGTAGCTATATATTTTATAGATCTATATAGCGTAAACGGGTAGTTATATACTTATTTTTACCTATAACTAGCCTAATTATTTATTAGTTATTATAGAATATACGCTACGTAGCTCTAAGATTTAAAATAAGTTTTTTAAAAAAGCGTTTTAGAGCTATTATTTTTGTATTTATATACTTAAGCGCGAGGAGCTCTACTTTAGTAGTTAATATTATAATAATAGCCTATTTTACGGGTTTTTAGATAATTATAGCCCTAAATAATATAATAATATAATTATATAAAAATTATTTACTATTTAGATTATTTATAAATAAAGCGTTTAAATAAATTATAAGTTTTAAGCCCTTATATACTCTATATTAGATTACTTAAAAGCGCGATTTATAAAAAAACGCGATTATATATTTTACTATAATAAAGTATTCTTTACTTAAATTAATTAAGAAATAAAAAAGTTTTAAGACGGTAAATACTATATTTAGTTATATTATAATAGTAGTATAAAGTATAAATCTAATATACTTCTAATATACCTTAATTTTAGCTTTTATTATTTCTCTCTTATTTTTATCTAGCTTTTTTAATAGTAACAGCGTTAGTAAAAAAAGTATTAAATTAGTTATTTTAAATTTTTTAGTAATTTTTTTAATATATAAATTATAGATTAGCGTAATTATTTAATCTTTTTAATTCTTAATTACTTATATTTTAAAATACTATTTTACAGCTCTGTGCACCTCTATTTTATATATTTTTTAAAAGCTTATTACGCAGTTTAAAAGCTTCCTATTAATATATTTTATAGTATAGGAGTAGAATATTATTTATATAAGAAAGTATAAAGATTTTATAATTTATATTAAAGAATAAGCAAGACTCTTCTTTTAAATAGATAAAGCTAAGTTTAGTAAAAGTACTAAAAAATTTTTTATACTATAGTATAGGTAAGTTATATAAACTATATAAAACTAAGTTAAGCTTTATATAACTGCCTTTTTATTTATAGCTATTAGGTAGTTTACACTATACTAGATTTAAGGGATTAATTAGTATATTAAAGAATATATTAATTATATTAAATTATAAAATTTTAAGGTTAAACTTCGCTATAATTACTATAGCTATGTAAAAAAAATATACTATAAGCGTTATAGTATATATTAATAAAAGTATATTTTTTAACTAAAGATTACTATTAATTATTAGGCGAGCTTTATACTTTATAAAGTAACTATTTTAATTAAATTTATAAATAAAAACCTATTTAAATAAAAGTAGACCTTTAGTATTATTAGAGTACGTAACTACTTATTAAGTTTATTTTTTAAAAAGTATAATCTATTTTTTTATATACAGCCTAGTAAAAGAGCGGACTAAGTAAATATAAAAAAATTATTTTTTATATTACTAGCTCTTTTAGAAGCTTATCGCGGTATATATAAATTTTATTTTAAAATAATTTTTTTTTAGGGCCCTATCCTGTATAATAGTTTAAACTATAATATTAATAATTATAAACTCTCTATAGTCTTTTTATATAAGGTTTATATTAAAACTAAATATATTTATAAAGTTATACTAAAGAAAGCTATCTACGCTATTTAGTAAAGTATTTATAAACTTTATATTATATAATAGCTTACTCTCTAGATTAGGGTATAATAGTATATAAATACTAAATAGGTTTTTATACCCGCCCCCTAGTTTATTAGAATTTTTAGAATCTAACCTATATTATTTTTAGCTCTATTAAATAGTTAGACTATAGTCTCTTATAAATCCCTACGTCTTATAAGTAAAAATATTTATTATTTTACTTAATAAAAAGAGCTCTATATTACTAATTTAAGTAATAGTATTAAATAAGCTTTTACCTACTATTTAAAAATCTTTTAGGTTTTTTATTTTAAGCTATTTCGCTCCTTTACTAAAGTGTACTTTATAAAAAATACGAAAATATTTACTTTTTTTAAAATTTATACTTCTAAGTTCTTTAGGCTCTAGAGTAGTCTAAGGAGAGATTAAACTAATATTTATATTATATAATATATAAATTTACAGCTATTAGCTAGTTATATTAATAATTTATATATATACTACTTATGTAGAGCTTTACTTACCTAATTAACTAAAAAAAATAAAATAAAACCTACGGTAAAGTATTATTAAGCTACTACTTAGATTACGTAATATTTTTACTAATTTTTAGTTTACTAAAATTATAGGCTTATATATTAAAAATTTTATTAAACGCCTTACTTATATCTATAACGTTAATAATATATAAGATATTTATAAACTTTATAGCCTCTTTCTATAAAATAGGCTAATCTTCTTTTCTTTTATAGAAAAGAGTTTTATTAAATATAATATTATGCGTTATAATAATCTAGTAAAGTAATAATATTTATATTTTATAGATATTAAAAGCTATATAGTTAATTAAATATCTAATATAGATACGTAAATTTATTTTAAATTTATACTTATTACGCTTAGCTGCGCGATTTTTATTTAAAAGATATACGTAATAACTACAAGTATATATATTACTTTAATTTAGGTATAGATCTGCCGTTTAATACTTTATAAGCTTAGATTTATAATAATAAAAATACTATCTAAACTAGCTATAAAAAATCTTATTTAAAGATTATATACTCTTAAAAGCTACTAGACTAATATTATAAAATATTATAACTACTTTTATAATTTTTAGCTAAAGCTTCTCTAGTAAATTTATACTAAGTCTTATAATAATAACCTTATTAATAATTTTTTAGCTAACGCGTTTAACGTTACCGTTTAGCTTATACGTATAAAAAGATAGTGTTTTAATACTTATACTAAGCTTTTTTATCTATTCTTTAAAACGTAATTTTCTATACTATAAACGGGTAGTAATATTATTATTTTAAAAAATTTTTATAATCTTAAGTTTATACTAGATATATACCTATATAGTAAAGCTTAAAAATATTTATATAAGCTTTAAAAGTAACTTTACCTATAAACTTTATATATAAATCTTTTTACTATAGTTATTTTTAATTAATAATATTTACTACTTACTAAGCCTTCCTTTAGGTATATTAAAAAGATCTTATAAAATATACTAGTATAGTTAAGGTAATAATTTTTTTAGTTTTTAAAAAATACCTAAGCTGTATATATAAAAAAATATTACTTATAATATATTCGCTTAGTACCTAAAATATAAATATTTTACGCTTTTTAGACTAGAGTATATAAAGCTCTTTAATTTAAATATTCTACTTTCTAGTACTATATATTCTTAGTATTAATATATAAATATATTAACTATAAATAAAATATTTAATAGGCTAGTATTACGTTCTAAACTAAAGGATAAAAGAATAAAAGCTTATATTTAATAAATATAAGGTTATACTTATAAATAAGTATTATAAGTATAAGGCTCTGTTTTAAAGATCCTATACGTAGTATATTATTTAGGCCTAAGTACTAAAATCCTTTATTATATAAGTAAGTTTTAAATACTATATTTAAGTAAAATTCTTTTATAATAACTATATTTTTTAATATAAAATTTTTTATAGAATTTCTATTTAGGCCGTTTAAAGTATTTTTAATTATATAAGTTCTTATACTAAAAATTAAAAAAGCTTATATTTTAGCTTTAACAGTGCGGATACTATTAGTTTTTTTAAAAAATTTTAAAATAAATAGTAATCTATTATTTATTAAATATTAAACCGTACTATTATTAAAAATAATATTTTTAAAAAATATATAGGTATTATAATTTTATATAAAATATATATTATTACTTTATTTTAGTTTACTACTTATAATAAGTAAAGAATTAATAACTATATATACTAAAGAGCTAAAAAATTTTAGCTTATTAGACCCCTTACTCTATAAAATATTTCTCTTAAACTATTTTTTTTACTTAAATATATTGCGAAAAGCTGTAAATTTATTAAACTTAAAGTACTTAAAAAGCTTTTTTTTATTCTTTTTAGAGAGCGGCGTAGTCTAACTAGTATAAATACTTATTAATACTAGCTATAGGCGATAGTACTTAATAGATTTCTAATAGTATACTTTAAATTTATAGAGATACTAATATAACTTACTTTTATTCTTTAATTATAAGCTATTTAATTAGGGAAACAGGTTTTATTTACTAAATATTATAATAATTCTAAAACTTTTAGTAGTTAATTTAGTAACTTTATTTTATAATACTACTTAAAAGATTTTTCTAACTTTTATTAAGGAAAGTTTTTTACCTTTAAGTATTAATTTCTAGACTTAAGTTATATATATTTACTCTATTTAATTAGGTACTAATTTCTTACTAATAATAGTAAAAAAGTTAATAATAACTAGTTTATTTTAAATATTACTAAGCTTATATATTTCTATTTTTATATAAAGAGCTTTCTATTTATAATACTATAACTTAAGAGCTATTTTTTTATACTTTACTTTCCTTAAATAAGTATAGTATTATTATTATATAATATTCTTAGCTACTATATTAGTAGTTAAAAGCTCTTATTTAAAAAAATAAATAACTAAATAATTAAAATATCCCTTTTAATAATATAGTATATTTAAGCAGCGTTTATAAGTTTTAAAATTACTCTTATACTAATCTAGTTCTAAATATTTATTACTTAGTTTACTTTAGTAGTATACTTAGTTAAGTAAGTATAGTATATATTAATTTCTATATTATAGTTACGGTAGATTCTTATAAATTTTTTTTTAAATACTGTTATAATATATAAAAGCTCTAGTATTAGAGAAGGTTTAATAAGATTATTAACGCTTTTAAGGTTAAGATTAATAAGATTTTAGACGCCGCGAATTATATATTATATTTTAAACTATATATACTATATTAGCTAACTCGCGGAATTAGTAAAACGGATATTATTAATTAGAAAAGATAAAATAGCTTTAGTTATTATAACGCTTAAAAAATTATTAGTCGTAAAACTTACTAAGCGTTTAATAGTTAAAAATATAAAGTTTATTATTAATATATAGATAAGATAATACTTAATAGATTTATAAAACTAAAAGCTTTTAAATAAAGAGTTAAAGAATTAATTAAAGCTTTAGTAAATAGGATTTTTAATAATTAGGTATATAAGGAAAATCTTTCTTTACTTCTAAAACGCTAGACTTATAACTAAAAAGGAAAAATAAGTTAGAAATTACTAAATTCTAAGATTAAAGAGTAAGGACTTATTTTATAAAAAAAAGCGCTAAAGAGCCGTATTATATATATATAAAAAAGAAATAAATACTCTATTTTAAAGAGTTTTATAAGCTAGTAACGTAAGCTCTAAGGTATCTTACTATAATAGTTATAAAAAAACTTTCTATTAGTAAAATATAGAGCTAACTTAGCTCTATATTTTACTAATAGAAAGTTTCTTTATAATTCTTTTAATTAAAGAGATATCTTAGATCGGAGTAAAATATAGAGACCTATTTTTTAGTAAGACGGGTTAGTTAATAACTTTTTATTTATTAGACTTAGAGAGAAACTTTCTATTGGTAAAATATAGATCTAAGTTAGCTCTATATTTTACTAATAGAAAGTTATTTTATAACTCTTATAGTTAAAGAGATATTTTAGTTTTTAAAATCCCGATATAGAGACCTGTTCGCTACACTATCTATTACTATACTAATTTTAGCTAAATTACCGCCTATTATACTAATTACTTCTAATAGTAGTAATACTCTAAACTAAAATAAAATCTAAAATTAACTAAAACGTAATTATTTTACCTATATACAGCTTATTAATAAGTCTTATACTAATTTACGTATACGCAAACTTCTAGTAAAAAATAGTCTTTTTAACTATATTATTTTTAGCTACTTTAAAGCCCTTTATAGTATATTATTTTATATAAATAAATTCTAGACTAATAAAATAAAGGCTTTATAAAAGTAAATAGTTAATAAAAAAGGGCTAAGAGATCTAACGTTATTAATAGAGCTAATAAAACTAAAAGTAATAAAGTAATTTAAAAAGTAAATTAATAAAATAAAATAAATTTATTAGTACGCTTATAAAATCTAGAAAAAAAAAAACTAAATATAAATCTTCGGACCTACTAGTACATATAGGGTTAAGTAAATATACGCTCTTATCCTTATTTAGCGGCTATTACTAATTAGGTAATAGGTACTATAGGCGGCGTAAATACTAATAATAGTAAATATAGCTTTTTTAATTTTATAAAACTACTAGATTAGCTAAATATATACGTAACTTACTTTAGTAGACTTTTATAATATTATTATTTTAGTAAAAAGTTTAATAGATTATATAAAGACTTACGTAGAATTAAATAAAAAAATATTACTTTAAATTACGTAATAAGACTATAATAATATTATTACTTTATAATATTAATGGGTAGTATAAAACGCGATAAAAATAAAATAAAAAAGAATAAATAAGTCTTTTATACTTTTACTTAAGAGTATTTTAAAAGAATAGTAGTTTTAGTATATAATAGTTATAATATATTATTATATACTATAATAATAATAATAATATATTACGTAATTACCACTATTATGAGTACAAAGAAAATTTTCACTAATTATATAAATTTATTATTATATAATAAATTCTTATTAAAAATTAGATTACGTAACTAATACTAGTCCTAAAACAGTATAGTTAACTTTTATTTAAATATATTTATAGGGATCTAAAAAATAGACTAAAAACATTGTTAGGTTTAAGTAATTCTAATTTATTACGTGTATTAACTAAGTAGTAATTAAAATTCTTATAAACTTATATTTAACTCTCTCTTTAAAATAATATAATTTACGTATTTTTTAAACTTTGTTATTAATTTTATATTAATTTTTAAATTTAGTAAGTTTTTAGATTATAACTTTTCTAATATCCTACCCCTATAATGTTGTTCTTAATTTAAATTTAAATTAGTAATATTTTAAATACTTATAAAACCTAATAATATAAACTATTTATTATATTATATATTTTCTAACTATTATATAAACCGTATAAGATACTATTAAATTATAGCTATACCTCTTTAATATAGGAAAAATATAGACCTTTATTTAGTAGTACTATTTAATAAAGTATAAATAACTATTATAATATAGCTATCTTATTAAGCGTAGCATTCTTTTTAGTATATAAACTTTTAATAGTACTTTATAAAGTAATAAACTTTTAAATAAATATACTATACTTTAAATATACATTTAAGGAAGACTAATATAGAGGTATTAAAAATATAAATAGTAAGATATAGTATAATAAAATTAATAGGGAAGTTACACTAAAGATATTAAGTATATAGTATAAGAACATAAAGAGCCTAAGTATTTATTTTATAAGTATCTAAGCGGTGCGATTATTATTAGTATTATTATAGTAGAAAGTACTACTAGTGTTCTACTACAGTAGTTGTTCCGTTACGATTAGATGGACGTTAGAGTTGCGGACGTGATTTGTCATGCGTGTGTATCACGGTGGATAGAAGGACGGAGCAGAGTGTGAGGCGTGATGCCGAGAGTCGACTGCATGGGTGGCTGCATTACTCCCGTAGTACACGTGGTTGTCACAAAGTGATGTGTGCATGCGTACGAGTATAGAGTGCATGGCATGGAAGCTTCTATTGCAACTGTTGGCAGCCACGGCGCTATGTACATTGGGCTAAGAAGTATAATCTCTTAGCCGTGATAGATTGTTGTTGGGGTAGAGAGTAAGTTGGTGCTAGACTCTTTGTCGCGCCCATACACGGCGGGCGCGGATAGAGAGCGTCTGGAATACATAAACGAAAAGCGACTGATGGCGTCGCGATGGCGGGCACCATTATCATGTAAAACGTCGGCGAGGACCGGGCACGTGTGGGCTTGCCGACACGGGCTAACAATAAAGTTTGCAGCCGTGCGATGGTGGCCTGCACCGAACCAAGGACAAAGTTGGGGCCTGAGTGGCTCTGGTACCCGATAGTCATTGGTCGAGGCGTCATGAAGTCGATAGTGCGAAATGTGCAGGGATTGGCGACGGCGACAGCCCGCAATTTCATCTACATCCTCAGCTTGCGCGAGCCAATAGAACAGACGAAATTGAGCTACTCTGGGCTCCTGACTGGCTGAGCTTGGGAGAGGTATGTAGCTCCCAGTCGCATGTGCATCAAGTCCCGTCTCCCTCGACACCTCAAGACCACGTCCGCCATGCAGGTCGGCCGCTCGGCAGTGGGGCGACACCGCAGTTCTTCTTCGGACTTACTGAGCGAGAGATGGCGTTCATGGCAAAAGGGGGAGAGTGAAAAGGAGGAAGCGCTTGCACATTCGTGTGTCGGTCCGAATCCGCCTGCGTAGGTCCAGTTCCGTCCGGGCTGAGTGCTGGCGTCATTTCAATGTCGTGTTCATGCTTGCTTTCGGCCAAGTGCACTGGGTCGTATATGGGGGCGGTCGAATTGGTATCGTAACTGTCCCTTTGCCGCGTAACGCCACCGCGCTGATCGACGGAAAGATCAGTGTGCGGCTCCGCGAGATATCCATTCTTTGGACGCGGACCCAGGGACATGCCGCAGCACGTGGAATCCATGGTAGTGCCGGCGCGCGAGGAAGCAGTGGAAGCATCGCTGGCCACCTTGGAGGCCGACGTCGACTTGGACCGCGATGCGAGCTTGTCCATTGACAGATACTCTTGCCAGAAAACTTTGAGAGCAGGAGCATTCGCGCACATGCACCCAACATGAAGCTCAATCATGCTCGTGAGGAAACTCGTCCAGGCGGTCCACGTAACGTCATATGTCGCATAGAAGATGTACCAGCTGAAGTACGCACGGACACAAGCAACGACGACGATGAGGTAGCCAATGGCGAAGATGCCAAACAGCGCAATCTTTTGGCGTATTGGTATGCGGAGATTCCAATAAAGGCCCATGGGTAGCATGGTTGTGAGCAGATCCTGCACGGCAGAGAAAATGGCAGCCGTCACAATGTCGACGCCTTCGTTGAAGCAATTGAACTTTTTGCCACCCAGAATCCTCGAGTCGTAGAAGGCCGAAATGGGCTTGCAGCCCAGGATCGGGACAAGTGTAAAGGCGAGCGACGACGTGGAGATGAAGAAGATGGATATCCAGGTCGCCCATCGGAACGGCGTGGATACAACGCGATTTGTGAGGCGCCTGTAGAATAGGAGGATGGAGACCTTGATCACTCCCGACACGAAGCTGAAGACGATCTCGATGGTCAAGACGATTTTTCGTTGGCTCGAAAACAGCTTGGGTTTGATGTCCCAGATGTGTTTGTTGAAGCCGTATTGCTCGCTAGCTGGCCCAAGTTAGCCGGTTGCTCACAAGCTCAGGTGGTCACATCATACCAACGAGAAATATGACCGTCAGGCCGATGACAAAAGGCTGCAACGGTCAATTGGATCGCCCGGGCTTCTACGAGCAGTTGCGAGTGCTTACCATGGCCACTACCATCAACCAGTCGTCCAAACCTGGATTGTGTTGCGTCTTGATTCTTACCCACAGCCGTGCGAGGAAAAGAGTTACGCTAAAGAAGCCGAGGATGCCTGCGAGCACGGGCATGACCTTGGGCCTGGTGATGGGATCGTCATAGTTGGGTATTGGCCATGAGAGGATGACCTCGATGGGAGGAGGGATTCCGCCAGGCATTTTTTGGAGCGGAGAGCAAATTCGGATTGTGCCGAGGAGCGAGGGCGGGAACGAGTACAAAGGGCGTCTTATACCAGACCTTGAATTGTCTGGTCGGATGTCCGGTCCTATTGTAATACATTATGGGCTGGAGTAGGCTGAGCTAAGCTCGAGTCGCGGCACGTGTCAGGAATTGTCCGTTGCCAAAGAAAGCCACAGTTTCAGCCCATGGGCGTGGCCGCATTGATAGAGAGTGCTATACCGTCTAGGCTTCAGCTAGGACAGATACCTTCCATTCGGCGCTACCAAGAAGCAGCGCAGCACGGTTCATGTAACCAAGGTGCCGGCGCGCATATGTAGGTGATGTGTGTTGCACAAACCTTCGAGCGCCCCAGAGAATAAGGCGAGCCAAGTTTGGCTGTACACTCGATATTAGATCGACGCCCCATCACCCGTTAGTTCGTATTCTAGCGGCAGACCGGCAAGTGCGGGGACCTGGGGCTGGCTGTAGGGACAATTGCAATCGAGCCTGTACTGGGTATGCGTGCCGGACACGCTCTTTTATACAGAGCCGTTATATCGCTTTATTAATATTACATATAATTATATATAAAGTTAATACTTATTTAATTAATTTACTATTAACTTATTTTTTTATTATTACTATTATTTTTATATTACTTACTTATATATAGGAGATTCTAAATTTATATAGTATTTGTATATTTATTAATTTTTTCTATTATAGTATATTTTATTAAAAAGAGTCTACTTTTCCTTTAGCCCTAATAGCTATACTTTTTAATAATTATTTAAAGAGAAAGAAGTTAACTTTAAATATATTAGTAATTATATTTATAAAAGAAATCTCGTTTTACCTATATAAGTAAAAAACGTATTTAATAAAAATAAGTAAATATATAAATTTATTCTTTTAAGATTTTAAGTTATAATTTTAGAAGTATACGTTTTTATTATTTTTAAATAGCTTTTAGTTTAGTTTTTATACTTTTATTAAATAATTTTTTTTTATATATTTAATAATACTATTAATAATATTAGTAATTTACATATCTTATAGTAGTTAAAGAAATTATTTATAATATTATTAATAATAAAAATAATAAAAATATTTATATTAGTAGATTTAGTATTAAATATAATTATTATTTTTTAAATTATAATTAAAATATTAGTAAAAAAAATAAGAATATAAAATATTAAATAAAGTATTTTTTATAAATTATTATCTTTAGTTATAGTATTATAGGTATTATTTACCTTTCCTATTATATAATATTATTATTTTTTATTTTTATTAAATATTTATTTTTACTCTAATAGTAGGCTACTTTATATATTATTATTAATACTAATTATCGTATAATGTGTTCAGGTCGGTAACGACGATAAAGGAGAACCTGCGTGCCGGACACGCCAGGGAATGACGGAGCGCTTGAGACGTGGAAGAAAAAAAAACAAGAGCACGTTGATGCACCGTTACCGTTGTTGTTTTGCTTTTGGAGTCGCCGGTTTACTGGGGCGAGGACGGATGCATGCTTACTCTATTGTAGTATGGTTGCAAGATGGCCACGAGGTTGGCGTGGGCGTGGCGGAGACGGGCGACCTGTCGAAACTCTAGGAGCTACACTAGTTGGGCCGGGAGCAGCCACGAGAATGCCGCGGTGGGCGATCAGGGCGTGCCGCCATGAACCTGAGGGAAGAAGCAAAATATACGTTATGCAAGGACCATACTTTGGAGCAGTGGATAGGTGGGGGCTGGCAGTCCCGTCGTTAGGGTGCTGCAGGCGGCCACGTGCGGCCAAACACTCGAGAGTTCTGTGCCTGGATCGGCGCCCTAGCAGGCACGCTACTTGAAACGAGCAAGCTCACCGTTTCAGTACTGGATGGAAGCATCGAGGGGTTCCGGGGCGGCCGTCTACACAGTAGCAGCTGTCCCGATCCGTCGAGGATAGCAAGAGGCTGGTACGCGGACGGTGCGGAGGTACGGCATGCTGTGTCGATGTTGCACCGTGCGAGTGTCGAGCCAGGCGTGCTGGAGAGACGTATTCTCTTATGACACAGCCGTCGAGCAGTGTAGCCATGGCCGCTAGATCGCAAGTGTCCTACTCCGTACCGTACAGTAGCATACAGTATAGACATATGGCGTGCTCCGAGACCTTGCGCGTTTGCACCAAACGCCTCGCACGGCGCACGCGTTCCCACGTAGCGCCCGCAGGCTGAGCCATCTCCAGCAGATGCACGGCTCTAGGGCGGGCAGGCCGGCTCGAGGAAGACGCAGGCGTGTCTGATGGGCATCTTCGATAGGCGTCTTCGACTGTTGACGAGAGTTTTCTGGGCGAGGGCAGCGTGCTGTCGGCAGTCGCTAGTCTCTCGTCTTTACAGCGTGTTATCGGCGGGAGCTGCCACGTCAGGTTAACCTGACGTTTGCCGAGGCTAACCTAAAATATAGCTAGCGTAAGTACTAAAATTTAGTAAATAGATTAGAATTAGTATAAGGCTTTTATAAATAAAATATAATTAAAATAAAATTAAAATAAAAAAATTTTTTTATTCTTTATAATATTATAGCTATACTTTAAAATTTTATAAATATAATAAAAAAAAAATTTATTTTTAAAATATTTTAAACACTTTATTAAATATATTATAACCTTATTAGTCTTTTAAAAGGCTATTAGGTATTTTTAAATATTAAAAAAAAAAGTAATTAGGTTTATAAAAATTAAATACTATATACCTATTAGTCTAAATACTTTATATTAAATATATTTAAGCTTATTTTAATTTTGTTTTAAAGATATTTTAAAAAGTTTAATTAATTTTTTTAAACTAAAGTCGGCTCTATAAGTATACTAGTTACTTATATAAAAATTATTTATTATTTTAATATTATAATGGCTACTATTAATACCTATAAACTATTTATAACTACTATTAACTATAGTAAATATAAGTAAGTTTATTTAAATATTCTTATTACTTATTTTAAATATATTTTAGTATTTTTTTTAAAAATATAATAAATAAATATAACTAGTTATTCTTAAGTAAAAGTATAAAAAGTGTATTTATTTTTTAATAGTTTATTTTTATTACGTATTACCCTATTTACTAATATTATAAACTAATAATATTATTATAGACTTATTATATAATATATTTATATATTAATTAAATAAAAGAGTGTAGCTATAGTGGTTATATAGGCGACTAAAAAAGATTTTATAAAAGAAGGAGTATATATATATACCTTTATAATTACCTAATATAAAGTAATATTTTTTTTACTTAATTTTATATAAGTTTTTATATTATTTATTAAATTTTTTACGAAAATAATAATACTATAAAGGATTATCTAAAATAAATTATATATATACTTAGCTTATCTAGTTTTATAAAATAAAAAATTAACTATAGTTACCATTATAAATATTTACGCTATTTATAAATAAATAGAGAAGAATATTTACTATATGGTTAGTAATACTAGCTAGATAAAAATAAAAACACGTATTTATTTAACCTGTACGCCTTAGTATGCCTTAAAATTATATTTAAGGCTTTTTTTTATTATTTTAAATTTTATAAATTTACTAATAGATCTGCCTTATCTTATTAGCCTAAGCCTAAAATTATAATTATTTTACGTTTACCTCTAGATCTTTTAATAATACTAGATCTCTTAGCTCTTTTTTATTAACGACTTATTTTTATATAACTTTTATTTTATTAGCCTAAAATTTATTTATATAGAATAGCGTACTAAAAAAATTTATAAAGTAAATAAAAATAATATACTTAAAAATATTATTTTTTACTAAAAGTTTACGCAGGCGTAGATTAGTATAAAATTAATTAATAAGTAATATATAAATAAATAGTTCTATTTAATTTTAAATTTTATTTTAGTTTAAAATATTATTAATACTAAAAGTAGTTAATATAATAGGTAGTAATCTATTTAAGATTAGTATAGTAATAAACGTTTAAAATATTTATTTTAAGTAAGAAGAGGCATGTTACAATTAAATTAGAAATAAAAATATTAACTAAAATATTTAGTTTATTAAACAGACTAGCCTATTATACTACGTAGAGATAGAAGTTAAAATAGTCTTTAATATAATTTAACTAGTTATTACTATTAGTAAAAGTCTATATTATATACTAAAGGTTACCTAATAGTTTAATTATTAGACGCTATAATACTAATATTATAAATATAATAATAATATAAATTTTTTAGAGTTTAAGTATATAGTATTTATAAATAGGAAAATAAGCTATTATATTTACTATTTTAAACGCGCTGTACATTAAACGCGCTATATATAATTTTTATAATTTTATTTATAATAAACTATTACTATTTTATAGTTATTATTCTGCTCTTATTACTACTATAGTCTAATAAGTTATTAACTTAAGTTATTACTCTACTAGCTGTAAAATTTAAAAGATTTTATATTTAATAGGCCCTAGATTATAGCGCCTTTATTTTTATTTATTTTTATATTAAGTAAAGACGTAGTGTATATAAAGTCGATATAACTCCTATAAATAAATATAAAAATATAAATATTTTAAAAAAAAAAAAAAAAATAAAGATATAATATAGTAAAGTAGTTTAAGTAAATAATAATATAATATAAAATATAAAATGGCTAAACTTATTTTAAAAACTAAATATTTTATTATAAGTACTAAATAACTGCCTAATAATTCTATTAATTTTAAAGTTTATATACCTAGTAAGTAGATTCACTAACTGCCTTATATATAATTATAAATAGTAATTACTAATAACTTTAAAAATAATAATAAGTAGTTGCTAATCTATAAATATATAATTAAAATATAAGGAGAGTATTACTATATTTAGTAGAATATTATAACTCTTCCTAAAAAAACGGAGTATAACTTTTAAAAATTTAAAATTTATACTACTTATATATAATAGCGTGAAAGTTATTTAGTATTTATTAAGTATTTATTATATATTATACCGCGGCTTTATAAAGCTCGTATAGTACGTTAAATAATAAATATAACTAGTAAAAAATAGTAAAAAATATAGTAATATAGCTACGTATTTAGTAAACTACTACGTAGTTAAGCTATTAGGCCCGCTTTTTCCTAGTTCTTTTAGTAGATAGACCTATAAAAAAAATTAAAACTTATTTATATTTTATTTAGAATATATTTTACTAATCTTATTATAGTATAATATACTAAAAATAATTTATTTAGTATAACTTTTAGGCTAGCTTACGGTTTATAATATATATAAGACTAAGTATAATAATAATATAGATAGTAAGTATTATTAAATTATATTAATAAGCTATTTTAAATATATTTTAGAGTACTACTTTAAATTTAATATTGATAGTTAAAATAACTATAAGCCTAATTATTAGTACTATTAAAATATAATATATTTTTAGTTATAGATATAAATAGTTATAAATTTACCTATTTTAATCTTGTTCTACACTTATTTTTATATATTTTTATTTTATTTTTTAATCGCTTTACTATAATATCTTTATATAAAGTTTATAATATTAAATAATTAAGCGAGTATTTTAATACTAAAAGTAATTTATTTTTATATAAGTATATATATTTATATTTATATATTAATTAAATAAATAGTGTGACTGTAGTGGCTTAGAATAACCAAAAGGGGTTTTAAAAAAGGAGTATATATATACCTTTATACTTAATGTGTCGAAAAAGTTAGGTAATTATATATAGTATATTTAATTAAATATATCTTATTACTATTTCTTTAACAAATATTATATAGTATTAAAATACCTTTTATCTATAAGATTTTTTATATATATTAAAGTTAACCTAAAAACGTTAGAATTAGTTTTAAAATATATTTAAATTAACTTTTTTGACACATTAAGTATAAAGGTATATATATACTCCTCTTATTTTAAACCCCTTTTAGTCGCCCCGAGCTACTACAGCTACACTTTTTATTCGATTAATATATAAATATATATATATATTTAATTAATATATGTTACATTTTACCTAACCTTTTTAAAGGTCTTTTACTTAATAGATGGATAAAAATTTATATAAAATAAGTTTTAATTTAAGTCTTAGTTTAAATAGGCTAAGACTCTTATTAAGACTCTTTAGATAGAATAGATAAAGACTTAGTTAAATTTAGTAACTTAAGATTAAAGAGTTAATTAGTTTTAGTAATACTAAAACTAATTTTAATTATATTTAAAATAATTTTTTTGTAGTCCCCTATTATAGTTTTATATAATTTTTTAATATATTGTTATAGTACTAAAAAGCTTTATAATATTATTTTATTGTATTTTAATTTTTATAATAAGTATATAGGTATAAAAGTGCTTAAAATAGATTATTAGAGTATATTAAATAGAGAATTTCTACTATTATAATTAAAACTTATTTAAAATATATTATAAATAACTTACATTATATAAATATAATTTTTTTTATATATTAGTAGGTTTATAAAATACCTCTTTTATAGAAATAATATACTCGCTTTTATAGTTTATTAGAAACTTTAAAACGCGTTTAAGAAGAAAAAGCTAACTTATATATTATATATATAGTAGCTAAACGTAATTTTTTTTTTACAAAGTCCTTTTATATTAAGGCTACCTAATAATTTAAAAAAAGTATTTTATTTTCTAGATAAACTAGAACTAGCTCTTTAATTCCTAACTAATATATTATTTACTAAATATAGTTAAATTAAACTACTAATTTATTATTTAATTAGGCCTAGTTCGCTACGCTAGTCCTATTTAAAAATATATTTTTATTTTATCTAACTATAGATAGTAAATCTTCTTATTTATACTTATATATATAACGTGTTTTAGATAGAGATTTTAGTTTTTTATAGCTTTATATTATTTTTTTAGCAATGCTTTATATTTTTAAAAACTTTATAATTTACTATATAAAATAGGCGTATTTAAAGAATACTTACGATAAGAAGAGTAATTAAACCTCTAATATATAAATAATGTTAAAAATTTAAAGAATTTTATAAAGCTAATATATTTCTAGATACTTACCTACTATGCCAACCCACTAGCTAAACGTATTAAAATTATATTTTAATTATAATAGAATTATAATATAGTCCTATTATTAATAAAATATAATTTATAAACTTTACTAATTATAGAATAATTAGCTAGCATATTAAAACTTTCTACTTATTTACTTATAAACGCTAAATCCTACTACTAATAATTATATTTATAATAATTTTACTAAATTCTAATAAAAGGCTACTATATTACCAAATAATATTATACTTATAGAAGGCCCTAAAATATCTATATATATATGGGAAGAAATCGAGATACCTTTATTAATATTATAAAGATAAAAGAAAATAAAACTTAAGTATATAATCTTAATTTTTAGCTTTTATGTAAGTCTAGTTGTTTTAGTTTAACTATTATTATATTTATATATTAATCGAATAAAAAGTGTGGCTATAGTGGCTCGGGGCAACCTAATAGGGGGTTTAAAAAAGGAGGAGTATATATATACCTTTATACTTAATATGTTAAAAAAGTTTAACTATTATTATTAAACGTCTACTTTAATTCTATTAGAAATATATTATATTAATTTAACTTATTAGGCCTATAAGTAAAAGATATTACTACTCTTACTAAACTAAATAGATACTAGCTAGTAGTTTATTATATTAAACTTTTATATACTTAATCTACTTAGGCTTTTACTACCTATTAATATTTATTATAATACTCTATTCTACTATATAAATTTAAATTATTTAGTAACTCTTAGCACTACGTACTAATAGAATATTTAAGTAGTAATACTATTAATTAATTATAAAAGTATATAATAGGTATATAGTCAATTACTTAACTTACTTTTTAAATAATTAATTATAAATAATATCTATAAAGTAAAGTATATTAAATTATTTTATAGTTAACTAATTATATATTAGAGTTATAAAAGTCTTTAAAACTATTACTATTAATTTTATTAAACTTAATACAAGAGTCTATTATAGCGATAAATATATTTTTTATAAATTTAATTTATTTTTAAAATTCTATTTTATTAATATAATATTTAAATAAACTAATCTTATACTTCTATTTATTGTTAGGTAATTAGAGTAAGATATTAAATACAAATTTAATATAACTATTACTTTTTTATTACTAATAATAAGGAAAAATATAGTCTACTAAATAACTCTACTAAAAACTAGTATTAAAAAAAAGTTATTAAATTACTAATTAGATTTTTATATACTAAAAAATAAAATAGAGTAGTAAAGTTCTATTATAAAAATCTTATAACGAACGGTTATTTAGTAAAGATTATTTTAAAGTAACTTTTAATACTTAGGTCTAAAATTTATTTTATAATAGTATATTTACTTAATTATTTCCCTACGTAATTACTAAACTAAAAAATACTGTTTAAAATTACTTATAGTACAAAGCCATTAATAACTCACTTATATATTTATAGTTATTAACTATACATACTACGTAAATAGATATTATAAATAAATAAATTTAGTATTTTAGTTATAGTAAAATCTTTAATTTATTATAACTTATTAAATTTTTACTAAATCTAAATAATTAAAATAAAAGATTAAGCTTATAAAGATAAAAGAGTTTACATAAAAAATATTAATTTAAAAAAAATCTTGTTTATTAATTATATAATAAAATAGATTCTCTTCTATAAGATTCTAAACTAGAGTAATTTATTTATAAGTATTAACTACCTCTATTATATAGCCAAGATAGCTCTATAAAAATTTATTAAAAAATAAGCTTATACTAGATTTAGACTAGTTTAGCTAAACTACTACTATTATAAAAGAAACACAATTAATATAAAAGAAATAATAATTATATACTAAATAAAAAGTTACTATTAATTGCTTCTAATACTAAGTTAAATAAAAACTATTAAGGTTATAGTAGGTTATAGAACTTATTTTATAATATCTCGTAATACTTATTATTAATTATAATAACTAGTCTACCTATAATATATATATTCTAAAAAAAGCGTAAGTGCTAAATATAAGACTTAAACTAAGTAGAGTATTAAAACTAATTAATAGTAATTTTTATTAGTCTTAAATACTATTTAAAGAATTAATAAGATCTAAAAAGCTATTTTAAAAATATAGCAGCTTCTTTATTAATATATATTAATTAGTATATAGAGCAGCCTTAGCTATAATATAAAAAATATAATTTTACTATACTAAGCTACTTTTAAAACAACGTTTTTATAAAGATATAATAAGAATACTATTTTTATATAAAAAAGACTCTCTCTAAGTAATATAATAAGAAATTAATAACGTAAAATAAAAAGGTATATATTAGAGAATTCCTTAGTTAAAATTAAATCTATAAATCTAAAAAATTCTTTAGTAAATATAGGTCTTTAAATTTAAACTTAATAATTTAAAATACTTTATAAAATATAAAGCTTATATCTATATATAGAGTAATTTATAAATAATTACTAAAAATACTTATATAACTCCTTAAGTATTTTAAATATTTTAAACTCTAGTTACTATAGCTATCTACTTTAAGATAAAAATCTATTAGTATAATACTATTAAAATATTTATAAATACTTAGCTCGTAACACTAGTCTATTATAACTTACTAAAATAATTTTCTAATTCTAATTATTTATTGAAACTATATTAAACTATATATAATCTATTAACCTTATTAATACTTTAGTATTAAAAGCTTATTTAGATATTTACTAAACTAATATTATATATAATTAAAAATATTTTTTATTTATAAAAAAATAATATACTGTACTTTTTTTTATATATAAATAATATTATCGTACTCTACCTACTAGTCTATAAAGCTATACTATATAAATTTAAATAAAAGCTCGTAAATTAATATAAATTTAGTCTCTAATAAGCTTTAAACGTTCTATAGTATTTAAATATATAATATATTTATATATTAATCGAATAAATAGTGTGGCTGTAGTGGCTTGGGGCGACCAAAAGGGGTTTCAAAAAAGAAGTGGTATATATATACCTTTATATTTAAATATATAAAAACTATAAAAATAATTCTATTTACCTATTATAAGATTTATATATTAGAAAGCTTAGATAGAAGTTTTCTTTACTAAAATTATATATTAAGTTACTAGGTATACTACTACTTTTAAAAGAGTTAATACTATTAAAATATTAAGTAAATAATTTTACTAAGAATAGATATACCTCGACTATAAAATCTATAAAATATATAGCTAGAGCCACCTAATCTAATATCTTAAAAGCTTATTTTAATCTAGTAGAATTTCTTATATATTTATCTTTATATTATTTTAAAATAGTTAATTAGATAACTATTTACCTATTAAAAACTAAATATTAAGCGCTCTACTATATAGTCTCTATCTTAAATAAATTAGTCTATATAGCTAACTAATCTTAATATAAGTTCTTTAAAATAAGTGATATATTATACAGTAATAATAAAATTATATATAAAAACTTATAAGACTATATCTTTTTCTTATTTAGTAGACTTATAATCTAAAAGTAGTACTCTAATACTATATTATAAAGTTAATTATAAAAGTAGAGTTAATTATTATATTATTTATATATACTAAATTAATTTAGTAGTAAAAAGTTTTTAAATATATTAGTTTTAATCTAGATTATAAATACTTTAGATACTATAATAACTAGTACACTATTTAACTTTTTATTTTTACTACGTCTCGTTTTAAAACTATTATATAATATATTTATAAAGGCATATACATACTCCTCCTTTTTTAAAACCCCTTTTAGTCGCCTACACAGCCACCACAGCCACACTATTTATTTAATTAGTATATAAATATATAATATATTAATATTTATTATTACTAGTTTAGCTAAAAAGCTTAATTAAATAATATTAATATTTTATCTATATAGATAAATTATTAACTAGCTAATAGTTAAACTAAGCTACTATTTAGGCAAAAGTATAAAAACTTAATTTTTTTATTATTATTATGCTAAGACTTATATACACTCTTTAATTAGGAGTTAATTATATAACTAGGTTACCTAATTACTCGCCAATTATATATATATTCGGTCTTAAATATTTTATCTACTAAATAGTATTTATTTACTTTTTATTTTATAAATAAATATTATTTAGTTTACTATAGTTATATAAAAATATATATATACTACTCCTTTTTTAAAACCTCTTTTAGTCACCCCGAGCCACTACAGCTATACTTTTTATTTAATTAATATATAAATATATACTATAGTTATAAGTCTAGTATTTTAATACTATAGGACAATTTTTCCTTCGTAACTTAACGCTAGTAGGTACTTATTTTTATATACTCTAATTATTTCTTACTAATGAATTACTATATTTATTTATCTAATAGAGTTTTTATAGCCTATTTTTAATTATTTATTAATAAATCTATTATAATAACTAACTTAACTCTAACAGAGCCCTATTAGTTAATAAACTATTTAAGCCAGCCTAATTAATATATATAATTCTACTTCCTCACTATATAAAAATAGATTTAAAAAAAATTAATTTTATTAAAAAATATATTACCGCTATAGAAGATTATTAATTATATTATTTTTTATTTTTTTATTTAAGTAGGCTATTAAGATACTAATAATCTAATAATTAAAAAATAATATAAAAAGAATCTTATACAATATAAAGAATAAGTAAAATATACTCTATATAAAGAGTAAAATATAAAGTACTATTTACTAATTAGTCTATAAATAATAATTACGTTAAGAACCTTAAAAACTAAGTATATAAAATAGTATACTCTAATATTTTAGGGCTAATAATAATTAAAATTTTTAATTACTAGGAGCTAATGGTTTAAAAAATAATATATATATTTAAAACTAATTTAGTACTACCTAATACTAATACGTAGAATGTAGTATAAGTATAGTATTATAGTTATTTTAAAAAAGCTAACTATAGAAGATAAAATCCTAAGTAATTATATAATAAATAAAAACTTCTTTATAATAAGGCGCGTATATATAAAATACTTAATAATTATTAAAAGTAAGTTAAAAAGGAAGTGGGCTAGCCGAAAAGTAAAGTAATAGTATAAAGATATATATACTTTTACTATATACGAGTATAAAGAGGCGTGTAAAAGGGAAGATAAAGAAGGCGTAAGCTACTAGCTACTAGTTATACTATAGCTAGTAGTAATACGTACGCTCCTACTAAAAAAAATTTAAATAAAGGAAAAAATAAAGTTTAGTAAAAATATTATATTAAAAGTATACTATAAAATAGGTTACGGCTACTTTATACGCGATACCTTTTTTATAATAGTTTTTATTATTATAAGTTATTCTCTTATTATTATAGTAGCTAAAAATTAGTAACTAATATATATTATAGTACGTTATATATAGTAGGCTAAATCTAGATTTATTAAAATTTACGTAGTTTTAGGTATTTTATATAAAAATCTATTTTATATATAAGTTAATATTACGACGACTATAAAAATCCTAACTAATATTTACTAAAAAATTACTTAGTAGTTAAGTGTCTAGTAGATAAAAAGTAATTAGGTTACTTACTAAACTATTATTACTATTAAAGTATACTATATTATAGATATTATCTATATAGGGGTTCTAAAAGCGTTTAAACTACTAGTATTTTAAAGAATAGTAGAACTAGATCTAAAGACTAAGTAAATTAAATATATTAAGGCGTAGGATTTAGTAAAATAGAGCTTTTATAATACCACTAATTAGTACTAAAATAATAAATAGATAATAGATAATAAAGACTAAATACTATAGATAATAACTAATAAAAAAAGTATTACTAAAATTTAAAAAGTTATAAAGGTTATTATATAGGCGAAGATAATAAAGTTATTTTAAGTACTTTATTTTAAGCGCTAAGCGCTAAGCGCGGAGCGTAGAGTTTAAAAAGTAAAAAGTAAAAAATAAAAGATAATAAGGGGGATAGTTATATAGAATTAGTATATTTAGAATTATAAGAGCTTATAAAAAATATTAAGCGATAAATAATAAGTAAATAATACTTAGAGTATTACGAGTTAACTAATAGATAGCGTAGTTAGTTATATTTTTATAATTTTAAAAGTAATTATTAAATAATTACTAAAGCTAAGCTTTTAATAGTTATATAATTAACTTACTAATAATAAAGGGATGGTTTAATAAAAAGAATAATAATAACTAAATAAATAAGTACCGGCTAAAAATACATAATATAAACAAAAATAACTATATATAACTTTTTAATTATACTAAAAGAAAGAATTACCCTTAACTAGACATATTTAGTAAAATATAATATTACGTATAATATAATACTTAGATAACCCCTTTTAACTTTAAATAAAATTAGAAACGTCTTTTTTATAATATTTTTATAGTAGTTTTTACGTACTAATAATAGAAAGAGCTTAATAGTATTTATAATACTTAGTATGTATAAATTTAATACTAACTTAAGTACTAATAAAAATTAAAATAAGTATTAAACTAAGTATAAGCCTACCTATTTATACTTAAAATTAACTTATTACTATTAAAACTAAGTTATTACTATAGAGTTAAAACCGTAGTTATAAAAAGAATTTAAAAAAACAACTACTAATTATACTTTTTAGTACTAATAGAAACACGATTTTTAATTACTTATAGTAAACTAAATATACTAATTTATAATTAAAAATAAAGAAAGGCTTTAAAAATAAAAAGATATATACTAATACTAGAATAGTATATATAAAAAAAATTATAATAACTATTATAAATCTTTTAAAACTTATATTTATTAAAAATAGTATAGGCGTTTATAGCACTATAATAGTTAGTATATTTTTTTTAAAAGATACTATTTTAAATAGTAGTACTATTATATATCTTATTAATAATAACTTAATACTTATATTTAAAATATTATAAAAGGTAACTAGAATTAAAAGTGTTAAAGCTAGAATATAGGTATTAGTAATTATTAAAATAGATAACTAACTTCTAAAGTAAGTCTTATATAATATAAAAAACTCTTATATTAGTAAAAATTTCTATATTAATATTATTTTAAAAACTTATTTAGGGAATAATAGTATTTAGTATTTTAGTTTTAATTATACTTTACTTATAGGTATTCTAAAATAAATTATGATTTTAATAAAACTATAAAATAAGTATAACTTTATTTTTATAAAATATAAACTAAATACCTTTTACTCTATAATTAATACTATAATAGATAATTATAACACTTAAAAATTATAGATTAATTATCCCTATATTAATAATAAGTAGATATAGTATTAGTAATTAGGATATGTAAAAAAAAGTAGTATTACGAGTATTAGTATAGCATAGTGAAAATATTAAGATTAATAGTATAGTTTATTTAAAGTACGTATACTATTTTACTACTTATATAATATAAGTAATATTTAAAAGACTAAAAGAATAATTACTATAACTATTTTTTATGTATTATAAAACCTCTTCAATATATTAATACATATATTAGATAAGTAATAAAGTATAATTATGAAAAATAACTTTAGTGAAAAGATTTATAATTAGAACCTATACTTAAAGGACTTAAAATTAATTATAGATATTTTTAAAGACTTTAATAAACTACTTTTTATATAATATAATCTTAGAATCTATATACTTATTTAAACTAATATTACTACTATAGTACTATACTATAGTTATTTATACTTTAGACAATTAATAGTTAATTAAAAAGTTAAATTTATTACGACTCTACTATATACTTATTAGCTAAATAATTATATTAAAAGGGTAGACTAAAAAATAATTCTAGAAGTAATTAAGCTATAATTAAATAGTAATCTACCTACTAAATATTTTTTTAAAATAATAGATACCGTAATATAGTTATATAAAATAAATTTATTATTATTCTATTAAATATAATAATTAAATACAGTAGTTAATAATTAGTTTAGGTAATATATTTTATAGTAAAAACCTATAATTATAAAAAATATAATAATAGATTTATACTCTAATTAAAATAAAACTTTTATATACGGCTACTATACTTATCTTTTAAAAAAAAAACGCTTAGTAGATTGTAATAAATATAGATTTAAAGTAACTCTATAAAACTATATTAGGTATTTAGTAAACTATTATATTTTTTATATTTATATACTAATTAAACAAATATTGTGGCTGTAGTGGCTCGGGGCGACTAGAAGGGGTTTATACTATTAATATTTATAGAATATAGGTTTTAGTGCTTAATTAGGTAATTATAATTTAAAATATTATTTTTAATAAGGAACTCTTCTATAAGAGGCTATTAAATTATAAAATACTTAAGAAAGAAGTAGTTTTAGTTATGAAAGTACTCTATAAAAATATATGTATAGACTTAGATATAGTATTTAATAATATATACTTACTAAGCTAGTCTAATAAGTAAATAAAAATAATTAATATATAAACTTTATTTATAAACTTAAAAATAGAAATTATAGTTAGCGTAAAAAAATAATAAACTAAACCTCTTTTAGTACTACTAAGAATTTAATAACTATATATAATAATTACTTAGTTAATAATTATTTAAAATCTATCTAATATTAAATAAATAATTAAAATTTATAATTTTAAACGTAATATTTTTTTAGGATTATTACTGTAACGTTATATAACTCTAGACTAATTATTTAAACTTCTATTATATTACGTAATTAACTAACTCTTAATAAGCTTCTTATATAGTAACTATAACGACTTTTTTACTAGCACTAATAACCTATAACCTTTTTAAATAAATAGTAATTATAGCTACTCTTTATAGAATCCCTTAATCTTTTTATAATAATTATTAATTTTTTAATAGTAAGTTTCTATACAACGACCTTATAGCGCTATAATATATTCTTTTTTTATTATTTATTTTACTTTTACGCGTACGCATATCCCTACGTCTAAATAATTTTAATTACCTTAATAAGCTTTTTCTAATAAAATTTTACTTTCTTTACTACTCTAAAAAAGTTTTATTTTTATTATTAAAATACTATTACTACTACTACTACTACTACTACTACTACTACCGTTCTCTACTTTATATAAAAAAGTTTTATCCTTTTTACGCTACTATACTATAAAATATATTATATTATTATATAATTAGAAATAAACTTTAATATTCTTATAAGTATTATTAAGGCTAAAAATTATATTTATATTAAGTAAAAAGAGGCTCGCTAAAATTAAATTAGAAATAAAAATATTAAGTAAAAAATTTCGCCCATTAAGTAGGCCAGCCCCTTATATAGTATTAAAATAAAAGTTAAAATAGTTTTTAATATAATTTAACTAGTTATTACTATAGGTAAAAGCCTATACTATACGCTAGGGGTTACCCGTTTTAATTATTAGATTCTAGTATAAAATTAAAATTATAGATATAATAAAATAAAAAAATAATAAATATAATTTTAATAATAGTACTAAAAAGATTTCTAAACTTTATATAGTATTTATAAGAAGAAAAAAAAGGTATTATACTAATGATTTTAAACGCGCTATATAGTTTATAGTTTTACCTATAATTTTATCTAAAATAATAATAACCTATAAACACTTTATTACTATTTTATAGTTATTATTTTAGTATTATTATAGCTACCGCCTAATAAATTCTTTATTAAGTTATTACTCTACTAGCCGTAATATTAAAAATTTTCTATATTTAATAGGCTCTAGTTATAGTACTTTTAATTTCTATTTACTTATATATTATAAGTTAGGACGTAGTGTATACTAAGTTAATACAGCTTCTATAGATAAAAATAAAAAAATTATTTTAAAAGTAATACTAGTCCTTAACCCTATTTATAGTAATTTTATAAAAAATTAAAAAATATATAAAACTAAAAAAGCTAGATTATTAAATTTTAAAAAGAGTTTTTAAAGTATAAAGTATAATTACTTTATAGCTACTTTTTAAATTATAAATAATACTTTACTACTATAAGTAAAGAAAGAATATTACTAGCTTAATACTACTTAAGATATAATTAAAGTTAGGTAATATAATTAAGTAAAAGACTATAGTAGTAGAGACCTAAAATTTAATATATAAATTTACCCCTCTATAAAAGGTAACTTAAAAATAATAATTTAGGTAATTATTTAAGGATTAAAATTAATTTTATAAGTACTTATATAGTAATCGCAGCTCTATAAAATAATAATATTTAAATTAATTTTATATATTTATATATATATTTTTGTGCTATAAAAGTATAGGCTAAATTATAAATATATATTATTTTTAATATTATAGTAATAGCCGCGATAATTAAAAAATAGTTAAAATATTATTTTTTAATTAGTCTATCTATCGTAATCTATATTATATATTTAAAAATAATTTTTCTTTACTACCTATAATATAAAAGTAGTTTATTTTACATTTCTTTAATAATAGATTTAAATAAGTCTTATATATTAACATTAATATAATTTTAAAAAAAGAATTTAAAAAATTACTAAAATAAATATAAATAGATTACTTTTACTATTAAAATAGGGCTAGACCTATAAATTTAATTAAAATAAATATTTAATAAACCGTGAAGTATATATTATTATAATAGGTACTTTTTAAAAAATTAATTTTATATATTTAATATACTCTATTACGCTTATAATAAAATTATCTTATATTATAATAGTACTTATAGTAGAATTTAATCTAAATATTTTATAATATAATATTATTAAAGTATTTCTTAATATTTTAATATTAATAATAAATATAATAATATATAAATTACTTTATAGATGTAAAAAGTAAAATATATATATTAGACTTAATTTAGTATAATATAGCCTACGCGACTTATTTTACTTTTACTATAAAAAGTTTTTAAGTTTACTATACGCTATTAGGCTTATAGTATTAAAAGAAAAGCTCTATCTTTTTTAATTATAAAAATATAGTATTTATTTTATTTTATATAAATAATATTGTACTACTGTATTATAAAGATTAAAAATAATAGTAAAATAGCGCTAAAACTAAATTACTTTAAAATATAAAATTATAATAAAGGGTCCAATTTAATATTTTTATTAAAATTACAGTAATCTATAATTATAAAAATAAAATAATTATATTTATTTATAATATATATATTAATAAAACTATACTATAATTCAATTTTAATAAGGGTAATAGCTTCTCTAATACGCCTTTTCTTTTAAAGAAACTTATTAAGTTTACTAAATATACTTTTAAGTAAAAGATTAAGTAATATTAAAAATATATAAAATTAGTTTTATATATAGTATTAATATTTTCCCTAAGTATTATATTTACGATTTTAAAGCTATTATAGTTTTTAATAAATTTAAGCCTATAGTACTTTACTATTATTAATAAAATAAATGTTTACCTATATTATACTAACTAGTAGGCGATTTACTATAGGTAATATAATAAACCTAATTTTATAATTTATAAAAACGTATTATTTACTAATAATTTTAAAATAAAAAGATTATCCTACGGCTATATTATAATAATATTTAGAAGTATAATTATTTAAAAAATAGTTAAATAAACTACTATTAGTATTTTAAAAAAAAAATTAAGCTAATTATTTTAAAATATATAAATAAAAAAGGAATAACTTTAAAGTATTTTTTTTATAAAATTATATTTAATTTAGTATTTATTTAGATAATTTACTATAATAATTAATAAATAATAAGACTTATAGTTAGAACTAATAAAAGAATTATAACTTAATTATACTATAATAATAATTAGAATATATAGCTACAGTAAATATATATAAAAAACTTATTTATAGTAATTTATTTATAAACTAAAAATATACTTCTTAATAAACTAATAAAGGCACTTATATAATAATAATTTATACGCTTTAAAAAACTACTTAATTTATAAAATATATAATTACTAATTATTAAGTAAGTAAAGTACCTGTCTTAGCCCGGCACCTTTTCTAATTAGGCTTAGCGCAGTATCTTTAAGAGCCGATCGTTAGGTTATATAGCACATATAGCATTTTTCTTTCTAATTAGGTAGTTACTAAGAGCAACTTTATTATATAAAAAAAAAAAAGTAAGTAGAAAGTAAAAATAAATCAGCCTTTTAGATTTTATTAATTTTAAATAAAAAAATCTATTATAAGAAAAGTAGATAATTATAATTATGAAATAGTTAAAATTATATTAAATAGCTTATATAGCTTATAATACTTCTCCTTCTAAGCCTAAAATTACTAAAAGCGTCCGCTTAGAGTTTAAAAAGAATAATAGTAATTAAAAGTTAAAAAAAAAGACTTTAGCTATAAAAGTATAACTTACTTTTTATTTTTTATTACTTTAGTAAAATAGAATACTTACGATATTACTATTTTAATTTTATAAATATAGTATAGGTTCTTAAGACTAGATTAGAGTACTTTTAGCTTAAACTTAAAAAAATTTTACCTATATAGCCTATAAAATCCTCTTTTAAAAAAAGCCCCTAGTCTATTATTTAAGTATATTTATTAGTAGACTACTATTTTAATAAATAATAATAGAGTACTAAATTACAAATTAGTAATAGCTAAAATAGGTTTATAAAAATACTTACTAGCTAAATTATTATAATTCCAGCTACTAAACACTAAATCTAAATATTAGTTCTAATTAAAAAAACTTAGTAAACCCTAAGTACTTAGTAATTTTATATTAGTATTAAGTACCTAAAAAGTCTAATACTACTTTAGAATATTATGGGTAGTTTTAAAAATAAATATAATTTTATTATTAAGCTATAATATATTAGTATAATTTATAAAACTAAACTTAAAAGAGAATTATTTATTATAGAATTTATAGTATTATACTTAATTATAAGTTTAATAATAGTTATATAAATAGTACGGGTACTAATAGGACTATAATAATTAATAATATAGAATAGAAATATAATTAATAAGACCTATATCTAATTATATAAATAAATTATATAATAATAGCAGCGCGTATTTAAAAAATAAAAATTTTTAATACAGACTTTTATTTAATTACTAACTAAAGTAATATATATCTAGACTTAATAATTTAATATAAACCACTTATTAAACCTAAAAGATAGCTTACTTTTATTTTTAATAATTATCTAACTACTTTTATGTTATTCTTTTTTATTATTATCTAAGGCTAGAAAATTATTATTATTATTTAATTTAAAACCATTAAAAAGAAAAATATTTTTAAATTACTAATTATAATTATAACTGCTACTACTATAGCGCTACTAGTTATAAATAATAAAATAGGTACTAAAACACGTAAAAATACTTTATAATTAATTAATAAAACTTAAATAGGTAAAATAAAATAATAATAGTAGTATTATCTACTATAGTAAAAATTATTATAAACTAAAAAAAAACAGAAAAAAATAATTTAAATAATTATTATACCTAACTAGTATAGTAAAACTATTTTTATTTATATAACTTACTATTTATCTACTACGCCTATAGCTTTACCTACTTACTAAATATAAAAAATATAATTAAGTAAAAATAATAATAATAAGTTATTATAAAATAATATAAACAATAAATCTTACTTAAAATAAACTTTTATAATAAGCTATTATAAGTAATTTACTAAATAGATTATTTTAAGTCGTAGGCTTACTATAAAAATAGATAGTATCTAAATCTATAAAAAAAATTTAATAAAAAGATATAAGTACGTTATAACTAATTATAATAAAATATTATAAAAATAGAATTAACTTTAATAGAACTCGACATAGACCTACTACTAATATATAACTTACTTAAGGGGTATATTATAATATTAAGATCTATATACCCTTTCTAATTATAGATTAATTATATAACTAAATTACTTAATTACTCGCCTATTATATATATATTTAGTTTTAATTATTATATTTAATAAATAGTATTAATTTACATTTTATATTAAATATAAATATTATTTAGTTTACTATATTTTTTTTTAAATTAAATAGGCTTTTCTATAGTATAGTACTTCTTTTAGTTTTTTTTATATAGTTTTTATAGGTTTAATAAGGCTATACTTTATTTAGTTTTATTTTATATATAGTTCTACGCTATACTTTTATTTTATATATAAACTTATACTATATTTTCTATTATATATAAAGTAAATATACTTATATTATATATTAAATTCTATATATAAGACTTATTAACCTTAGTATAAAATATAAAATAATTAAAATCTTAATACTAGTTTTAAAAGACGTTTTACTATTAAAAACGTCTATAGTATAGATTAAGATCTATCTATACTATAATAATAAATAGCTATTTATTTAGAATTATACTAATACTAAAACTAGTATAAAAAGCTAGATTTTTAATTTTAAAATATAGCTACCCTATAAAGGTAGAGGGGGACCTATAGCTAATATTAGCTTTAAATATATATTTAAATCTAAAGGGGATATATAAGTAGCCTAGAAATATATTATATAATAATACTAGTCTTATAAGTTAGCTTTATCTCTATATACGAGTCTCTAATTACTTAATATATATAGATCTAAATATATAGAGTGATATATATAATTAAATATATAATATACTACCTTTATAAATACTACCCACCTACTTATAATAATAAGATAAATTAAATCTTTAAAGCTAGTAAGATAGAGATAGAGAGGGGATATTTAAAAAAGTAATACTAGTTTTAAGATATACTTTTATCTTTCTATCTAGAGATGTTTACGTCGACGAATTCGATAAGGTACTTTATCACGTGGCGGGAGTGCTCCTAGGCCGAAGAACCTTTTGTCGGGTCGAGGGGTCCGATTAGCCCCGTTTGGACCCGCCAGAAGCTCGACCTTGAAGTAATTTAAGAATACGGCGAAGCTACCTATCATCTCTTGCTTTGCGAAGTGGCGACCAGGGCACATGAACGGACCTCCACCATAGGGAATCCAAGCACCAGCCAGGCCTGTTAGGGTGAACTCCCGCCTCTCATCTTGGCCTGCGCTTCTATTCTTCTCTTGGGGTACTTGTGCATTCGGTGGCAGCAGGAATCGATCTGCCCAGAACCCCTGCAGTGGGTGATGATCTTCCTTAGTCCCAGTGTTCCACACAGCTTCATTTGTTCCCGCGGTGAATGTGCTCATGGCAATCATGCGACCTTTTCGAAATCTCCACCCCGCAAGCTCGAAGTCCGATTGGACAGGAGTGCGATTTATCAATAGAGCGACACGGAGCCGAAGAGTCTCCGCATATATGGACTGCAGGAGTGGGCTTTGGCACAGTTTGTCAATGTCGAAACGGATTGGCTCGGACGCGACAGTGCTCTGCGGACGCTGTGCGGATTTGACCTCCGATTCGACGCGGGGAAGGAGTGACGGGTCTAAATAGATCTCTATCAGGAACCAGGCCGCTGTCACGATCGCATTGGCATTCGCACTAAGTTTGTCAGTTACATGTGCAGAACAAGGTATAGTAACATACGCTACGAGCAATGCCAAATCCTCGGCCGCCATGGCTACATCGTTCATGGAGTCCACTGCCCTACCGTTCTGTTGGCGAATCTTCAGATACTTGGATCCCCAGAATTCTTCCCACTTAGGTGCCTCTGGCCCATTGATGGAGTAGTCTGAATGCTCGATCGCATACTTGTGCCACTTCATTATACTGGTCAAGACTCGATCTCGTACCGCATACGCCCCCGGTGCCATGAAACGCGGAAGACCTTTCAGCAATGTTGGGGTTTCATCCACATATCTCCAGAAATCCTCCGTGAAGGAGGGGTTCAAACGCAATAGCCAGGGCCCAAACAATGCGCGTGTGGCTGCACAGAACACTTGCTTTTGAAAGAAGGCGAACAAATCTGGACCCTCGGTCCATTCCTCACTTATGGTGGTGTCAGTAGCCAGGTCTCGGGCCAGAAAGTCCATGAAACGCTCCGTCATTGCACGCAACGCTTGTCCTGAAAGATATTTGTGCGCGGCCGCATGTTGATGGTAGAATACCCTGTTCTGTGGTTTGATGCTCGTGCCCGGCACAGCATGCGGAGCAATTCCAGAATTATCTTCCTTGTAGATTCGCGCGGCGTTTGCTGGCGTTCCAAACATGTTCTCCATTGTCACCGCGATTCCGGGCTTGGGACTCAGGTTTCGGCCAGATTTCAATAAATTCTCGAAATGCTCAGGGGCGGAGACTAGATACGCCTGCGTAGGCCCGAGGATGATACGCACGGGAGTATTTGCGCCATACTTCCTCCTGCCAAATCTATTCGTGAACCATCTTTGAAAATCCCAGGAAGGGAACTCACTTGACGCGGGAGAGAAAGCCCTCTGTGTTTTTAACGAACGGAAGAGCACTGCCCAGGAATGGTATCCAATACGGCACAGTGGGTGGATCTCGGCCGTACTTGGTGGCAATGAGAGACAAAAGTGTTGTCGTCAAATATGTTGCAAAACAAAGGAGCGCGATAGAAACAGCGATCCAAATGCTCCAATGAGTTTGAACCTCACGAATCAGACCGCAGAGCCGTGCGCTCAGCATCTTTACGATAGGATGTCGGGTAGCGTTGCTTTCTTGATCATCGCAAGTATTCTTATTATGCGACTCGTGCTGCGCCGGTGAAGCAATATATTCTTTCGTGTTAGCTTTCTCGCAACTGTCGAAAGGTGGCGGCATAGGGCTGCGTTGACTGTCAGCCTCATCGTCGGAGATCCGAAAGCGGCGACGGAGCGATCGGTCACTTTCCTATATCGTGCGATCCGCGATCAACAGGGACCCCAACGGACCCATTCCACTCAATCGGTATTGCCGATACGTTGCAGCTTGTGGTGCGAGACGCTCAAAAAAACCGATTCTTTTATGCAAGGGTTGTTTGCATCTTGACTACCATAGGTACAGGTGTTACGGAGTCCCTGAAGAGAATTTTCACGTCAAAGGAGCTTCTCCAAGTGCAAGCGGTGATGGATTCATTGCTACAAGAGGTTGAACATTACCTCCACTCTTTACTAGAGAAAGTTGAGATTGGTTGGCTCTTTATCTTCTGTTCGGGAGTGAGTCCGCCGCAGCGTTCAATTTGACGCATTGAAACCTGATCCCACTAGTTCGTCGCATTCGCAGTGGCGCAGGTCATCTACAATCTCTTTTTTCACCCATGTGCAAAGTTTCCAGGTCCTTTGCTTGCAAGATCTACACTGGTACGTGAGTCGTCGCAAAATCCCGACCTTCAGCTCAGACTGTCGTAGCTATGGCGATTCTGGCATTCGATGGGCGGTCGCTTCCATCGCGTTATTGAGCAGCAACACAAGATATACGGCAAGTAACTTCTCGATCGCTTTACCCTCGTACTATCTTTAACAGTAGAGAAGGTCCCGTCTTTCGCGTCTCTCCTAACGAACTCTCTTTCGCGTCCGCACCCTCATGGAAGGCAATCTACGGCCTCCCCAGCTCTGGACAGTCGCAATTAATCAAAAGCGAGTTCTATGACATGTATGGATCAGGCTTCAAGACTGGTTGCATCGGCAGTGAACGAGATCCGAAATTGCATTCCCAGAAGAAACGGAATCTCACAGCCGCTTTTTCCACCAGGGCGTTGATGGAACAGGAGGCGATAATCCAAGGATGTATCGATGACTTCATTGGCAAGGTTGGCAGGCTGGGCGATTGCGTGCACGGGATCAATATGTCAGAGTTGTATGAGAATGTGGCGTTCGACATCCTCGGCGAGATGGCGTTTGGAGAGTCATTCCATTGTGTGAAAAAAGGTTTGTGAGGGTTTCACCGCATGAAAGGAACTTGCTAATCGGCTTCAAGAGCAGCATCACTTTTGGATGGACTTGATCCTCAAACACCTTCACGCAGTCACATTGGTGGATAATCTTCGAAGATATGCATTGCTGGCGGCTCTTGGGCGAGGTCTTCTTCCCAGTCTGACAACTAGTGTGCGCGATAAGCATACGAATTTTAGCCGGGAGAAAGTACAGAAGTAAGCTCTCTGAAACATTCAAAGACCGAGGCTCACATGGTGGACAGGCGACTAGATAGCACAGAGACGCGAAAGGACTTCCTCACGAACCTTGTGGCAAAGGTAAAGAGTGGACAAGTCTCGAAAGAGGAGCTGACTGCACACTCTTCAACGCTAATGTACGTTGCCCTTCATTTGCGATGGGTTTAATATTCACACAAGGAACCTCAGCATCGCCAGCGGAGAGACAGTTTCCACTCTCCTTGCCGCAGCAACATATCATCTCCTCCAAACTCCGCGAACATATGCAATGCTCAAGAATGAGATCCGGAGCAGATATACGCACTACGACCAGATCAACGCCTCCAGTGCACTGCAACTCACATACCTGCAAGCAGTGATTCATGAAGGTCTTCGGATCTATCCTCCTGGATCACTGGGCTTCCCAAGAATTTCTCCTGGTACCAATATCGATGGACAATGGGTACCGAAAGGTGTACGTAAAGCTGTTCTGCCGTTGTGTAGTCTCTGCTAAAGCGTCAAAATTTAGGTCGAAGTCTATACTAGCGCGTGGACGGTCACCCATGACTCCAAGTACTTCGAAGACCCCAACTCCTTCAAGCCTGAGCGATGGATTGATCCCAATAGCAGAGACGTCAAGGAAGCGAGCCAGCCATTCTCACTCGGATTGAGGGCTTGCATTGGTCAGAAGTATGGCAGACTGCATGGCTGTGTGCAGTGTATCTTGCTAACAGTGTCACAGCTTTGCAATGTTAGAGATCTCTTCGATCCTGGCGAAGTTAGTTTACAGCTGCGGGCGGCCAAATTCAACGCAGACAAGAGTGTTCTGAGTAAAGGACCTGGTCTTATTTGGGGAGAGGTGTATAACTTCACAGCGCAGCATGGACTGGCCGTGAATGGCGGTCGTTACGGCCAAGTCGGTGTTGGAGGTTTGCCGATTGGAGGAGGAATCGGTTATGGTAAGGGGCTAGGATGGAGTACGAACAGCGTTGTGCAGTTCGAGGTTGTTCTCGCCGACGGTACGGTCACAACGGCCAGTTCTACTAAAAACTCGGACCTTTGGTGGGCTCTCAAAGGAGGCAACAACAACTTCGCGATCGTTACGCGGTACGACATGAAAACTATTCCGATCACTCAGGCGTACGAGGGCGCTGTTCTATGGCAGCCGCAGGCGATTCCAGCCTTCTTTGACGCCCTTTATTCTTTCCTTGAGCCTGGTGGAGGAAACGAAGACGTCCATGCTGCAATCAACCCTGCAGTACTGATCACACCTGTCAACGGTACCTACGAAGCTAGTAACCTTATGATGCATACAAGTGGCGATCCAGATCCTGCATCTCTGCGTAACTTTACCCAGATAACCGAGAACGTCATCTTCAGGGATGTTGGCCTCCGCCCCTGGCAGACTCTGCCGAATCTGCTCAACACACCTGCATTTGCAGCTCGGGAATCACGGTAAGCGATCGAAATAAGACTTTCAGGATTCGTCTAAAAGTGGCACAGGCAGCTTTTCTGGGGCGTCAGCTTCAAGCCTGATCGCCGCGCTATTGACATCGCGAACGTCACGGTGATTGGCGATGCTTTAGCTCAGCTGAAGCATGTCCGGGAGCTAGTCGTGACATTGGCCTACCAGCCTATCTCTGCTAAATGGCTGCAAGCTGCGCGGGACAACGGAGGTGACGCCATCGATCTTGATCCCAAGGATGGCGATTTCGTTGGTAAGTTGGCCCTTTCACGACTGCATGTGCAACTTTTGACGCATATTCTAGCTGGGATCATCTCCGCCACGTGGGAGGATGCACAAGATGACAAGACTATGTGGAAATTCGCCGCTGATTGTGTGGAGAAAATCAAGAGGCGGACGAGTGCGCTCGGATTGTACTATCCGTTCTTTTACTTGAATGATGCGGGCCAAGGGCAGAATCCATTCCCCTTGTATGGGAAGGGCAAGAGTCTTCCGCGCATGAGAGCTATCCAAGCCAAGTATGACCCGAAGGGAGTCTTCAAGCATCTCATTGCTAGTGGCTTCAAATTGTAGATTACCTATTCTCGTTTTCCTCAAATATCTCATTCGGGCGGAGGGAATATCTGGTGGTCGGATTCCACACCTTATCCGAGACCACGATCATGCAATCGATGGCAAGGTTCAATCCAGAAATTCATGATCAGGCCCGGCGGCAATCTCTAGGCCCATGCCGTAGGCCCGGCTGTGTTCATTTCGAGATCCACACTAGTCCTAATGCAGTATGTCCGAAGCCATTAATTTTCTTCTAATAATTATATAGTGTACTATACGCTAAAAAGCGCTATTATATATTTTAGTAAAATAATTTATTTATTTTATATTTATTAATTTTAATATACTTTTTTTATATCTATTAACTTAATAAAGTTTTATATAGTCTTTTTATAAAATTTTTTATATATAGATTATTTTTTTAAAACTACTATTTAAGTATTATTATAAAGTTAGTAAAATATAAAAAATTTTAATTAAGTATATTATTTATTTAGGCTAAGTAAATACTACTTACTATACTAAAAATATATTAGCCTAAATAGCTTTAGTACTTATAGATACTAATATTTTTATTATTAAAATTAGTTAAGCGTAAATTAATTTATTTAAACTATAATAGAATTTTTTATATAAACTTATAACTTTACTAATATATTTTAAATAAATTTTAAGTTAGGTTTAGTGCTAGTAGTAAAAAGAAATTTTTTTAATAGTTTTATAAATATTAGTATAATAATTAGAGTTACTATAACTAAAAAAGTAAAATTACGTTAAGAATATAAAAAATAAAGACTTAATAAATATAATTATAATATAAATTTATATACTTTAATATACTATTTTTTACGCGTACTATAGTTTCTTTTTAAAGTAATAGCCTTAATACAAACTTAGTTAAATTAGATTACCTTTATGGCGCTACTACTTTATACGCGCGTGTATTGAAGCCTACAGGGAGATGTCCGAAGCATCGTGATTAACATGTCGCTTCATACGGGAAAAGAACCTCGAGTCGTGATTGTCATGTCAACACTAGCATGGCGATATACTCTAATATTTACAAGTCTCCCTCTGTTACAGCGATCTCGAGGCGCACATTCTTGATAATCTTTTTCGCCTCGAAAGTCCAGGGTGTCAGTCTTGGTCCTCGTATCATGTCGATCGTACGCGTTGCGGGCATGTGGAAGGAACATCCAGTTTTGACCTTATTACTGGCTTTTTTTTTTAATACTCTTCCTATGGTTCTGCAAGAAGCTTCATTTTCATCGATCGCTCTGCCGAGGGCTAGTAAGTCGCTGCTGCGAAGGAAGCCGAGTATGTGCTGATACATTCGTAGCCGGGTCATCCACATAGCTTCCTCTTTGGACACATTCCAGTTGTGTTGAAGTTAATGAAGAAGGTACCAAAGCGTGTACATCCATTACAGGGGGGTGACATTGGGAAAAGACAAATCTAAAAAGTTACTATTTTTAAAAATTAATATAAAATTAATTAATAAGCCTAAAAATACATAAGTTATACCGTTTTAAAGAGAAAGTTAGAGAGATTATTATTACCGTTGTAATTACTACTTAGTTAAAACACGTAATAAATTAAAATTATCTAAATATAATTATTTTTTTATTTATTTTTTTAGGTTCCTATAACATGTTAGTTAGTAAATATATTTAATAAATATTTTATTTATACTAATTTAGGACTACCGTAGATTACGTAACCTAATTTTTAGGAAGAATTTATTATATAATAATAAATTTATATAATTAGTAAAAATTTAGCTCTTAGTTAAATAATTAGTAATTATATAATAAATTATTTATATTTTAGTATATAATAATATCATTGTAATTTTATAAAACTAGATATCTAGTTTTTTAAAATAGCCCTAAATTTAATAAAACTTAAATTTAAAGTTAATCTTCTTTTATAAGTAAGTACTCTTATTTTAATAATTATTTTAATTTTAAAAACAACTCTTAATAGTATTTATAATACTATAAGACGCAGTAAAAATAAATAAATAAATAAAAATATAATATAACAAAAGTTTATATAAGGGGTATAAAAAAGTTAACTAAAAGAAATAAAAAAGTTATTAATAAAGACTTAACTAAAAGTTCTAAAAATAAAAATAAAAGAATACTATTAAAAAATAATTTAGAGATTATAAAAATATAATTAAAAAAAGTTTTAAAACTGAAGGGTTTTATAATTAATATAAATAAATAAAAACTAATTATAAATAAAAACAATACTAAAAAAATTAATATACGCTAAAGAAAATATTAAAAATATTAAAAATATAAATTTAAAAAAAGTTATATTTTCTAATAAGTTAGCAATATAAAGGGGGTAAAAGAATAAATAATATTATAAAATAAAGGATAATAATACATTTAAAAAAGTATTAGCTATTAGCTAATTACGTTGTAAGTTATTTTAACTTTTTAAAACATTAAAATATATAACTTTTTATATATTTTTAAGCTATAGTTTTAGTTTTTTAATATTAATTATATTAATTATTTTATAGGTTAAAATCTTACTATATAAGTTTAGGATGCAATTTAAATAAGAGGTAGAAATAATTTAGTATTTATTAAAATACCTAATTTTTCTACCTTTTTTACTAGTAAGGACTATATAAATAAAGTCCTTATACGTAAAGTTAAACTAAACATAAAAAAAAAGTAAGTTATATTAAGTTTTTTTACTACTGTTTTTATTAATATTATAATATATATATATATATATATATATATATTACGGAGGCTTAGAAAGTAAATATTAAATAGTAATATTTAACGAAAATCTATATATAGGGAGCTTACTAGGTGCCCTAGGGTAAGGTAAGGGTATATACTACTATAAGACGATAGCTTTACTAGCGTAGGTATACCTATTTTAGCGCTTATACTTAAGTAAAAAATACTTTTATATTTATAATACTATACCCCTTTTTAAAAAGCTTTATTCCTAAAGCTGTATAATTAGTCTTATATATCTTTAACTTTTATATAGTAAGGCAGAGTTGGATACTTATAAAAATAAAACGTTTTTATTAAAGTAATAAAATATATAACTATTTAGATAGTAAACTATAAAGCTATTATTATTTATAACCTAACTATTAAACTTATAAAGTATAATACGTAAGTATAGCTTTTTTATTTACTATTTATACTTCTAAAAAAGTCTTTCGTGCTAAGCTATATTATTTTTATAATTTTATTATACTATTTATTTACTAACTATAACTTATTATTTATTAATTATTTTTAATTATCTACTAGTTATTTATTATTAGTTATTTATATATTTATTATAAACTAAGTAATAGCTATGTATATATCGTAAGTCTTTAGGAAGAATATACTTAATTATTAGGGCGTTTATAGGTAACGTTAGTAATACTTTATAAAGTATTCTTAATAATCTATAATATTAAATATGGTTACTAGTTAGGGTTATTAAAATCTTTTTATTTAATAAAAATTTTTTATAAACTTTTACGGCTATTATTAGGGTTAATTATATAATTATTAATTTTATAATTAAGTATTACTTTAATATTATAAACTAATAGGCTTTTTTTTATAGTAACTAGCTTTTATAGCTTTTACTACTACTCTAGTAGCGGCGTTATATCCTATAAGTAAAATAATTATAGATAAAACTATAAATAAACGTCCTTAAGCGTAGTATAACTAGTAAAGTTAAATTTAAAAGCCTAGCCTATATTATAGCAATTATCTAGTTACTCTTTATAAATATTTATAACTTTAAATAGTTTAAAGTTTTTATTTTTTAGTTTTTTAGAGCAACGTATACGAACGTTATATATATTAAATATAACTTAATTATCTATATAAATCTTTAGGGCCGGCATTTATTAGTTATTAATATATTTTTTTATTTTTAACTATACCTATATTAGTACTAAATATAATTATTATATTATATAATTAATATATATAAAAAGTCTATTTATAGTTTATACGTTATATATTACCTTTTATTTTTTTAATAGTATATTAAGAGGTTAGGTACCTATATATAGTAAATATTTTTTAGTAGTTTTAAACGGCGTTATATCTATTAATATAATACTATTATTTACTTTAAACTCTATAATAGGTAATAACTTTACCTAATTATTTTATTTATAATTAATAAAGCACCGTAAGTAAGTCTTTAATTCTTAATTAGTAATTTTTATTTATTTCTTTATCTCTAAGTAAAAGGCTATAAATAATATTAGTATTATACTAATCCTTTTATATAATTATTTTTAAATCTAAAACGTAAATTACGTATTATAGTTAGTAATAAACTGTAAAGAGTAACTTTCTTTATACTAGACGTATTTAATAAAAACTTAAACGCAGGTCTCTATATTAAAAAACGTTAAAAATATAAATCTTTTTTTAATAATCTGTCTATAAGGACTATAATATACCTATAGTTATAACTATTATAATAGCTCTTAGGTAATAGTATAATAAAGTTAATAGATACGCTAGTCTAGTAAGTATTTAATATAAATAGTAAATATAGTAGATTATACTTACTCTTATAATTTAATTTTATTTTAAAATAAATAAACTAGTTACGTATATAATAGGCGATGCTAATTTTAAAATATAGTTAGTAGTAATATTATAATAGTTATAAATATATTTTATACTTACTATTATATTTAGTAGTATAGTTATTATAATATAGTTATATAATACGCGTATAAAACTTTTTATTATATAAAATAAAGACCTTATTATTAATATATAATAAGTTATTATTAAGACGGCAGTCTTATAACTTAATATAAATATTTTATTTATAATAAAATTAATAAAATATATAACGCGCGCCGCTCTTTATAGTATTAACTATAGTTTTAATAATATTATTATAGAGGCTAACTATCTTAAGCAGCTCTAATAAGTCTACGTTATTAGTATTCTTATAACTATTATAAAGTTTAAAAGAATATTTTTATATTAACTATTAAAAATAAATAGCTTCTTACTAATTTTATAAACCTATTAAAATAGGTTTATAGTATTTAATTTTATTATATCTATTAAGATTTTAGCTAAGTATATAGCGTATTAGGAGCCGCTTTTATATATAGTATATACGGCGTTCACGGCGTATATAAGTAGTTTAAATTATTTAAAAAGTAATAGTACCTACTATTAGTGCTGTATTTAATTATTATATAGATTTATAAAAACGTTTTTAGTTTATTATATTAATATATTAGGCTGTATACCTTTTTTACTGGGCCTATATTTAATTATAAAGTTAAAATCTAATAAAAACTTAGCCTATTAGGCTTACTAGTAATTTAACTATTTAATTATTATAAAATATTCTAACGCTCTATAATTACAGAATACTTTTATAAAATTAAGTATACTAGTAACCTTCGGTTACTATTTTTTAAAAGTATAAATAATTACTATAAGCTTTTTATTATAAAGAGAGTAGTTAAGTTTTATAGGTTTTATTTTTATTAAAAAGAAGGTAATAGACTATAAAACGTTATCCTAATAGTAAAGTATACTAGTGATAACTTAATTAGATACATTAGTCTCTATAATTATATATATATTAGGATTAAAATAAGTAAGTATTAAAATATTAATAAAGGCACGTTTAAGCTACTTAAAGGTCTTTTTAGTAGTAGGTATTAGTATAACTCTTTTTATAGCGCTACGTATTAACTTAATTAGTAGTCTTATAAGCAAAAAAAAAGTAGTATATAAATTACTAGTAAAAGTTTATAAATTTAATAAATACTTAGACGTTTTTAACTATTTTAAGTTAACGCTACTTTATACTAGTTTTAATTTTAGCTAGATTTATCTCTAATCTATTTATTAATAAGATTATACTAAAATAGCTAACCCGTTAAACGGAGAATTCGTATTTATTAATATTAAAATATAATTTAGTTTTACAGAGTTTATATAATATTTAAAAATAATATTAATAATAATTTTTATTATTATTACTATAGATAATAATGTTATCTAAGTACGTAAAATAAAAGTTATCTAAGTAATTATATAGTAGCTAATTAATATAATATTAAAAGTTGCTAGGAGCGTTATATAACGTAAAAAATATAATTACGTATTTAAATAGACTAAACTATATATAAAAAAAAGTAGTCTTATACTTATTACTTTTTTTAATTTAAATCTTATTAAATAATATAATAATATTAAATTTAAAAAAGATATATACCATATTTATATAGGTAAGTATTTCTTTTAGCTTTAGTAGGGCGTTATAATTTTTAACTATAATTTTATTAAGGTAATAGTAATTAATATATATATAAATACCTCCTCCGGACTTCTTAATAACTAGTAGTAGAGTAGTAAATAAAAAATTACTTTTATAAATTTTTTTTTTAATATTTTAGTCTATATATAGGTTTTAATTATTTTAGCTTTTTTATATAATACGCTAAAGTAGCGTTATACTATTAACTAATTACCCTTCTTTAAGTATATCTTATAATTAATACCTTGTTATTAGGGTAATAATTTAGTTACTTTTTTAAAATTTCAAACGTTAGCGATATAATAAAACTATTTTAGTAATTTTTATTTAATTTTATTAACAGTAGGCGGCGACCTATTTATTTTTAAATAAAACTTATTAAAGTTAATTTAAGTAGTTATAGTAGTAATATATTTAGTTTTTATAAAAGTTATATAAGTACGTTAAATATTATTCGCGTTATTACTTATTTTAAGGCATATTTAGTCTTTAAGTATTATTTAAATAATAAAGTCTAAGTTATAGTAAATTATTTTTATAATAGCTTTAGCTAAAATAATTACTATAATAACGCTATTTTTATTTTTAAATTTAATTATTTTAGCGTAACTATTATTATATTAGTTATATATTACTTTAATTAGTAAAAACTAATATAGATAGTTACTATAGTAATAGTTTATTTTAACTACTATTATTTTTTTATATTACTTATATAAAGAATTGTAGACTTTAAACTATAGTTATTTAACTATTATATTATAACTAATAATATTTATAATTTAGTACTAATTTTTAATAATATATTTTTTAATTACTATATATATTTTATCTATATATATTATCTTATCTACCACGTTACTATTAGCGAGTTTTAAAATAATAGGGCTCTACACTATAATTATCCAGAGCTTATAAATATATATAAAATTAGTATTAATAACCTATCTAGTATAGCTACTATTTAGAAGAATATACGTAGTGACTAATATTTTATTAAGTATATTAACTTATACTTTTAGCTTTATTTAGGTGCCATAAAGTAGCTTATTTAGTAAATGTTTATTATAATTAGGCGAATAATTTATTACGCCGTCTATTATAATAGTAGTAAATTATTCTTTTTATAAACTATAAGCTATATAATAAATATTATTTAATAAAGTAAAAGATAGTTCTAGGCTTAATTAGCTTACTAGTATACGTTACTCTACTATAAAGTAATACTAAAAAGTATTAAATATCTTTTTCTTATATATAGATAAAAGTCTTTAAGACTAACTATTTTTAGAAACTATACTTCTCTTTAATACTTAATATTATAGTTACTATTATAGGCGTTATTAGTATTAGTGTTTTATATATCTATTATCTAAAACTATTTAGCTAGTACTAGAGCTATAAAATTCTTATTATAAGAATTAGACTAATTTTAATTAGGTATATAGTTAGGTTTTAAATAATAAATATATACTTTCTTAGCTTAGACAACGCGGAATTCTTTTAATAAATAATAATTTAAATTAAAAATAGAGTTATATTTATTATTAAAATTAGATTTTTTACTAACAGAAGCGCTGGTCCGTAAAAACTTTTTATTATTTTTATTATTTTTATTATTCTTTTTTTTTAAGCGTTTTATAAGTAACGTCCTTAAAAGTCTTATAATAGAGTAGCTATTAAATAAATTATATTTAAATTTTATTAACTAGTGCTACGCTTATCGCAGCGGCTTTTAAATATAAATTAACATTAAATATAGTTTTAAATTTTATTAAAATAGGTTTTAGGTATACCCGCGTTACTTTATTTTAAAAATAAGCTAATTATTTATTAAAGAGTTTATTTTCGCGTTACTATAACTTGCTAGAATTAAATTTTATAAGCACGATAAGTTATTAATTAGTTAAACTAAATATTTTTTATAAATTATTATATAGTTTTTATATATTTTAGTATACGTTATCTAATATTATAATAGTGCAGTTATAGATATAGATAAGCGCGTAATTTTTATATATTTAATAAAAGTACTTAATTTTAGACTACTTATTAGGGAAGAGCTTATATAAATACTTAGACTTTATCTTTATATTTTTAATTTATATATTTAAATTTTTACTAGCGGTACTGCTAAACTTATTAATATTTTTTTATTTATTATTTAAACGGCGCTTTTTTTTAGAGGTAGTAGTATTAATTATTAATACTAGTATACTAGTATATTGCCATTCATTCTTATAAAACGTAGAATAAATTTTATTAAATAATATTAACTCTATATTACTATAATAAAAAGAACTATTAGACCTACTAGAGCTATTACTATTATTATTATTAAATAGGTCTAAGAACGTAAAATTTTATAGTAACTTTTATAGTACTATTTTTTACTTTTTATTTTTACTATTTTTTTATACTTTCTATTTTTTTTAAAAGATTTATTATTAGCTATAATATTATAGAAAGCTTTTACTAATATTTTTAAATATTTTATTTATTTTATAGTTTATGCGCTTTTTAAATTACTATAGTAAAGTATTACTTATATTTATTACTACGTTAAATTACCTTACTAAAAGTTTTATTAGCGGTTAGTTAATACTACTATTTAGTATTTAGCTTTTTTTATAAAATATATCTATTGTTCCTTACGCTGTTACGCTTTTAATAAATATAAATAACTAATTAAAAGATACTATTAAAGTTTTATTTTAACTACTAAATTTATAGGTTTAGTTACGCTATATTTATTTTCGTAATACATTATAGTTTTTATACTTTTACTTTTAACTATTTTATAAGTTTAATTATTTATTTAACCGCGTCTAGATTACTGCGTAATATAATTTAGTAGTAAAAATACTTTAAAATAGTAATAAATTAATCTTTTAGGAATTTTACTATACTTACCTAAAGGTTATTAGTAAAAGAAATAGTAGTAATAATATACTTATTTATAAGTTATTTATTCGGTAGGGTGCGCGCTAAAATAAAATATTTATATTTAAATTTCTCTTTAGGGTGCTCTTTATTAGTTATAATAACTATTTTAATAAATAATAAACTATCGGCCTCTATAGCCTAAGCTTATTTAATAAATATTTTATAGTTAACTATAAAGCTATACTATAATTACTAGTCTATTATAAGTTAACTAGTAATAGTTATTATATTAAGATTTTTTTTATTATTATTACTAACATTTAGTAAAATAGAGTAGAAGATACTAAAGCTACTTTTATAGTAATTATTTTTTAAAGGTCTTTTATTAGTATTTACTATTAGTTTTTTTTATTTTTTTAGTAAAAGGGCTATTTATAAACTATTTACTATAATTACGAAAACTATTTAGTAATTTAGTAATTATATTTTTATAAGGCTTACTAATTTTAAATTTAAAAGTAACTTTTTTTATTATACTAGGCAATTATAGCAGTAATAGTAAAGATAATTTAATTAATTAATTATATAATAGGTTATTAGCTAGCGTATACTAGATTAACTTTTAAGTATTATACTTTTTAGCGGTACTATTACTAACTAATTTTTAAGTAGCACTATTATTAGCCTATATAGGTAAAGTTTTTATATAAGATTTTACTATCTTATTTATACTAATAGGCGTTTTATATAGTATAGAGAATTAGTTTACTATAGCTATATAATTAGTAAAATATAATTTTTTATAATTTAGTACTTACGTAGTTTATTACGTAAAATATTATTTTATAAGTACCTTATTTATAGGCGTAAAGAGATACGTAGATTATATTATAAAAACTTAAAAAATAAATATTAAATATTAATATTTAATAAAAATCTATATATAGAAAGCTTATAAGGTGCCTTAAAGTAAGGTAAGAGGATATACTAAAACGCTAGCTTTGCTAGCGTAGGCGTACTCGTTTTAGCACTTATACTTACGTAAGGGGTACCTTTATACCCATAATAATATATTATATTATTATATTATAATAATAATATTTATATTAATATTAATTTAGGTTAGTAATTTTAATAAGATAATACTACTATTTATAAAATAACGGACGTTTTAAACTAGTTTAAAAATAATAAAATTATAGATTTTCCTTACCTAGCCTATAGCCCTTATTTAGTCCCTATAAAAAATATATACGGCTATTTAAAATCCAATCTAAATAACAATAAAAAGTTTAATTTAGGAATAGAATTAAGTTTATTAAGTATAGAGGTCTTAAAAAGACTTATTATAAAAAATTAAAATAACATATTATAAAGAGTTATTAATAACTATATTTTATTGTTCTCTAATTATTATAACGTAGTTATAGAAACTAAAGGCTACTATACTAAGTATTAGTAATTTATTATTTACTACTTTATTATTAAAAATTTAAAAAAGTAACTTTTATATATAATTATATAATTAATATATAAATATATACAAATATTTTATACACGTATATATTTTAGATACTAATATAATATATATAAAATTAAGCAAATTTTATAGATTAAATAAAAAGTTATAATAGCCTAAAATAGGACTGTAAATATTTTTTATATTTACTAATTCTTTTTCACCCCTAAACCTCTTAGTAAGCAGCCCCTAATAAGGTAAATATAATATACTAGTTTTTTTTTAAATAAAGAATTATTTTTATATTTTTAGGCCTTATAACTAAAAAGTTATATTATTTTAAAAAAGGTAATTTTTTTAATTGTCTTTTCCCAATGTCACCCCGCTGTATATTGTTAGTCGGATTCCTTAAGTCGACTAATAGCTTCGCTGCGGCTAACTTCCCAGATTCAAGTTTTTAACGCGAGGAATATGGCTTGGGCGATGTCTTCTACTTGGATCTCTGGCCACTGAGCTTCCAATTTCTTACGTGGGTTGAGCGGCAAACATTGTGTCTTAATGAGCTAATTTTGCCGAAGAATATTCGATCCCGGACTTACGGACCAGCTAATTGTGAAAGATTCACAGCCGAAACATTCGGCTTTGAAACTCTTTATGGGATTGTTAGCAGGATCTTCGGAAAACCTGTTGTCCTCAGATGGCAGTGAGTGGGCGGCATGGCGACGAATGTTCAACCCGGGCTTTTCCACATCGAATCTTACCACCTTTGTGCCCAGCATTATTGAAGAGACAGAAGTATTCTGTAGGACCCTCGAAAAATATGCGAAGAGCGATCGTATCTTCAGATTGGAGGAAGTGTTGACCAAATTGAGTATTGACGTGATCGGTCAACTGATCCTGTCAGTCTTTTCCTTCCTTCCAAGCAGCCTTCATTAATTCACAACAGGGACACTCGATTACATTTCCAGACCGAAAGGAATGTTCTAGGTGAAGCCATCGTGAGTCAAATAGACTGGATTCCTCAGGGCAGACTAGATAAACCATGGGAGGGCCTCAATCCGGCCTTTCCCCTGGTCATGCTGTGGAACAACTGGAAGATGGACAAGCACATCTCGCAAATCCTTGAGGAGCGATTCGCGACTCGTGACACAAAGGGCAAAGCAAGGAATGCCATGGACCTTGCTCTGGAAGGGTACCGGGGAAAGGAGCGCACATCAGCTCCACGAATGGATTAACGGTTCAAGAAGAACGCCATCTGTCAGGTCAAGACATTCTTGTTCGCCGGTCACAACACGGTTAGTGGGACACTGGCTTACGCCTTCCACCTCTTGAGCGAATCACCGGACAAGATGATCAAGATACAACAAGAGCACGATCGAGTATTTGGATCCAATCCAGATGACGCGGCGGCATTGATTCGTTCCAAGCCGGTTCTCCTAAACAAGCTTGAATACACTTTGGCAGTTATCAAGGAAACATTAAGATTGTACCCTCCAGTAAACACGATGAGGGAGGGCAACAAGGGGCAAGCATACTTTACCAGATCGCATATCTACTGTGCTAATGATTGACAGCCTCTTCGTTCGGGACCCAACGACAGGGAAATCTTGGCCTACGGCGCACTTCATGGTCAGTCCTACTACAATCGGGATGCATCGTCACCCAGATCTCTTTCCTCAACCCCACAAATTTCTGCCCGAGCGGTTCCTAGAGAAAGGCTCCTATCCCGGATACCTTCCCTTTTCAAAAGGTCCCCGCAGCTGCATCGGACAGGACCTAGCTATCATTGAAAGTAAAGTCATCCTGGTACTTACCCTGAGAAAATTCAACATCCGAGCTTGCTATGAAGACCTGAGGAGTCTTCGAGGGGATGGAACGTCTTGGCCAGGCGAAGAGACTGGAGTTCAGGAGGTTTGGGGAGATGTAGCATACCAGGTCATGCAGGGCTCTGCGAAGCCGAGAGAGGGATTGCCAGCTAGGGTGAGCTTCAGAAAATGATGTCTCAGACGTTGAAGCAATTTCACGGCATGACCACGGGGGTAATTTATACGTCAATACTAGGCTTAGTACAGCTAATCCGGCAATCATTGAAGTCGATGCATTTAATTATAAGACAGATCGTCACTCAGATGTTGAAAGCCCTACCTCCATTTTATGTTGTAGAGGTGATCACATTGATGCGCTGTGTAAAGTACCTAGCTCACCGAATGAATTACCGGAAAATGAAATTTAAAAACGAATTGCAGCGAGAAAGTCCCGCACTCATTGATGTCATTCAAACATTATGAGCGAGATATTGTCATGTCGCATGAATCATCTACAGAAGTGGTTTCAACTGCTCCTCGGTCCAGCTCCAAAGCTCTGCCGCTAACTTGTTGTTCTTTGATGCTGCGGTTGTTTGTCCCACCTTGCCAACCGGTTCATAGAACATACCATTCACAATATTGTTCTTCTTGGTTGTTGCAGCCCAGAGTTGGTTCTTAGCTCCTTCTGAGACTGTCACCTGGCGACCAATGGTAGTCACATTGACAAAATGGCGATTAAAAGTGGAAAGGCCAGAAACAAGGCCGGTGTTGACGACGCCGGGGTGTACCGAGAGGGTCGTGATCGCCGGGTAATGCTCTGAAAGTTGTCGCGCATAAAGTATGTTGGCTAGCTTTGACTGCCCATAGCGCTTGAAAGCACCAAGTACACCCATCTCCTGCTCTGAGCGGAGTGTGGGAAAGTCAATCGTTGTTGCAAACGCGAAACCAATGGAAGTATTGAAGATAATGCGTACGTCTGAGCCGGGCTCCTCAGTCGTGCGCACAAGGACTGGCAGCAAGAGTTTCACCAAGAGTGCATGTGCAAGATGGTTGATACCGAACTGAATCTCGTAGCCATCTTTGGTCGTACCCTTGGGAACTGCCATCACTCCAGCATTGCAGAATACCAGATCGAGGCGCGAGACCGAAGACATAATTTGATGCCCAGCATTCTTTACAGAATCAAGTGAGGTGAAGTCGCACGTGATGAAGCTGACTTCGACGTTTGGTGCAGCTGATTTGACCGTTTGGGTCACCGAATTGGCTGCCTTTTGGTTCCGGCCGGTGAAAAATATGCGTTGGGGGCTATGCTTAGACAGTTGCACAATGGTTTCGGTGCCCAGACCGGCCGTGCCTAATGATGTCCCAATTAGTAAAGTCCAACGAAATCTCACGGGAAATCAGACCCCCAGTTACCAAGATGACTTTGCTTGTCAGTGAGTCAATTTGAGTGGTTGGGTCGAACTTGGAGCGCCCCATGTTGTCAATCAGCTGAGTCTTGCAATGGTGCCATGGTACCGAGTGGGCAACGAAGACTATATGTTCTGCTGGACTTGGAACGTAGCATCCGGCGACTCTCCGAAAGTTCGGCAAGCACCCGTTTTGGATGTGCGCTAGCATATTAGCCTAAGTTAGTATTACTGCCTGTACGGGTAAAGCGAGATACAGGATTCCTGTGTAGTTAAGGCACAGCTGCATAGCCCTATTCCTGCATTGCACTCTCCTCTCCCCTTCCTGCTGCACGTAAATTGCTGCAGGCATAAGGCATAGCATCGGCAAGACTAGTGTAGAGATACAGGATTCCTGTGTGGTTGAGGCACAGCTGCATGGCTCTATTCTAATGATTTTCCTACAATAATCTATGTGTCGATGTAACCCATACCTAGCATACTAAGTATAGATTATAGTAAAGCGTTTGTTACAGTATTTAGTGCTCTCTAAACGTTAAAATATACTCCCTCCTATTTTATTAGTACTTTATAATAAAAAGAGTTTTATAAGTCTTTTATAAAATATTATTTATATTTTTTTTAAAAACTTTTTAATTATAAAGAACTTATTTTTAATATACTATACTAGAAGATCTATTAAACTTAATTAATTAGTTAGTTATAAGCGTAAAAAAAAAATTTTATTTACTAAAATTATAATTTAATCTTATATTATAGTATACTGAACTCAATATATAATATAAAATATTTTACTTTTTAAATAGATTAGCTATATTTTTATCTATATTTTTAATATAGGTAATAAAGTTATCTATAACCTAGGTATTTAGATTTTTTAAAACGGCTAAATTATATAAAATACTAATATAGAGTTTATATTTATAAAGTTTTTATTAAAATTAGTAGTAGTACTACTATATTTAAAGTGGCTATTATTAAAAATAAATATAAAAAGAAAGATAGAGGATATATATAAATAAGTATAAGTATAGTAGAGAGGTAAAAGATTTTAGTTTTTTTATACCTATTTTTACTCTTAACTCTAGTGTATACTTTTAGACTATAACCTTAATAATACTATTATATTAAATTTATTAATTTTTATTACTATAGTTACCTCGCGTACGTATATTATTATTACTTAAATAAAATAGTTTTATTTCTATATTACACTTTTTTCTTATAGTCTAGTAGACTAGTAGGTAGAATAATTAATAGGCTAACGTGTTTATATATCTAATATATAAATTTAGTAAATATATACCGAATATTTAACGCGTTAAGCCTCCCTTATATTTAATATATATTAATTTTACTAATATAAATCTAATTTAAGCTATAATAGATAAAATTAAATTATAAAAACTTAAAGAAGATTTTTTATAATATATATAGTAAGTAAACTGTATACTTTTACTAAATAATATTTTAAACTTAATATCTCTAGCTATACTAGACCTATTTAGGTAATTTTATATTTAATATAAATTTCTGTTTTAAATCTATAAATAAAATTAAAAATTATTTAAATAAACTTAGTATAGCTATAATTATTAAGCTAGTAAATAAAATTTATTTACTTAGTTATTATTCCTACTTCTAGTACTATACTAGTATAATAAATTTTAATATTATAGAATACTAGTATCTATATATTATTACTTAGTTTTAGAAAGTTTTATAGTATATAGTCTAGTATTAACGTAGTTATAAAGATAGACAAAAAAAAAGCCTTAATAATTAATTTAAAGCTAAAATCTATACTATAATATTACTAGTATAATTTAATACTATAAAAAGAATTTATATTATATATTAAAAGTATATAAACTTATTATATAGCTTATTTACTAAGTATAATAATTATAACTTAGAAATTTAAATATATTAAAAAAGTTAATATTTTATATTTTACTTTAAAGGAAAGATAAACTAAGGGCTACAAACTTATTATATATAAATATAATATATGTAAAATATATAAACTATTAAAGCCTTAATATAATTATTAACTTATAGTAGGATAATTAATAAACTTTATTTATTTATATATTTTTTTTAGCCTATATAGCTACTTTAATACTATACTATATATTATATAACTTTCTAAAATAAAATAATAATATACAGATAGTAATATACTAAAATATTAAAATTTATTATACTAGTAGAGTAGTAGAAGTAGGGATAAAATCTATATAAATAAGTTTTATTTACTTGGTTAATAATTATACCTATACTATATTTATTTAAATAATTTTTCATCTTATTTAGAGTATAAAAATAGAAATTTATATTAATTAAAACATTACTTAAATAGGCCTAGTATAGCTAGAGTTATTAAGCTTAAAATATTTCTTAATAAAAGTGTGCAGCTCGCTTAGTTACGTAACTTACTTAGTATATATCTTATATAAAAGTTATTACTAAATACTGTATTAATTAATTTATATTTTTATAAAGGCACTAAAGTGTTACCGTAATACGTATAACTAATATAAATAATTAGTAATAGCTTAACCTATAGTAAGTATAAAAGCTTATATAATATTTTATATAGTTTTATAAGAATAATATCTCTACTATAAAATATATAACATAAAATTTTACCTCTATAATAGTAAAAGAGTTAATCAGTATAAGCTAGATTATATACTTTATTAACTAATTAAGTAACTATTTTATTATATAATAGATAGTTAGTATAGATAGTAATTTTTATAATCTTAATTTAGAAGATAAATATTAGTTTTATTTTTAACTCTTTTATAATAAGATTAATTAGTATTAAATAGATTCTTATTATACCTGTAATATAAATAAGAAAGACTTTATAATTAATATTATTAGTAAATTAAAGAGAATACTTAGTAAATATATATAAAAGAAAAAAGTGGTTAAAGTATTACTTTAAAATAGAAATGGGGTATAGATTATATTTTAATATATATATATATTAATAAATCTACACTATTTTGAAGTCTTATATATAAGACTACTAATAATAATATTTTATTAACTTAAATAGATACTATTAGAATAAAAAAATATAAAATTTTTATTACTTTACTAGATTTTAGCTAAATAAATAATAATATTAAACTTATTTTATTAAAATAGATATTAAATTATTATATAAAAATAATGTTTAAATAATTATATTTACTTTTATTTCTAAATAGCTACGGATTATATATTACTATTAATTTTCTTAACTACTATAATTAAAATAAATTATATTTTACTATACTGCCTCTTTATTAGACTTATACGCTTTAGCTACTTAATATTATAATATTTAATTCTTTATTAATTGCCTACTTAATTAATCTCTTAAAATATCTTTACTTAAATTAAAACTTAATTTTTATTAAAAAAAGAGATTTCTTCTCTCTATTTTAAAATTTAGGAAGAGTTTTTTAAAAAAAAATATTTATTTTTAGGTTTTTTAGAGTAATAGATATATTACTATTTAATTTTTACGTAATTCTTAATAAATTTACTATATTTTAAAAATTAAGAGAAAGCTCTTTATTATTACTTAGTAATTATAATTAAAAAAAGGGAAATAGGCTTTCAAACGTTATAGTTAAAAATTAAAATAATAAATATATATAAAAGCTTTATTAATTACTCTACTACTTATTTATATAAAATAAGCTACTCTACTATAATATTAACGGGCTAATAAAAGCGCTATCTATGAAATAGAAATATAAAAAAAAGTATAAAATTTTAAATTTTTAATAGTATAAAGAGTATTATAGTAAATTAATCTTTTAGTTAAAAAAAATTATACGTATATATTAATTTATTAAAAAATAAAAGAATAAATAGTAGTAGCTTTAAAAGGTAAAAATAGTAAAGCTAAAAAAAGGTAACTAAGTTATATAAAGAGAAGATTTACTAGGAAAAGCGTCCTATATAAAAAAAAAAAAAAAAAAAAAAAAAAAAAAAAAAAAAAAAAAAAAAAAAAAAAAAAAAAAAAAAAAAAAAAAAAAAAAAAAAAAAAAAAAAAAATAAAAATAAATAAAAAAAAAAAAAAAAAAAATTATAAAAAAAATATAAATAAAAAAAAAA